>JAUKNM010000025.1:6359481-6541981 GCA_030765045.1 Tenodera sinensis | reverse complement strand
ACTTTACACCCACAAAAGTCACACTGGTGTCAGAAGCGGGACACGCCGATGGAGGCTACATTGGTGAGCTTTTTACAAGAGCTGAAAGCAGAGATGAAGACGGCAAACGACAACCTCGCTGCCGAGCTGAAAGGGATGAAGACGGAGCTATCGGCGAAAATTGACGAGCAACTGGTTGGCGTAAGGCAGGGTGTGAAAGAGCTTGGTGGAAAGGTGGAAGAGCTCGGTGGAAAGATGGAGGACCTCAGCCAACGCGTTGACGCCCTGGAGAATGTCGGGGAACGGCTTAGCGTTCTCGAAGACAGGGTCGACGGTAGCGCCAAGGAGCTAAATGCAATGGTGGAAGGGATCCTTAGTGAAAAGCTCAAGAACTACAAGGCCGAGGCTCCAGCACGCGACACAACATCGACGCGCGTCAAACCACCGAAGTACGATGGCACGTCAACGTTTGAGGTCTTCCGCCATCAATTCGACACAGTGGCCAAGCACAACAAATGGTCGCCAGAAGAAGAGGCCGCGCAGCTGATAGCCAGCCTCCAGGGACGAGCCGCAGAGGTGCTGAACGCAGTCCAGACAGCGGCGGCGCCCAAGGACATCTGGGAGGCCCTGGAGAACCGGTTCGGAAACCACCGCTTAGCTGCAGCCTACCGCAGCCAACTGAAATCTAGGATGCAACTGCCAGTGGAGACGCTGCAGGAGTTCCCCTGGTAATTGAACAGCTGGCAAGCAAAGCCTTGGTCGACCTCCCCTCCGAATTCGTATCCCGAGAAGCCGCCTATACCTTCGTCGACGGGGTACGCGATGCCAAGATACGTCAACGCCTGATGCTTGGCGACTAAAAGACCATCCACGAGGCACTAACGGCCGCATTAAGGATGGAAGCGGCTAAAGTGACGGCTATCCCGACCTCGAAGACAAGGAGTGTCCGCTACGATGAAGACCGCAGACCAGTCCAGGGACGCCGACGAAGACCAGGTGGCGTGTGTTGGGGCTGTGGCGAGCCGGGACACCTGATGAGAGACTGCCGGCACCAAGAAGAGCAGCCGGAAAAACGAGTAATGGCCGGCGTGGCGAGGGGCACGTCGGCACCATCACCAACATCCCCTCGAGTGACACTGCGCGCCGTCAGCCGACGGATGGACGACAGCCTCATCGCGGACGGTTGGGTGAGAGGGAAGCCGTGCCGCGTGCTTGTTGACACTGGAGCAGCCGTGACTGTCATCAGACCTGACGTAGCCAGGGGCTTGCCGTCGAGAAAACCGAGCCGACCGTACCAACCAGTGACGGCATCGGGTGACACCTTGCCTGTGGAGAGGGAGGCCCTGCTGCAGTTGACCTTGGGGCGAAGTGTCTTGCGTTTGTGTGTGTTCGTCGCGGAGGTGACTGAGGAGGGGATACTGGGACTGAATGCCCTCAGGAGCCACGAGGCGACGGTCCACATCGGCAAGAAGGTTCTGCGGCTTAAGGGAGAGGAAGTAATGCTCCGGCACCCCGAAGAACGCCTTGGAATCTGCAGGATCATTCTCAGGGAAGAGGTAGTTGTCCCCGCGAGAAGCGAGATGGTAGTGACGGCGCGACTGGAAGGCCAGCGCAAGAAGAACATGCTGCTGGACTGGAAGACGCATGTGCACGGGCTCTGTGTAGCCGGGACATTGTTGCCGTGCCGAGAGGAGGTGCCGGTGAGACTGCTCAACCCAACAGACACCGATCACGACGTCCAGGCCGGGACGGAGTTGGGGACGTGCGAGCCCGTGGTCAGCGTAACACCAATAGACAAGACCCAGGAGCCGGTGCCGACGCAACACCTGGGGCCCCGGCTGGAAGGCTTACTGGAAAGGGCGGCCGACCACCAGACCGCTGAACAGAGAGAGAAGGTCCAACAACTGCTGAGACGATATCAGCGCGTCTTCAGCCAAGGCGGCAGCGATTACGGCCGCACGGACCGAGTGTTTCACCACATCGACACCGGAGACGCCCGGCCTATTCGGCAACCACCTAGAGGCGTTCCGTTGGCTAAACAAGTGGCGGTACGAGACATGCTGGAGGACATGTGAACCAAGGGAGTGATCGAAGAGTCTGACAGTCCTTGGTGTTCCTCTGTAGTTCTGGTGAAGAAGAAGAATGGCGAGCTACGCTTCTGCGTAGATTACAGGAAGCTGAACGCTGTCACCAGGAAGGATTGCTTCCCCTTACCCCGGATTGACGACACCCTGGACACGCTTGCTGGTGCGCAGTGGTTCTCAACCCTGGACCTGAAATCGGGTTACTGGCAGGTGGCTCTAGACCCGAGAGACAAGGAGAAGACCGCATTCTCGACAGGCCAAGGGCTTTGCCAGTTCACAGTTATACCCTTTGGTCTCTGCAACGCACCAGCTACCTTCCAACGCCTCATGGAGTCAGTAATGAGAGGATTGACTTATGGCGCCTGCCTGTTATACCTGGACGACATCATCATCGTCGGCAAGACATTCGAAGACCATCTTGACAAACTGACCAAGGTGCTACAGAGACTGCAGGCGACCGGCTTGAAGCTGAACGCCAAGAAGTGCCAGCTCTTCCGCAGGGAAGTCAACTACTTGGGCCACATAGTCTCACCAACCGGAGTGGCCACGGATCCGGAGAAGACACAGGCCGTGAGAGATTGGCCTCGCCCAAAGAATAAGCGAGAACTGCGCAGTTTCCTTGGATTGTGCAGTTATTACCGCTGCTTCGTAAAGGGTTTCTCCAGCATCGCCAAACCCCTCGCTCGCCTGACGGAAGAACACCGGCTTTATATGCGGACGGAGGACGCCGAAGGCGCTTTCCGGCAGCTGAAGAGGACGCTCTGCAGTGCTCCTATTTTGGGATTCCCACAACCAGGCGACGCCTTCATTGTGGACACCGATGCCAGCGACCATTGCATTGGAGGCGTCCTATCCCAAGTCCAGAACGGCCACGAGCGGGTGATAGCCTACTACAGCAAGACATTGTCCAAGGCAGAGAAGAACTACAGTGTCACCCGACGAGAGCTACTGGCGGTAGTGAAGACCTTGGAGCACTTCCACAAGTACCTGTACGGTCAGCCATTCCACCTGAGGACAGACCACTCCGCCCTAACCTGCCTACTTAGCTTTAGAAACCTGGAGGGCCAGACAGCCCGTTGGGTCCAGAGGTTGCAGGAGTACGACTTCACCTCCAAACATCGCAGAGGGAAGAGCCACGGCAACGCAGACGCCATGTCCCGAAGACCCTGCCCAGAAGAGTGCGGCCAATGCGTAAGAGTGGAAGAGAAGGAGCGTACCGCAGCTGTCAGAGTGGTCACGGCAGTGCCTGCGGATGGATGGGATAGCGCGGGCCTGAGGAGGGAGCAGCTGGCGGACGCCGACTTGGGGCCACTCTTGAGAGAAGTGCAGGCAGGGACGAGACCAACCTGGGAGGACATCTCATCCAGAAGCGCTACATACAAGTCGTACTGGGCCCAATGGGACTCGTTGAAGAGGGCGTGCTGTTTCGGGTATGGGAGTCACCTGATGGGAAGACCCAGAAAGAGCAGTTGGTACTTCCCCGAAGTAAGGTCCCGGAAGTCTTGGAGGAAGTGCACGCCGGTAACTCGGGTGGACACCTAGGAGCAAACCGGACGATCGACAAACTCCGACAGCGCTACTACTGGCTGAGGCTCCGAGCAGACGCTGAGAACTGGTGCCGTCATTGTCACGTGTGCGTGGCGAGTCGCGGCCCCCAGACTAGGAGCCCGGGTCGCATCCAGCAGTACAACGTCGGAGCGCCCTTCGAACGCATCGCCGTCGACATAGCTTGGCCATTCCCAGTGTCCGATCGAGGCAACAATTACCTGATGGTAGCTGTGGACTACTTCACCAAGTGGCCGGAGGTGTATACCATCCCGAACCAAGAGGCGAAGACAATTACAGACTGCCTCGTGGAACAGCTGTTTTGCCGTTTTGGGGTCCCGTTAGAGCTCCACAGCGACCAGGGCACCAATTTTGAGTCGCACCTAATGAAGTAGGCATTGGAAAGACTTGGGGTGAACAAGACCCGCCCAACACCCCTACATGGTCGAGAGATACATCAAGACCCTAGAGGAGCACCTGAGGAAGGTCGTGGCCAGCCATCAGCGAGACTAGGACCTCAAGGTACCACTGTTCTTGCTGGCCTACCGTTCGTCGACACACGACACCACCGGGATGACACCAGCAAGCCTAATGTTCGGCCGAGAGCTACGCCTCCCTTGTGACCTGGCTTTTGGGAGCTCCCCGGAAGCGAAACAGCCGGCAACCGAGTATGTGGAGAATCTAGTAGACCATCTCCACGACATGCACGAGATGGCTCGTCAGAACAGCCAGATGGCGAGCGACCGCATGAACACCAGGTACGACAGGCAAGCCAACAGCCGAGGATTCCAGCAAGGTGACATGGTCTGGTTGTACCGCCCTACCCGGACCAAGGGACGCTGCCCAAAACTTCAACAACCGTGGCAAGGACCGTACCGAGTGGTAAAGATGATTAACGACGTAGTCTACCGCATCCAGAAGGTGCCCAGAGGGAAGATGTTAGTGGTACACCTGGATCGTCTGGCCCGTTACGATGGTGCTGTTCGGGACGACCAGCCTTGAGGAGGGAGCAGTGTCGCCCATCGCATTATTGTCGGCACTACCGCAAAGGAGCCGAAGGGAAGAGACAGAGAATGGCCGCATTGTTGGGCGCTTGCCGAAGAGGAGAAAGGGATAGAGACTTCTGGAATTGTCTGCTTTGTAGTTGACCGCAATAATAACTGAACTTTCCTGAAGTTTCCAGAACAGTGCCTGGGAGATATAAATAGCGGTAAAGTGTGAGAAGGGACAGTTCTTTGTGTTACGAATTCGGAGCCGTGCTGTTGGTGAATCGGAAAAGACTTTCTTGCTGTTGCAACGAGTGTACAAAGTGACTGTTTACGGAAATAAAAGTGTTTCTTTATCTCGACTACAACTGTCTTCTTTACTTTACACCCACCAAAGTCACATTATTATTATTATTATTATTATTATTATTATTATTATTATTATTATTATTATTATTATTATTATTATTATTATTATTATTATTATTATTATTATTATTATTATTATTATTATTATTATTATTATTATTATTATTATTATTATTATTATTATTATTATTATTATTATTATTATTATTATTATTATTATTATTATTATTATTATTATTATTATTATTATTATTATTATTATTATTATTATTATTATTATTATTATTATTATTATTATTATTATTATTATTATTATTATTATTATTATTATTATTATTATTATTATTATTATTATTATTATTATTATTATTATTATTATTATTATTATTGCTAGAGGAGACCGTAGTCTGGATCTGGTCATTCTTTGGGTCTTTGCTTTATAACTTCCTCCTAGGGGCACGTTGGAAGCAAAACGGGCCCACTATGACCTCCTTGTGGCACAGCACTTCTGTTACTGGAGACCCCAGGTGGATAAAGTACATATTCTCTTAAAATTTAGAATTCACATGATTTTATTATGAAGAAGAACTTAATTTAATTTTTTAATTTGTCATAAATTTTGGTCGAATTTCACAGATGCATTACCTTAAATGAGACTCGCAAACGGAACAAAAACTATTTTCCAGTATACTCCTTATGCGTGGTATAAGATATCCACTTTTCGTTTTATCTTGTTATATATTTGGATTTTTATTTCTGGAAGGCACAATAAATCTCCAGCCTCGGAAATTGCAATTGAGTTATTATTGATGGAGACGCTATAAAGTATGGTTCCTATTCTATATTGAACTTTAAAGGCTGTTCAATTTTGCTCAGAGGCCTCTTTATCTGGCTTGAGGTTTTTTACGTGCCGTAAATCGACACCGACTATCTCATGCTAAGGATGTTAACGCCTGAAAATATCCATCGTTCTCCTCTGAGTTTGAACCCGCGACCTCGCAAACCAGAGGTTATTATATTAATCCTAGACCACGGAAGACGACACCCTGGCATCGGACAAAATCTATTGAGAGCAGGAGAGGCATTTTTACAACATTTGTAGCGTAGCACACGTTGTGAGCAGGGTTAGGGTTTTTAGGTGCACACCTTTTCTCTTAGGGTAAATTTAAGCTCTTCGGAAAGATACCACAGCGTCATATTTTGTTTCTAGTTGCCAAAAGAGACATTTTTTCATGCACCTTTTTCCCTTTTTAGGTACCTTTATCCCTTTCTTCCCCAACCACGCCATAATCCCCTTTTTACTTTCTCTACTGGTAAGTAGGGGAAGTATTGTATTCCACCCAAAATTCGATGTCGAGATTTCACCGAAAATATGTTTTGAGAACCCTGGATAAAGAAATAATTTGTAGAAAAGGTCTGTGTGTGTGTGTGTGTGTGTGTGTGTGTGTGTGTGTGTGTGTGTGTGTGTGTGTGTGTGTGTGTGTGTGTGTGTGTGTGTGTGTGTGTGTGTGTGTGTGTGTGTGTCAGTCTGTGTGTCTGTCAGTCTGTGGACAGCATAACTCAAAAACGAAAAGTCGATTAAAAACCAAAGTTGGTATTTAAGTTTAATGTCTTTCATGGATGCGACACGAAGATTTTGAATAGGATAACCTCAGCCTAAACTACCCTGTAAATGGAAAATTTTTCGAAAATTTTGATTTTCTTAAAAATGACCCTAATGATTTTGATTAAAATGACATATGTTTAAGATATTTTGATGACAAATTAAATGTATATTTTGAATTTTATGGCTATAGCCGATGTAGTCCGGTTTACTCTGGTTGACTTTTGAATAAGTCATAAACCGTAACAGTCTTACTATACAAGAAATGTACATCTTGCTGAAATATATGATTTAGGTCTAAATATATATATTTGTATAGTGTAACATTTCGGAGACACTCCTTGTTATTTGTGTAACTTTTGGACAGCTTATACTTCTGTCAAATGGAACATAGGTATTCATCTGTTTATATGTTAACCGTGCGAAGGGAACGGAATTTGAAAGCTTTAGATTTGACTGTCCTTCAAAGACTGCTGTATTCCCATATTCCCCTTGCGCCTACAAGGAAATAAGCAATAAGATAATTTCTGGAAGTGTTTAACTCAACTAACACGTAGAAGATATAGGAATATGAGATTGTAAGCATGGTTAGTCCAAGAGTAGAGAAAGTCGTGTGAATGTAACACATCAGATCTTTTTATATGTTAAGTGTGCAAGAGAACGGAATCGCAAGGCTTTAAAACATTTGACTATCGCATAAAGCCTATTGCATTCTAATATTCCCCTTGCACCTACAAGGAAATAAGCAATAAGATAATTTGTACATATGTTTATCTTAATTCTTAACTAACACGAAGAAGATATAGGAATAAGAGTTTGTAAGAATGCTTAGTACAAGAGTAGATTTTATTTATTTATTTTTGTTGTTTAACGACGCTGTCAATTGCCAGGATCACATCAGCGTCTCCGGTGTGCCGGAATTTCGTCCCGCAGGATACAAGAGTAGAGAAAGTCATCTGAGTGCAACACATCAGATTGTTTCTTTTAAGTTTCCTTCCAATTTACTCTATATGATTTTAATCAATATAAAACATTTATCTTTTAATTAAGTCTCCTCATCCTGTAGGAACATGTGAAGAGTAAGCCTAACTCGTTTAGGAAACGCTGCGCGGGACTTGAAAGTGCACCTACAACAATGAAAAATAAAAAAATAATTGTGTACGAAAAATCCTTTTTCTCTTGCTCTACCGCTATAAAGCAGCGCAATAATGCAACTGACAATGAATCATTGTATATCATTCTATCCTTTTAACTTCACCAGAATAAGTAGCCTACTGTTCGTGAATGTGAGTTCGTTACTGTGACAGATGCCATCTGTTCGCTTGGTTCCAAGGTCACGCAGAGACAGTAGCAACCGTGCACGCGTAGTTCCAAGAATCGATTCTGAGTTCTGCTCGAAACTACTAGAAAGAGACTGCAGTTCCAGCATGAATGAAAGCATTCTGGTAATTGTCGTGGTGCTATATAAGAGTGTGGACAGCTAGTGAATGAGTTCTGTAACAGTCACTTTGAGTTAGCAAAGTAACTGGTGTTAGTTCTTTGTTACATTACTAAACGTGTGTATTACTAGACTTTACCGTGTAAAAGGTGTCCAGTGGTCAACTTATTGTTCTGGCTCAGGAATTCAAACAAGATTTCATTGACGCAGATGGTACTGTTATTCGATGTACTATTTGCGATTCAGGAATTTCGTTAGATGAAAAACACCAGCGAGATCGCAACAAACAACACACTTCCAGCTCTAAGCATCAAATGAACAAGACTCTTCAGGCAAAAAGATCGCGGCAGCCTCTATTACGAAATGCTTTTCAAAAGAGTTCTTCAAAAAGCCAAAATTTTAAGAAAATCAACATTGAGTTGTGTGCAGCTCTTACATAAGCAGGAATTCCTCTCAATAAGGTGAACCATTCAGCCTTCAAGGGATTTCTTTAAAAATACATAAAGATGTTATGCCGAATGAGAGTACTTTAAGAAACAACTACATTGGAGCCTGTTTACCAAGAAACCATACAAAGAATCAAGGAGAAAGTGCCTGATTGCGATGTGGGAATCATTGTGAATGAAATCATAGACGCAATGGAACGATATGTTTTGAACATTTTAGTTTTTTCCTTAGTAGGGGAGAAAGTTAAGCCCATGTTGTTAAAATATATGAGCTGTAGAAAGACAATGCCAGTACAGTAATGCAATCAATTATGGACTTTTGACAAAAACTCTGGCATGCTGGTAACGAGTTTCAAAAACGTCTTCTTGTGGTTACTGACCAGGCTCCAAAACCACTTGAAGCCTTTAATTCCTAAGTTGAAGCATCTGACATGCCCTACGCAGGGTTTGTGAATCCATAAGCACCGAATACGACATAGCAAATTAGCTCATTTCTGCCCTGAAGAAGATTCTGCTGAAAGCTCCGAATCGTGTTGTGGTCTACAAGGAAACCACTGGGCTGCCCCTTCCAAATTTCCCGGTCATTACTTGCTGAGGATTTTGGATCGAGTGTGCTGCTATGTTGTGTGAGAATTTTGACAAAATTAAAGAGTTAGTGCTTTGTCTGGATCCAGCCGACGCTGGTGCAATTTCCAAGGCACATCAACCTCTGTTGCCGGAGAAAATACATAATTTGCAGACAGAACCATATTGTGTCTATAGTTACAAGTACTTGACTACAGCTCTTAAGCTGTTAGAAGAACAAGCTTCGGAAAAGGAGAAACAGTGGGATATTTTTACTTCCGTGAGGGAGCAGTTAGATGGCTTTGCCAAAGACAAACTTGAGTTTAGGTTCTTCAGATTCTTCAGAAGAATCCGGACATTGAGGATTTCACCACCTCTGTAGAACTGCCATTCCGAGTGAATACAAGATTTGCCCCACTGGTTTCTCTGGATGTCGAAAGAAGCTTTAGCATCTACATATCTCCTAATAGAAACAGACTTACTTTTAAAAATGTAGAGGTGCTTAGTGGCTTGATGTATAACAGCTTCATGGGTTTTCCTTCTTCTGATGAGCACCTGTTTGTAATTCAATAAATTAGAATAGAGGAAAGAGAAATTGCTGAATTAGTTGAATAAACCAGCACCTTTTTGTGCATTTTTTACCTTATTTGAGCAGCTTTTCTCTTCCTTTATTCATCTGAAATTTGCACCTAAAATCCTAACCCTGGTTACGAGCGTGGTACGTGAACAGTAGGTATCAGTCGTTAGGTGTGAGTTGTGTGGAAGTGAGGTGGTGTGAGGTTACTCAGGCAGAGGGAGTTATTGTTTGCTTTTCTCCAGGATGTACGATGGCGTTTATAATGCTGCTCACTGTAAATGGAGCTCTGTTACAGTCCTTTTGTGTTGCAGACGGCGCCATGCTCAAGTAAAATAAAAAACAAAAAGGAAGAAGTCACCTGGTTTGTCTCCTTTCTCATCATCTCAGATAAAACCCATATCGATCGTGTGCCTCATCTCGGTACAAGTACGTCCTTCTCTCTTTACTGAAGTCACTAGAATATAACGTGATGTGCACTAGTGTTAAGTTTTAGTGAATATATAATTATTACAATACAGTATCTAAACTTCATTATATTCAATTGAACTGAAAGAAATGACAATACATGTATGAGTCAGAAAAGGCAGTTTAGCCACTTCTGTAGAATGAGTACCTGTGAATGAATCATCAGATCCTCAAGTTCTTTGACTTGTCATTCCGCTGTCGTAGTAAGTGCATTTCAGATGTCCAAATATTCCCTATTATATAAGCATTGTGACAAAATCCATTCCGGTTACTTTTCATCACTTTATTGTCTTCTAAAGTTTTATCGCAAATACACAGTTAACACAATCGTTGTTAACACAATCTATAGACTTTCGTGCTGTCACAACACACAACTTTTACTTCTCCCAACCTTGACTCAGTCCTTTCAGTGCCTTTCTTCACCTTCTCCGTCTCTCATGCACTAACTACGACGTTACAACCATTTTGCGCATCCTAGAATCTTCTTCACGACGACCGACGTGTCTTTCACGACGAAACAGAAAAGCACATCTGTCTCGCATTCACTGATCAACTGACCGACTCATGTCTGTAACCGTAAACTCACACATTGCTGGTTCCTAGCCTCCTCATATAGTCGGTAATGACGTCATACGCACCTTTCGCGAATTCCTTCGAACACACCGACGGTGACGTAACTGGATCCTTCTCGAAGGCTCCGGAGAAAACCCTTTTGTGTAGCAGCTTCGATTGTCAGTCACGTACACACAAACAGACCTGCGAGGCGGCCTGACCTTGAACTCCTATGCCCACTCGCCGGCCCGGCATGTGATGTGAAGCAGCGTTCCCCGTCCCTCCTTTATTGTGCGCTGAGCCCGGCGTCACAGTATGATTTCATGAAACTGAAATTTGATGTAATGTAAGGCTGTTATAGGCATGCAGGTGTAAAATGCTTGTATTAGCTATCCTTCTGTCTGCTGTTTACCTGATACCAAACTAAACTATGGAATAAAGCCGTGCTCAGTGTCTATCTGGCAGGCAAATAATTCTGAGTGTAATACTGATATATTGTGGACCATTTTGGAAGAGTCCCGTCTATAGGTAATTCCTGTTATTGTTTTCCTTAAGTCCATTTCTCATACAACAGAATCTAATCTCCTAAACATTTTTTCCCTAGTGCATTTTTCCTAATCATTTTTCCCTAAAATACAATTGTCCTAAAATGAAATTTCCCTACAACATTTTTCCTAGTGCAATTTTACTAAACACTTATACATACGTTTGCTTGTCCTAATGCGTCACCGTTCAGTTAGGTTATTAGGAAACTAGGCGCCTATGTTTAGTCACTAAACTTTCAGTATGCAGAATGCACTGAAGTTTATCAATTATTCTAGACGAGGGACAAGAGTCTTATTAAATGGATATGTGATACCACAGAAGTCAAGTTTATAAAGATAGGACGTACCTACTGGCAAAGACTAAGGAATGCACAGCAATAGCAGTGACAACTAAGTTTATTGGGCAGATAGATAACTGTATGGAAAGGAGACACAACCTCTCCTCACATGCATCCTCCTAACTGAAGAATGTGAAGCTGAAAAGCTGAAGTTGAGGATGAAACAAACTGCAGAATTCATCCAGAAATGCCGCCTGCGCAGATACTGCAGAATGAATTACATGGAGATCCTTCTGGAGTTGTCATTAATCTGTCAGAGAGAGAGAGAGAGAGAGAGAGAGAGAGAGAGAGAGAGAGAGAGAGAGAGAGAGAGAACGTGAAATAGTCACTGCGCAGAGAACGCCACCAAATCCCACGTGTTTAGCAGATGTTGACGAAGTTCCTGTACGATACCAAGAAACCCTGCAAGGAGAAACATGTTTACTTAACAATTCATATTTGGACGAAACTGAGGATCGTGCGCTCGTATTTGGAAGCAGAAGAAATTTAAAAATATTAGTTAAAGGTCCTATATAATTCGCCGATGGAGCGTTTAAAGTTACCTTCTAAACATCAAACAGTTTATTCACATGTTTAGAAAAGTGTTTAGTGCAGCTAGTAACTCAGCATTGTGAAGAATTAGAACATTAGAATATTTGCGGGCCATAGGTAATGTATAAATGAGGTTGAATCCATTGAAGGAGCAATATAAGCAGTGTAATGCAAGTATTATATGGTCCATGGTTACAAATACCGTACTTAATATTATATATCATAAAATAAAAGTAGTTAAGGAATTCTGTGTCTAGTAATTTGGAGTTTACAAAAATGTTAGTTAGGAATGTCGGTTTTAGTATAATTTTATTTTAGGAAACTCTTATTAGGAAAAATGATTTTAGGAGAGATGGAAACTAGTAACTTTGAATCAGGAAAAAGGAATTAGGAAAACTGTCTGGGAACGATTTTGGAACCTTGAAGGCAGGCAAGCATGCCAAAAGATGGTCCATTTTCAGTATACCAGGTCACCCCCACTTCGTTGAAGTAAGTTTATCCCGGATAGCGCGGACGGACGACAAAAGGTTTGCCTAAGCAGAACACTAAAGGGAACTCCATATAGACAGAAAGGATACCTTGCTAAATTACGGTCTTGGGAAGATGGGAGATATTACAGTCCCATTTTTAAAAGAAGATACATTATAGATGTCAAGCAAGTGGCGTAAAGGGTAAGATGAGAAAGCCGTTGCTATGGAAAGGCAAAGGTTGCCACTTTGGCTACACAAATGGATCATGTACTTCTTAGGTCAGCTATTGCTAGTTTGTGAGAAACGAGGCTTGCTAGGGAGTTCAGTTGTGCTGTATGTTGTTAGCCTACTTTGTTAAAACTCGTATGAAAGTACATAGTTATGAAGCAAGAGTTGGTGGAGGTAGACGTAGAGGTAAAGTTAGTTAACTAACACGTCCTCAAGCTATTCTCACAGATTATTCAGCCGTGAAAATATCATGGGTGTTGCGCAAAATCACACTTTTAGATTTAGTAACTCCACAGCAAAACAGTACGGGGTGTACGTTCACCTGGATTGAAAGAGAGGGCAAGGGAGAAAGAGAGAGAGAGAACTTACGCAAAAGTTAAAAATTAAATTATTTTTTCTCTACTACGTATAGTAGCAAATAGAGGAAGTATTGTATTCGACCCAAAAACGAGATATCGAGATTGCACCGGTAACATATGCTTTGAGGTCCATGAATTTAAGAAAATGAATTTTTAGAAAAAGATTCGAGTGTATGCGTGTATATCTGTGTGTCCGTCTGACTGTGAACAGCGGTTAAAAAACCAAAGTTGGTATTTAAGTTTAATTGCTTTCAAGGACGCGACAAGAAGATTTTGTTTGTAGAGCACCTGACTGCTGAGCTAGGGATCCCGGGTTCGATTCCCGGCACGGGGGTAGGAATTTTTCTCCAGCCAAAATTGTTCCTCATCCTTCCCTGAGTCTGGAAGTATGAATGAAAGTGTGAATGCGTGTGTAAAATTCAATGTATATAAACCCCAAAGACCGAAAACCCACTGAACGAATAACGCCAATAGGTAAGGCCGCCGATATGACCTCTTTAGTTATAATAGGGATATAAATGGGAAAAAAAAAAAAAAAAAAAAAAAAAAAAAAGAGAGAAGATTTTTAAGAAATTTCTTCACTCTAAACTACTGTTTACATGGAACATTTTGGTTTTCTCTAAAATAGCTCTAATGATTTTGATTAAAATGCCATACGTTTAATATATTTTTATGACAAATGAAATGTATATGTTGAATTTTTTAGTACATGTGGTCCTGTTTACTCTGGATGACTTTTGCATAACTGGTAAACGGTAAGAAATAGATGAAATCTTACTATACCAAAACTGTTAATCTCGTTAAAACACACCAGTTATGGCCAAAAGTTATTATTTTAATGTGAACTACTTCAGAGATATTCCTTGTTATTTGTCTGGGTTGTGCAATACTTTAAAATTTCCTCAAATGTAAGGATGTTCACTTTTTATCTCTTGGTGGTTCATATACTTAATATTATACTTCATATAACAGACAGCTATAAAAAATTGACTATCGCTCAAAGCCTACTGTGTTCCATAAGGTAATTTCTGCAAATGTTTATCCCGACTAACATGAACAGACGCGGATACAGGGGGAGTGGCAGGGCCCCCTGTCATGTCCTACATTATTGCTATAAATGCTATACGTGGGTTACCTCATCATCACGCAAAAATGGCCAAACAGATTTCTATGAAAATAGCTATATGTACCACCTTTGATAGTTGGTCCCACTTAAAGAATAGACAACTGCGGTGGGAGATTTCTAATGGGGCCCAAGTTGAAGGAATCAAAATAACTTGCCCTTTTTTGGGAGTTTTTACAAAAATGTTCCTTAGCAAATGTTTTTACCCACCATGTTAAGTTTTGTAATAAGCAACATTTAGATTGACTGAATATTTAAAGAGTTATTGGAATTTCTCTTTACCCTATGCGGGTACGTGTTACATCGCGATATAAGTAACGATCGTTTAAACAGCCATACGGAATGAGCACGATCATGTGTTAAGTTTAAGATTTTTAAAAACTGTTACTCAAGACTTTCAGTATGACCATTATTACTATTCTTAAAGAAACGTAGGGGGATTAGGACAGAGCTGACGCACTTTTTATGGGCAAGATGGCCGCCATGCGTGATCTTAGGATTACTAGGTAAGGTGGTAGGGGAAGCAGGGCGTTGTAGATGTTTGAAGAAATCTCTAGGGTTAACTTTTAAGGCCTATAGCAGTGTATGTATGGTTATGAGCGTTCATGGTACTTGAGTATGTCGTTCACTAAATTGATGCATGCAACATAACGCATAACTTGATTGAATACATTATCCTAACATAATAACACTAGGTCCCACCTAACCGAAACCTAACCTAACCTAAACTAACCCCATACTTTTACTCGTCTAACCTATCCTAACCTATCCTAAGCTAGCTCCCACTCTTTTTACTTTTTTATTTTTTTCATAATTTAACTTTATTTAGCCTAACCTAGCTCCTACTCCTTTTACTATGGTCTTTCATAATTTAACATAACCTAAACCTCATACTTCTACTCGTTTAACCTAACCTAACATTACTTAACCTAAGCGACCAAACACATTCCTATTTATTAAAATATTTTAACCTGACTTAACCTAACCTATCTCATACCATTTTACTCGAGCATTATATTCTTCTATAAGCTATTCTGACCTTTGCACCGTGCCGTTCCAAGCTTAGATATTTCACTTTCTTTTAGAGACGCTTCTTCCACAACTTTAGATACTTTGAAGGTATTACACCCCCTGACAGGCAAACCCTCAGGATTTCTGAACATTTCATGGTATGTTAGTGCTATTTTAGGAGTTGGTAAGTATTTTAGCCATTTTTGAGGTATTCTAGAGATTTTCAGGAATTTTTGCAGCTTCGGGGGGATTTTCTATATTTTCACGTCTCTAGTATGTTTTAATGCTTTTAATGGGCATATGGACTCTTTTTAGCGATTTGTTATGCTTTCATGATCAAATTTCATCCTTTTGTAAATGTATGATGTTCAGTCTAGAGAATTGCTTAGTCTTTCTAAGACTAACCTAACTTAACCACAAACCACTTTAGAGACATTGCTTCATTGCTATTTAACACTATACATGCTTCTTCTCCTCCCTTCCACTCTTCCTTACACTAATCATAAGACGTTTTAGCCTTGTTCAACTAGCTACCGTTTACGTTTTTGTACACTGTTCCAGTATGTTATGCATGTTAACCTCAATCGACGATTCTTTGCTTTAATTCGGTAGGTTCTAATGGCAACACGTCAAACGTTGCTTACATTCCCTCTAAGACCATCCTAACCTAACCTATCCTAGCCCACCACCACCACCACCACCGCCGCCGCCGCCGCCGCCACCCGCCACCCGCCACCTGTCCTTCAACACCATAACCATTGCCACCACCACAACCACCTCCTCCGCCGCCAACACCACCAGCGCAGACATTACCACACCCACCACCACTACTACAACCGCCATTACTACCATCATAACCCTTCGCCACCAACGCAGCCATGACCATATCCACCATCACCATCACCACACCTACCAACGCCATCAACACCTCCAACGTATCCACCAACACTACCAGGAACACTACAAGCGCACCCACTAAAACACCACCACAGCCACCATCGCTACCACCAATCTAATCATTGTCACAACCATCACTAACACCATCAACTTTACCACCATCACCAGCGCCACCATAACATACATCACCATCATCACCAGCGCAACCATATCCTGAACCACCGCTATATTCTGTAGCTATTGTATACAGTATGTTCGACATTTTTTCCCGTATCTAACCTGAGGTAGCCCTACGTTTCTTTTGGAGTATTATTCACAACTTTAGTCTGCTTTGATTTCTCTCCCTCCTTTACAGGGCTTTAAACTTCCACTAGAAGATGTCTTAACCATTGATGTTGAAGTTAATACAGTTAATACTAGCAGCGTACTTCAGCTTCAACCTTTAAGGAATAAGGTAACTTTATTTATTATTTATACTAACTCGTCTACTGCAAAGGGGCATTGTTTTAATTCAATAGTGTATATTTCTTGGCATATTTTCAAGTTTTTAAGAGCATATTCTCATGCATATTTCAGTGTTTTTTAGGGCATGAACTTCCGAACCCTAACTATCATACTGTGCGGTCGCCAGAACATTCCACGTCGAGGTCACAGAAATGATGGTGCCATAGATTTAGATAATGAACTCGAAGGGAATTTTAGGGAGCTTAAGTTTTGTGTTGATGCAGGGCGTGACATATTACGCAGCCATCTTGTAAATGCACCTAAAAGTTCTACTTTAACAAGCAAAACCACCCAAAATGATTTGATAAATTGCTATGCTACTATAATTGTATGTTCTAGTTGATGAAACTACAGACATCAGTGCAAATGAGCAGTTAACATTATGCGTGCGCATTTATGACCTAGAAACGGGTTGTGTGAGGGAAGAATTCCTAAGATTTGTTGTAACGCACGATTTAAGTGGTGAAGGGCTATAATATAAGTTAATACTGAATGAACTGCAAGACTTGGGGCTAGATATTTCGAACCTTCGGTGACAAGGCTACGATGGTGGTGCAAATTTTTCAGGACAGTTTCGTGGTGTTCAATCCCGAATTTTAGCCGTTCAACATCTCGCGTTCTATGCGCACTGTGCCGCGCATTGCCTGAATCTGTCGCTTTCTAAAGCTGTTCTGTCACTTCAATTAGACAAGCTCTAGACACAATTGGCGATATTGCTAATTTCGTTAGGGAATCTAATAAGCGGTCCTCACTCTTGAAACAAACATTTAGTGAAGTGTGCTCTCAGCATAAGAAAACTAAACTGGTATCGGTGTGTGAAACTAGGTGGATAGAATGACATGATGCTGCTTTACAGTTTAAGGAAATTTTCCCTGCAATAGTATCATTCCTAGGAGAGGCAGGGTCTTCTAATAA
Organism: Tenodera sinensis; assembly: GCA_030765045.1. NCBI lineage: Eukaryota > Metazoa > Arthropoda > Insecta > Mantodea > Mantidae > Tenodera > Tenodera sinensis. Next base: position 6,524,452 of record JAUKNM010000025.1, on the reverse strand, counting down.
AACGGCACACATTTTGCTCAACTCTATCCTAAAGCTTGAGTTCATAATTTCGCTAGTTAACGTAGCTGAAATATTGGAAATGACTCTGCCTCTTTCCCAGCAGCTCCAAAATTCAACTCTTGATCTAATTCAGTGTTACGGAATGATTGAAACAATTAAAGATACACTGATAGATTGTTGTGATAACCAAAACTTTTATTCTGTTTTGAGAACGCTATCACATTAGCTAAAAATGTTGATGTAGAGTGAGTGAGTGTGTTGGGTTTAAGGGCCCGTCGACAACTTGGTCATTAGGGCCCCTGTTGATGTAGAAGTTAGTGTTCCTCAAACAGCATCCAGGCAAGCTCATCGAAGTAACGTTCCTACAGCTTCTCTAAAAGATCATTATCGCATTAATGTTTTCCTTCCATTCTTGGATAACCTATTCAATGAACTATCCACCAAATTCTCCCATGACAAACACAAGTACATCCTTAAACTTCAGAGCTTGATTTCTCGTTTTCAAAGTGATCTTACTTCCAATGTTGACGATATAGAAAAAGCTGCAGGCATTTACGAACAAGACTTGCCCGGCACCATTACAGAGCTTCGAGCAAAATTAAACATATGATTTAACTTTTGGAAAACTCAACTGAATAAACGGAAAACTGCTACTGAAATGCTTATCCTAACCAGAAATAACTAACATCAAGGAACTTTTAACAATCATGTGCGTCATACCAGCAACAACATACAAAGCCGAACGATAATTTTTTACTTTAAGGCGTGTGAAGACGTATCTAAGATCCAGTATAAAACAGGATAGACTGAATGGTTTAGTGCTGCTCAACATCCACCGCAACATCGAGGTGTCTCCGGCCGGAGTGGGTAATTAGCCTTTGCGCAAAAAACATCCCAGGAGACTGCAGTCTCATTGACATGTCAGTTACAGCGCAACATCTTATCCTTTTTTCTTCGTAGTACAGTTAATTTATAATTAAGTAAATCGTAAAATTCAATTAACCGATCACTAAGTGCACCAGTCCCATTCTCTGGAATGGGAATATTCTGTAAACATTTGATCGCCGGGCCTGTGGCGGTTACAAACAGTCTTCTTCCTGGACAGGTGGTAGCTGGTAGTTTAAACAGTATTCCTTTCAGTTAAATATTTAGCTAGCCATGTTTTAGCATGAATTTAATTATTCTGAAGTGATAGTGAACCGGAATCGCCCCCCCCCCCCCCTATCGAATATTTCTAGATCCGCGCCTGAACATGAAGACAGAGGAATAAGAGTTTGTGATAATAGTTTACACAAGAGTGGAGAAAGCCATGTGAGCGCAGCACATCATGTTTTTACTAATAAGTATCTTAGCATCTTAGGCAGCCCAAATTACAAAAGTATGCTACTTTAATTACACGCCAGCGAGAGGGAAATTGTGGTGCTCTAAGCATATTATGCTGCGGTTGGCAAAATAGACTCTAGGGAAAAAAGATTTAGGCAGAATAAAGAGTGGAGTGCAGCTCTACAGTAATGCGGCATTACTGCCTATTATAACTAACACGTAAGATAACACAGTTCATATATGGACATGAAAACCATGATACAAAATGAAACTAATCAATGTGTATTTTTGCTTCTTGTTAATTATAAATTAGCTTGTAAGTTAATTTTGTATTGTGTAAAATAGTTTCAAACTCAATGAAAATACATCTGGGTAAAACCTGTTTCATATTTTTGACCCCGGAAATCTAGTTACTTTGCCAATAACATCTTCCATATCTTCGACAGCAGTGGCAGCTTCCTTTTATACGAGCGTCCTAATTTCTGAAGTGCCACTTGCATGTGCTTCAAGCACCTCTGCCTCTTCTCGAGTCGTATGGTATTATTAGAATATCCTTAAAGACCTTGTTGCATCTATAACAACGTGCTTGGTTTAGTATTCATTACCTTAAAACTCGTCGCATTTTAAGACTTTCTCATCACACAGATGCAGGTCACTTATATAAAATTGTGCTACTATTACTATTACTAATACTATTGTTGTTGTTGTTTTTATTATTATTATTATTATTATTATTATTATTATTATTATTATTATTATTATTATTATTATTATTATTATTATTATTATTATTATTATTATTATTATTATTATTATTATTATTATTAGTAGTAGTAGTAGTAGTAGTAGTAGTAGTAGTAGTAGCAGTAGTAGTAGTAGTAGTAGTAGTAGTAGTAGTAGTAGTAGTAGTAGTAGTAGTAGTAGTAGTAGCAGCAGTAGTAGTAGTAGTAGTAGTAGTAGTAGTAGTAGTAGTAGTAGTAGTAGTAGTAGTAGTAGTAGTAGTAGTAGTAGTAGTAGTAGTAGTAGTAGTGGTATCAGTAATAGTAATAGTAGCAGCAGCAGCAGTAGTAGTAGTAGTAGCAGTAGTAGTAGTAGGGAGCGAACCTTCATACAGGGAACAAAATGTTGCTTAGCATGGGCTTTAGGCAGTGGGAGGGGTCAGTCTGTCACATGATCACAGCACAGAGAAGACCAGGTCGACGCACGAACGTTGTGGATAACGTTACATTGAATTTGTTTATTTGTAGAAGGAAAAGCGCAAAATGTGCAAAGAGAAACTTGTACAACTGGATATTTATGCTAGAGCCAGTTTTATTATTGAGGTTTTCCTCATTTTGCAGATTTGTGCGTGGTATCTTTCACAGTGTAACTTACATTAAATGCTGTCACCATTTGAACAAAAATATTCTCTCCCAAATTCTTGTACAACCTGCAATACGTAAATATTTCGATTTTCCTGCAGGAGGCATTTTACTCTGTATGTGAAACTAGTGGACACATTCAAGAGACACTATGCACTGTAGGCAGTGTGCCAGTGGCGGCTCGTGCCTTACAAAATAGGTGAAGAAGTTCACTTAAGCATGCTGAAAATACAATACAAAGCCGGTGTACCACGGTCCAACATTTTTTACCAAACTTTTTGTATGTAATGGAGCTGTACACAAAAGAAACTGTCTGTCACACTATGATTCATTTTGGTCCAATACATATGACAGTTCGCGTAGTAAGCGAGAGAAATAAACATGGCGGATGCAAATATATACAGCTTTGTTTTAAAATCAAATTTAAACGGTGAGCCAAACAATGTAGAAAAACTGCCTCAGGAGCATTAGTCTTGATTATTTTTTGAAGTCCATTCAAATGTCCTGACGTAACACTCGCTCCATCGTAACAATGTGGAACTAATTTACGTTCATAATTAAATTCTTTAAGAACACCATTCAGCAAAGGGAACAATGTTTCTGCGGACCTGTCAACACTCACATCATGAAATCCGAAAAATCGTTCAACCAATGTGCTCTCTGTATTCACGTATCTTACAATGATAGAGCACTGAGACTGTTGACAAATATCTATAGTGTCGTCAACTTCAACAGAAAAAAAAATCTGAGACATTAATTTCAGGTCTGTAAGTATTCCAAAATACATCCAATCACCTCATTTTGTATAGATTTAGAATCACCTTATTTAGAATCACCATATACTTTTAATTTTATTATAGTGGTTTTGGATTTCTAATGGACTTTCAGTACACAAGCTCCTTGAAATTTCTAATGCTGACCTGAGAATGCAAGCTCTCGTTTACCTAAATACAATGTTGCTTTCATGATCAACTGCAGGAAAAGCCTATTTAGTCACGTTTTCATTGAAACGCACATGAAAAAGTCTGCTGCTTTCTTGAAGAGCGTCAGCTATTGTGTTTCCGTCTTTTTTTCAAAAGCGTTTAGTTGTAATTTACATTTTAAATGTTCCGCCGAATCATTGTGCTTGTGAAGGGAACGGGTTATATTAATGAAATCTGTGAATCTCTCTTTGTTCCACATGTTACTTTTGTTGCTAAAAGTAAACAAGGCCAACAGAATAGCGATTGCAAACTACGGCTACTGCATAACCAAGAATAGTTATCCAACCAAGAACTTTTGAATTTAATGTTATGTCTTCCCTATTTTCTTATTCTCTCTTTTAAGGTCTATATCAGTGGACCACCCAAAGTTTCAAACATCCTTCTTGTCTTCATCTTTCCACCCGGAAAATGGGGTTTCTAGCAAATTGCAAACTATATCGTTCACTGGATTCATAACAGAACACTTATATTCCGTAATTTAAATATTGAAAGCACTGGAGTCCAGCAAACTCGTAAATTATACCGTTCACAGTTGTCTAAAACACCACGTTTTAAGTTTACCACTAGCTCTTCCTCGAGGTAAACGAATACTATCTTCTAAGCGCGCGAAAACAGAAACCATCCCCTCTAACGTGTTCTGTGCCTCTACCCAAGTGAAAATATTCCTTGTTTGCCTGAAACACGGGCATGCCCGTGTTATTTCCCCGTAGTTCATCGTTTCGTGACGTCATGTTGCCATGGCAACCAAGCTGTTTAGTGCAGCAGTTTCTTCCGTAACTCTGACTTCTGCACTTGTCCTGGAAACCGATCCGAGGTCGCCTTCCCACCAATTTTCCCTGCCGGCTGCCAGGCTGTAAGTTCCAAACAAAAGAAGGGTTGGTCACTGACCCTGTTACAGCTGCTAGCAGTTGAATTGTTAGAATGTCAGTAATAATGCCAACATTAACAAAAATAGAATACTGCTATTTTCAGGTGAAAACCTCTTCACCTGCTTCACTTGAGTAGGAGCCACAGCAGTGTGCTTTGTCCTGTCACTGTATTCGCCAATGAGGTTAGGCTCTGACAAGAGGCAAGTAACTTGAGGATCGCCTCGTTTCGGATAGCTATATGAGGATTCGAACCCTAATTATGATTAGTGTTACGTTATTAGGCTAAATAGCTAACGAAGTAATGATGATGATGATGATGATGATAATAATAATAATAATAATAATAATAATAATAATAATAATAATAATAATAATAATAATAATAATAATAATAATAATAATAATAATAATAATAATAATAATAATAATAATAATAATAATAATAATAATAATAATAATAATAATAATAATAATAATAATAATAATAATAATAATAATAATAATAATAATAATAATAATAATAATAATAATAATAATAATAATAATAATAATAATAATAATAATAATAATAATAATAATAATAATATAAATAATAATAATAATAATAATAATAATAATAATAATAATAATAATAATAATAATAATAATAATAATAATAATAATAATAATAATAATAATAATAATAATAATAATAATAATAATAATAATAATAATAATAATAATAATAATAATAAAAATAATAATAATAATAATAATAATAATAATAATAATAATAATAATAATAATAATAATAATAATAATAATAATAATAATAATAATAATAATAATAATAATAATAATAATAATAATAATAATAATAATAATAATAATAATAATAATAATAATAATAATAATAATAATAATAATAATAATAATAATAATAATAATAATAATAATAATAATAATAATAATAATAATAATAATAATAATAATAATAATAATAATAATAATAATAATAATAATAATAATAATAATAATAATAATAATAATAATAATAATAATAATAATAATAATAATAATAATAATAATAATAATAATAATAATAATAATAATAATAATAATAATAATAATAATAATAATAATAATAATAATAATAATAATAATAATAATAATAATAATAATAATAATAATAATAATAATAATAATAATAATAATAATAATAATAATAATAATAATAATAATAATAATAATAATAATAATAATAATAATAATAATAATAATAATGTCAAACAAAATGCAGGAGATATGAAAACATACGGTGTGATTCTAAATTACTGTTGTGTCAGTTTGGTTATATTTGTGCACAGAATTAATTTCCTTAAGAATGCTAATGGTATTTCTTAAAAAATGTAGAATTGCTCCTATGATACCATTGCTAAGATAATGAGTGTGTGTGTTCTGTAGTTTCTGAATTACACCACCGTCTTCATGAAAAAAGAAGAAAGAAATTAAGAGCATAGCATATCATCAAATTATGAAAATGGCTATTTATTATGTCATTTTAAGATATTTTATATTTTAGAGCACTTCTATGTATTTTTCGTCATTATTTTGTCATCTACTTGACCTGTGCATCTTTATTTATTTTTATTTATTCATATTTGCCATATAAAATTGTGTATTATTGTTATTTTGCAAAAAGACGAGTTTTCCAGCATCGGCAATTTTACCATTGAACTGAGAAATAAGGCCAAGTTCGTATAGGTATAAGGATACCTATATATACTGGTATTCTTGAAAAGGTGTGAAAAAGAAGGAAAAGAAAAGAGGTTCTTGTTGAGTCGTTAGTCTAGAAATGGTTGCGTGTGGGGGAGGAATGGCTATTATGTGGAGAGTAGTACTCGTATCATTAGAGTAATGAATTCATGTCCCAAACCAGTGACGACACTGGTGAGTTTTCCACTTTTGGCGCCAGTGTGTACAGTCAGGTCACTATTGTGCTGGTCCTTGTCGTGTGAAGTCCTCTATATTCGGGATTTTGTGTAATTTGAGAACTTATAAGAGTTAATGTTACACTTCTGTGAGGCCTGTTTAAACAAATATTTTTCAATTATTCTGTAAGGCATTCCTTTTTTATATTTGTACATCATTTTTTACTTGTATAACAGTTATATCCATGCATAATTGAATTTATAACTTTCGGTACACCAATTTTATAACAAATTAGACAGATCACAGTTCTTAGATAATGCTTTTAATTATCATGGCATTTTTTAAAAATGTTAGTTTTACCTATCGTATTCCAAAAAAAAAAAAAAAAAAAAAAAAAAAAGGGTCGCGGTTAGACCGTTCGCCTACCACCTAGGCAGCCCGGGTTCGATTGGCGCATGTTATATCCGTGGTGGACGAAGCGGCGTCTGGACGGCTTTTCTCCGGATTCTCCGGTTTTCCCAGGCACTCATTCCACCACTTGCTCCATTGTCACCTTTCCAATCATCGATTTCGCCTGCATTTCATATCATCCTCTTCCTCAGTATCATACCTAGTGCTTGGCTGACCACCCGCTTCCAGGTCTTCACTCTGTCCGTTCCATAGGTTCCTGTGCCGACAGACGTCTGACCCTAGGCACTCGCTGGTAAGTTTTAGGGGCCCTACATAAAGGGAAGGTAATCATGTAAAGGAACAAAGAAAATATTCCAAACCTATTTTTGTAGTCCATTTATCAAAATCTGGACGTCATGCTTATAGAATATTTGCTGAAATTTCTCATATGTGCATCCCTTGCTGTTCAGGGTGGCAAGACAACCATCGGTTCACCTCATAATTTTGAAAAGCAGTATTTCAGCAATAATTCTAAATTAACGGGCAAATGCCACGTTACTACGTCTGTAGAAAATTCGTTATTATTCTGTTTTCATTTAATAGTGAACCAGAAGTAACAATGATGCCAGTGTTGGGTGCTTTTCTTACCAGCGTAAGTAGAATCATCCATGCAAAGCTTTTGTACTCAGTGTTGCTCAAGGCATTAAAGCCCATTACTATTGACCTAGAGTGATGCCCTAACTTGGATCGAGTCCCATGAAGCGCATCTACCCCCTCCCCTCCCCCATATCACGACAACCATTTTAAATCAGGCATTTTATTAAATGCAAGTTTGTGTTGTTTAAAGAAATTTTTATTTTGTTGGACTGTAATTTGCCTGTAACATGCAGCACAGCTCTGCTTTGGGGCAAGCTGCCGTCACGGCGCGGTGGGTACTGGCGGAGATCTGGGAATGCTTGGGGTTGCTATGACCTTCGCCCAGTGACATTTGGCTATCATCCTTTGGCACCACTCCCTCTACAGTCGTGCCCCGCGCAACACTGCTGCATAATCGCATGTGTTCATACTCAAACTCGTGGATTTGGAACAGCCTGATCTAGGCTATTCCTCAGTGAAATAATCTGTGCTCAATTCATGTGATATTAAATTTCATTTTGCTGCTAACTAAGCAACACATTTCATTGCAATATGTCATGTTCCCAGGAGCGTTAGATATTATTGAAATATTTTGCTTTTACTTCTAGATATTCGTTTTTATTTATTTAGAGGATAAAAAGAGAACTTTACCAGAACAAATGTGAGAGCTTCTTCTCCAGTGTGGAATATAAATGCCTTTTCTTTCTTTTGTTAATGATAGAAAATGATGAAATTGTTAAAACGATATAATAGTTCTTACAGTTTCCCTTTAAAGGGTATTTGAAAATAATGCCATTTGGATTCAAGTTCATACACGATTCCCAACGTTTATACGCACTCCTCTTTGCTAGCATAAAGTGTTACGAGCAGGTGCATGAAACATTACTCCCAGTATTCTCTGATTCTCTGTCATTCTTAGACATTCGTTGCACAAGAACACAATGTGCCTTGTCCACATGGTTGCCAAGAGTTCAAAGAGGGGCGAGGTCATACGACGCTTCTCTCAGGAGCAGAGTGTTTCTCAGCTCTCTAGACAGTTTACTCTTAACCGCAAGACAGTCCAGAAATGGCTACACAGACATCAAGCGTTGCGTGGGCCAATTCGCTACCACGTTCCGGAAGACCTCGGGTAACTACTGCTGTAGAGAACGAGGGACTGGTGGCAGATGTGAGGGGCCATTCTATTACACACATATCAGTTTTACTGTGGATTACGATGTTCCCATGAAACTATACGGAGTAGACTAAAGGGGGCTGGGATTGAATTTCATCCTCCTGCCACTAACATAATCTTCGCTGAAGCTCACAAAGCCAGAAGATTGGAATTGGGTCCAAAGAAACATCCAGTTACCGCAGGCCTACGGGGATCTAACAATCGGATCGGACTAGTAGGTGTTCCTAACTGATCAGCAAGGTAGGGTGTGTATGTATAGACCACGTGACACAAGATTTGATCCCAGACATGTTGTGCGTGTAAATCGCTCTGGAAGAACATCATATCACTTTTGAGCTTATGACAGCATCTGGACCAGGACAACTGATAACGGTGCTTGACAGAATGACCGGACTGGCCCCGTAGCGCAGTTGGTAGAGCAGCTGATGCTGTGCCAGGGATCCCAGGTTCGATTACCGGCAGCGGGGTAGGAATTTTTCTCCAGTTATTCCTCATCCTTCCCTGAGTCTGGAAGTATAATGGCAATGCCGTGGCTGAGTAGTTTGACCTACCACCTAGGCGGGACCCGCAAGTGGTATTCGTGGTGGACGCGTCTGGGTGGGTTTTCTCGGGGTTCTCCGGTTTCCTCCGCCACTCATTCCAACAATCGCTCCATTATCACCCTTCCAATCATCCATTTCGCCTGCATTTCATATCATCCTCTTCCTCACTATCATACCTGGTGCTTGGCTGACCCCTGCTTCCAGGTCTTCACTCTATCTGGTCCAGAGGTCCCTCTGCTCCCCGACAGGCGTCTGACCCTAGGCATTGGCTTATAAGTCCTAGGGGTGTAAGTCCTACATAAGGGGAGGGTAATCAGGGAAAGAAAGAAAGAAGACAGAATGACCACTTAGGTTTATGCTGATAACCTCCAGAATAGACTGTTGCCATCTCTACGGGCTATTTCCCGGAACAGTAAGAGTAATTTTTTGTGCACGACAATAGTGTTGTGCACACCTAAAAAAATGGCTAAGTCACCCAGAAATTGTGTGCATCAATTGGTCTCCTAGGTCACCTGATGTGACCCCAGGAGCATATGTGAGCGTTTATGGTTCAGGAATGGCAGATGCGTCGAGAAGACAGAGTGCAGGACCTTCTAGAAGCTATGTCCGGGAAATGTGAGAACATACGTGCACAACTTGGCTCACCAATCAGTATTCAATCCAACATGCAAGAGGGGCTGCAAAGGGCAACTGACAATGGCAGTGACTACACCAGGTATTATGTCTTGCTTCCGTGTGCATTATGGTCTTTGATAATTGGTTTTCTATTTCATCTTCAAATGCTGAAAAATATTGCCAGCAGCCGTTGCGTATTTAATTGATAAATTTTACAGTTATTCTTATATGGCTTCAGTTCTATCGATTTTTACTTTCTCTACTACTAAATAGAGGAAGTACTGTATTCCATCCAAAACTTCGATGTCGAGATTTCACCGGAAATATATGTTTTGAGGCCCCATGAATCCAAAAAGAAGACCATTTATAGTAAAAGGTCCGCGCTCGCGCGCACGTGTGTGTATGTGTGTGTCAGTTTGTGGACAGCATAACTCAAAAACAAGAAGTCGGTTAAAAACCAAATTTGGTATTTAAGTTCATTATCTTTCAAGGATGCGACACGAAGATTTTAAAGAAAATTCCTTTCTCTAAACTACCCTTTACATTGAAAATTTTGATTCTCTTAAAAATGGCTCTAATGATTTTGATTAATACGCCATATGTTTAATATAATTTTATGATGAACATTCTTCACTCACACTTGAATTTATTTTCTGCTGGTGCTCTTGAACAAGTCTCAGAAAAACATAGGACAAGATTTCATTAGACCGTATGTACTCGTATATTGGAACAACGCTATCAGGGGCAATGTGCAACAAGTGTGATGGCTGACTACTCTTGGACACTACCAGAGGATAGTTGTGGCACACATAAGAGGCGCAGCAAATGTCCAAAAATAACTTTGATATGTATGAAAACATATTTCATAAGCATTTCTTGGTCTTTGTGTTGATATTAGTATTTACAGACCAAATTGTATTGTTTAACCATTACAAAAAACCGAATAGAATTGGAATAGTGACTAGTCCCATTTACACAAAATCTGTGGGCGCTGTGGAAAACCAATAAGGATAACCCATTCTGATGCTCGAAAATTTTACAAACTGGTTTTGTCAACCAGTGTAATTGGAAAACAAGAGGCAAAATAATCTTCAGTTGGGTTGCGGAGGGCAGATTTATTTCAGATAGCTCAAAGCAGTGGTTACAAAACTTCTGGCAAATTAAGCAGTGACATTCGCAACTTCTGACTGTATATAGAGTGTAACAGAATCCGTAGACCATCTCCATACAATCAACTAAGTTATTGAAAAAGGTGCAGGAATTTAGTCCAAAGATATTCTTCGCATTCACAGTTCATTCAAAGCTTTCGACTGAGTAGAGCAGGTTAATGTACTGAAGTCCCTAACAGCAATGAATATTCTCCCAGAATAAATAAAATAAGTAATCTAGCCCAAGAAATCCCTGAAGGACAAAGGTCTACTGGCGTCTACAGGGATAAGCTCATATCTAACTCTCTTAGGTGAGGTATTCTTAGGGAGTGTATTTTTGAAAGTCCTATGCATTAGTGATTATACTATTACCTATATTTAAGTTTGTGTCTTCATCCTGCACACTTTCCTCCCACTTATTTACTGAAGATTGTTTTCTCTAGTTCTCTCCACACTCGTCTGTCTCTTTCTCTGGTCGTCCACTGCGCCCTTGCAACTCTTTTAATGGAGTCCTCCCAACGGCCCACATTCCTCTTTCCGATTCTAGAAACCCACATCGTTATTCTATGTGTCCCTCTCTTGTGGCCCAGTCGTACGAGGTGACCTCCCCATTTCCACTTCAATCTGTCGGCCTCGCTTAAGGCGTCTTTCATTCCGGTTCTGATGTGTATCTCCTCATCCCTTATTCTCTCTTTTAGTGACATGTGCAGGGTCTTCCATTCCATTCTGCGTTGGCAGGACTAGAGCATGTGTCTTTTGGAATTTAGGGACCAAGTTATGAGTACAGGAGATAGATAGGGAAATATACTGAAACGAAACGCAGAAATAAGAACAGAGCTTGACGGAAAAATCTTAAAAACAGAAAGAGGCATTAGACAAGGAGAGTCAATCTCCCCTAAGCTGTTTACAAGCGTCCTTGAAATAGTACTTAGAAACCTAAACTAGAATAAGAAAAGAGGGAAATTAACGTTAATGGAAGAAGATTGACGAACTTAAGATTTGCTGACGACTTCGTGCTATTTGCAAACCCGCGGCAAAACTTCCAGAGACATCAGAGCTACATGTAAGAAACAAGGAAATAGGACTGCAAATGAACCCGTCAAAAACTGCAGTAATGACGAATTCCTGGGAGTAACCAGTTAAAATTGAGGGCACGCCTATTCAGTACTGCAGCAAATGCATTTACCTGGGACAAACAATCAGCATGACAGAAATACGAGAGGTGGAACTATAAGGAACAAGTTGAGCATAGGGACAATGTTGGAGTCTAAAATTCATTTTAATGGAAAAAACGACCAACCCCCAGTTGAAATTCGAAATTCTACAAACTTGTGTTGTCCCAGTACTTCTGTGTGGTAGCTAGACCTGTCAGTCTGAGTGGCTAGTTGGTTAGACGCTGGCCTACCGATCCCAAGGTCGTGGGTTCAAATCCGGCCCACACCGATGATTTTTAAGTGTGCTCCATGTCCGTAGATTTACTGGCATACAAAAGAACTCCCGCGGGATAAAATTCCGCCATGCAGGCGTCGCTGATGTGATCTCAGTAATTGACAGCGTCGTTAAACAAAATAATTAAGTAACTGAACATACACAGCAAAACAGATCGAGATGATTCAGATGTACTACCGGAAAATGGAGAGGAAGATATTAGAAACCAGATTCGTGGATAAAGTGCGAAACGAGGGGCTAAGAAGAAGCAGAGAAAGAAGTGGAATGGAGGATGCGGCTGAAAGCACAAGAACACCTACATGGAGATGGGGAGGACATGGGCCTGTGGGCTTGCGCCACGACAACGTGGGATCCGAGATGGAGGACGACAACGTCAGAGATGACACAAGAAGTTAGTGAAGTGAGTGACAAGAGGCAGAAAAAGGTGGAAGGAAGTTAGTGTGTTTTGAAATTATCATGCCAATTAATTCCAGAAGAAAACTTCACAGAAACCAGCTCACCCTGTGAATTCCATAGCTGTGGGAGGCCATTGTCCAACGGGATCTGCCGGGTCATCTTTATCTTTACCGTTATCTTTAACATAGTGCACTCTGAAGACAATTGCTGCACTGTATCTCTAGACATGCTACATGCGTGTGTGTGTGTGTGTGTGTGTGTGTGTGTGTGTGTGTGTGTGTGTGTGTGTGTGTGTGTGTGCATGTGTGTGTTAGAGGCCATTCTCTAGATAAAACAAGTAGCAATTACTGTAGTTTTAGTTAAATGTAGCAATAAAGAACGCAGTTTATCCTTTAAGTGTTATACAAATAAGACAGACGTTAAAAGGGATATCTTGACTCGACTTCATCACTATTTGAATACCTTGGTGTTAAAAACGGACATGGCGTGTAAAAGGTCGCTGCGTCTCCCACCTCGGGCCACTACATACATCGTTGGTAGGGTGCAGTATTGGAGGGTGGTACGTGGTCAGCGTCCCGATCACTCCTGGCCGGTTATGCGGTTTTCACGACCTGGGGCCGCTAGTTTTCTATCAAGTAGCTCCTCAATTGGTCCCCCCACTACCTAACGAGGCTGAGTGAACCCCGTGCCAGACCTCCCAGAGTGGATAAAATTCCCATGCTGGTTCCGGGGATCGAACCCGGATCCTCCGCGCCAGAGATAAGTGCGCTACCAACTGCGCCACGGAGGCGGTCCTTATTTGAATTTAAAAATATCTTTAAAAGCACGCACTCAATATTATTTGGAAGTTTCTACTGAGCGAAATTCTCTGCGGCAATTGCAGTATATTCTTTCCAGTGAAACTACAGCGGTTCATGCAACTGTTTTAAAATTCAATTTCTTTCCTCTTTTAAATTTAAATCTTGACACCTTAACTTTAAAACTTATAAACCCTCATCAACCTAACACTCCAGGGCGTAGCCTACAAATTACCGGAGCTATTGGCGACTACGCAATAAAAGAATAGGGAAGTAGACAGGAGCATATTCTGCTGCGCACGTCACCGTCCACCTGATTATTATAAGGCTTTAAATGAGCCGCATTCAGTATTCAGCATTCGAGAACAGGTCATACACATTCTCCTGTACGGTATGTTTATTTGCACAGCACCTAGCCGCTAATGCGACTTTATCTGTGCAGTAAAGAAGGTGTTCTAAGTGTTTTCAACCTTTTGTGTCTTTGGGCAATGGTTTCTTCCTGTATACCTAAGTTTGGATGCAGGAAGGGGACAGGAATAGGTGTTGGGGTAAGTGTTAGATGATGGGAGTACCATTATCCAAGGGCGTCTTTGGGTAGCGGTAACTTTTCCTTCTACGAGGTGCTCTGTGGTCGTATTGACCTAATGCCCGTACCAGCTGATTGGTGTGGGAGTTAAGTTTGGAGTGCATGCTTCGGGATCGCTCCCTTACCAAGTCCATGGTATAGGGTAGTCCGAAGTGGTTGTGAAGGATGTATCATATATAGTTCTTAACGCCCTATTCTGTACTGTCTGCAGTTTGCGTGTACTAAATGCTAAGTCTGGCAGCAGGGTACAGAAACAAGTGCAGATCGAGCCAATTGGCTCCTGGTAACGAGTGAGGTCCAGGGTTCAATTCCCGTCGACAGCCCATTCTGACATAGCGTCTTTCATGTTTTTTATTGGCCAGTAGAATAGTACTGGATCGGTTTCTCATCTGGCACGATTTTCGTTCCCTCATTCCGCTTTTATTCCGTTTCTTTCCTTATGCCTAGAAATGTCATGCCATCCTGGGCTCTTTAGATGTGCAATAATAAATAAGGTTTTCTATTTGTCCTGTCTACTGTTAACTCGACTCAGACCATACTTGGCTCTGTAGATGTGCAATAATAAATAAGCCTTTCCGCTTACCCTGCCTTGTAGTTCCGAACGACAACATGTGTGGAAGAAGATTAATGATGTTGGGAACATGGAGCGTTTGGGAATCCCTCACGTCATCACGCTAGTTCGAAGCAACACGTTGCTTTCATGCTCACACTTGTCGCGTTTGATCGACTCTTCTCAAAGTAAGTCTACGGCAAATCCACATGAATCACAGAAATACGTAAGGCCTAGTTTAAAAAATGTATGAAGGAAAATGGTTAAAAGGAACTGGTGAAACAGAACGAGCCTTCTTTTATGCTGAGGTATTTGCAAGGAAGAAATCGGAATCAAGTAGACTGGATTACCACAGGTTCACTATTTTTATATATGATGAATGATAGAAGGAGGGGGGTCAGGAATGTCGGCGCAAAAAGCTCTTGTTTAATAGGTTTGTCGGATTTCCACCCCTATGACAGTTCTATATAAATAGATTTACTGGTATATAAAATAACTCCTGCGGGACGATCTTCCGGAACACTGGCGACTCTTATGTGATCCTGGCAATTGAGAGCATAATTAAACAACACAAAAATACCAGCCCTCCCCTCACTACTTGCAGTAGCTTCAAACAAACACAGAGCCACGTGGCGAAACCGGTTTTCTTGGGCTTCCTGGTTTGTAGGCACTTTCACTCGCCATAGATGCGAATACGCGCATGACAGCACAAGCCACATTAGTAAACGAAACATTCGCCTCTTCAGTCATACTCTGTTCACAGGTTGTGCAGATAATGTATTTCATACTGTTCAGTTATCTCCTTTACCTCTCACTACAGATAGATTTCTTATTGGACTTTTTATTCGTTATATCTGAATCTACCATAACGCGAAATCTGAGTACTCATACACATATACGCCACGCCGTAGCCGAGTGGTTGTGCCGCTGCTCCATCTTCACTGCATGTATCATCAGTAGAGCCCGGATTTTTATGTAATTACATATTTTAAATGCTGCATAATATTTCAATGAGAAGTAAAAATGTTGGCGAATTACGCCATTTGGGACTCCCTTAAAAATTTTTATTTTACATATTTTTACATATTTTGCACGTTTCTACATATTTTAACGATGTTACATAAAACGTACATATTTTCTTGGTTTCCTTACAATTTTGTTATTTTTTAAAAAATATTTTAGTCACATTATAAACTACTGTTTTCACAAGTTTTGTGAAAGCAACAAACATCAATCTACAAAATAGGATGCAAGTTAAATTAAGAATGCCATCATAACCTCCTCGCCTTGTTCTGATTGCTGTCCGTTTATATCAAAGCAGGTACCGCTCGACAATGTTGACCTCCAGTGTCACGTTTCTCGTAGCGCTTTGGGCATTTACAAGAACCGGAGAAATTTGTTACTATTGTTACCATTGTTGCAGTAGTCTGTATCTTGTAATATAATAGCTGCGAGGAAACAAGGTGAGCCGCTGGACATCAATATAGCGAGGCGATAATACTGCAGTTAGTTTCTTGCAAGTCTTAGTAAAATGGCACCAGTTGCGTCCTCGTTATCCTGCAAGTTGAGTTCATGGGGGAAATTGGATAGCGCCTTTACAATCGATGGCAAAGTAATAGTCTGTCAAGCATGCGGTAAAAGAATTGGCTGTTCCATGAAATCTCAATTGGAACAACATATCAAAAGTGCTCTTCACATACGCAACAAACACCTACGGTCTTCTAGTAGGCCAGTTCTATTGACACAAATGCAACAGGAACTGTCCGGAAATGATTTTTAAAGACTTGTGCAGTGCAATGGTTGCAGCTAATATTTCGTGACATTAACTTCAAATTCCTCAATTTCACCCCTTTCTAAAAGAAATATTGCAAGAAAGTTATTCCAGACGAATCTACTCTTAGGAAAAAGTATCTTCATGTGTGTTTATGGAGAAGCAGTTGCTCATATACGGAATGAAATTGGAGACTCCTGTATTTGGTTTGCCGTCGATGAAACTACAGATGACATGGTCGCTCGGTACATAGCAAATTTAGTAGTAGGAAAAATAGATTCCAAGTCCTTCTAATCTGCTGCAAGATGTTGGAACAAACAAATCATTCTACAATTGCAAGATTCGCAAATAATGGGATGAAGATTCTGTGGCCAGAGGGTGTGTGTGAGGAAAAGGTTCAGATGCCGCAGCGTACATGATTAAAGCTGCTACTTCCCTTAAGGTTTTCTACCCGAATGTACCTGCTTGGCCCATGCATTGCAACATGTTGCTGTAATTTTCCCTGTGTGAATAAGTTGATATCAGCAACAAAAAAGGTCTTCGTGAAGGCAGCGCACAAAATTCAGTGCTATAAAAATCATCTCCAACATGTCCCTTTGTACTTACAAGATGGGGTACGTGGTTAGAAGCTGTGAACTTTTATTGTCAGTGGTGGACATGTTCTCTTCAGAAGTAGCTGTTTCCATACGTGAATCTCAGGACATCTTTAAAGATCCGAAAGTGGCAAGCTCCTATGCTTACATCAGAAGTAACTTCGGCTGGTTGCCTAGCGTCATCAAGACATCAGGTTCCCTTCTTCGCGAATCTATGGATTTAATGGAACGTGCATCACAGAAGCTTAGTGTAGTTTCAGAAAAGAAGGTAGGTGAAAAATTCAAACCTGTGCTAAACAGGAATCCAGGGTACTCTACGCTTGTGTCCGTGTCTAAACTGCTAAATGGTGACAATGTCGATTTATCAAAACATTTCTCTGCAAATCAGAGTCCAATACTAAAATGTGCTCCTGTTACTTCGTGTGACGTGGGGAGAAGCTTCTCTGCTTAAAAGAACATTTTATCCGATAGGAGACAAACAATGACCCTTGAAAGTATGGAGAACTATATGGTTATTCACTGTACATTGAAAGAATCAAAAGACTCAAAATGAAAATGCCTGGTTGTTCATTGTACGTCAAGAGATATAAAACTGAGAATGCATCTTCATTATAAAATTTAATTATTTTGAATTCATTGTTTCACTCATTGATAAATTGGTTCAGTGCTTCAACATTGCTTCAACATTATTTAAGTAAAATAATTATGCGAAATGAGTAAGTTTAATAAACATAATCCAAAACACATATCTTTATTTCGTGATTACCTACTTGAAAATAAATTTTAGGTAAATTCTGCATACAACAAAACATTTTCCCTATAATTAATTCTATATTTAGTAAATTTTAGCTCATTGTAATTAATTTATGTACTTACAGACCCATCAAATTACAAAATTCTGGGTAATTTGCAGTCTGCATTTAGATTTGAGGTTGTAATCTTAGCATTTAGATTATTACATAATTTTACATATTTTGTTGATATTACATATTTCATTACATATTTTGATGTTTTTTTGTTACATAAATATGTACATATTTTGCACCTTGATATTACATAAAAATCTGGGCTTTAATCATCAGTGTAAAGCATATATAAAGAGTATATATGTATTGTGTATACGTATATACATACATATGCATATTATATGCATATACTTTCTACGATAGACGTAAGGGAGTTATGGCATTACATGCAAAAATTCGACATCGAATTTTCTCCGGAAATATGTTTTCAGACTCCCTGAACCCAAAAAGAAAAAAAAATAAGCATTTTAAAAAAAGATCCGCGCGCGTGTGTGTCCCCAATCTAAAGTGTCCTTTATATGGAAAAATGTTCGACAATTTTAATTTTCTCAAAAATGACTCTAAGAATTTTGGTTGAGAGATCATATGTTTCGAAGATTTTTGTGACAAATGAAATGCATGTCTTCAATTTACTGGGTCTCTGAAGTACTCTTCATTGTGGAAGAGTAATATAATTTATAAACCGTAAGGGATAAGTAGAGTTTTACTACACAAACATGCATGTAGATCTGCTTAAGTGCATAGTTTATGTCAAATAATTTCATATTTTTATGGAGATAACCATTGTTGAGATACTCCTAGTTATTGCTTTGAATTTTCAAATAGGTATTTATACTTTTCAAAACTTCGTTTTTATATCCTGGCCATGCAAAGAGAATGAAATTTCAAGGCCATCAGATAGTGACAAACTCACAATATTTGACTATCTCTTAAATATACTGTATTCCTATTCCTCCTATATTTACATGGAGACATATGTGCAAATTGTTCACCTCGATGAACAAGAAGTAGACAGAACAAGCGTTTATACGGATGTTTATACAAGAGTGAGTAGAAACCGTCGTGTGTGCATCACATGATATTTTTCTGTATTATCCAGCAACATGTAACTTGAAATATTCTTGTGTAGTCCATCTCAAAGTCCTAAATTAAACCTAAAGTGCAAGTTTTCGTACTTTATGTATAGGTATTTTCAATTAAATGCTTATGCATGCACTACAGCAGTACCCAAGGTTCTGTGCATATCCCTGTGCATATCTGCTGCACATCCCTGTGCAGCAAGGGATACTTTTACGTAGTCGGCTAGAAGTCTCGAGACTCCAGCGAGAGCAATTTTATTATAGAAGAGTTATACTTAAGTAGGTCATCGTGTTCTGCATGAAATACGACGGACAGTTTATGGAATCCCAAGAGCAAAAGAAATAAAATATATGACTAGACAGGCCCAGTGATATATGAATAATAAATTTTTCTTTAGTTTACATGAAAAAAGAGAAGTATTTTATTCTGAGTCGCATTTGTCTCCGCATGGTTAGGAAGACAAAATGAACTCGTGGAGTGGACTTGAAGCCTGGTTTCTTCCAGGAAAATACATTCTGTGCAGTAATGAATTCTGGGCTTATCTTATTGCACCACTTATGCGAAAGCAAAGTGTTCTTCTCAAGTTTCCCGATTCGGTAATAAAGGCATGTCTAGAGTATGCAAATTTCATTTTTATATGTGCTTCGATTATATTTATTATAGAATGTTTTCTCTTCTTATGTATTTCTTTCGCCTTTATTCGAAGAGTTTTTAGTTCAGGACTGCGGCGATCACTTATTATTTTGCTAACCCATTTCTTACTTATTCTTCTCTCTACTTTAGTTATTTACTTAGTTTGCTTATCCAACTTATATGTAGGACTTATACTTCCCAGAACATACAAATAAGCGCCAGGGATCAGCCATGGCATGGTGTGAGAGTGAGGAAGATGATAAATGAAGATGAAATGGATGAAAGGTAAGGTGATGATGGAATGGCTACAGGAATTAACTACAGGGAAATTGGAAAACTCTCAGAAAATGAAGATGAAATGGATGAAAGGAAAGGTGATGATGGAACAGTTGTTGGAATGAATGACGGGGAAATTGGAAAACTCGGAGAAAATCGCCCACACACCACTTTGTCCACTACAAATCGCACATATGGTCCCGAACCTGAGCTTTCTTGGTAAGAGTCGAAAGGTATAACCACTCTATCACCGCCCGTCTCTGTAGCGTGATGGTTAGCGTGTCTGCCTCATGTTCAAGAGGTCGCGAGTTCGAATCTCGTTTAGAGAGTAACTTATCCGGATAAGGTTTCTTTTTTATTTCTTTTTCGAGGTTTTCCCTTATCCTGAGAAGACGAATGTCGGGTAACTTAAAGCTCTATGGCCCTCGGGTTCATTTGAGCATCATTTCACCCATTTCAGTCACTCGCCGTCCGATATGACATTACGTTGGAGGACGTTAACAAACACTATCCCGGCGCCACCATCTGGAACTGCCTGACAGTTGCCGCGTGTTTCTTTACATTCCCACGCGTCTTATAGATTTTGTCGCATTAATTTGGCAAAGATTTTCAGGGCATCTAGCAGCTGCAGTCACATGCTGAAGAACGTTAAACCAGGGGTTTGGCCCATCCTACATGTTTGAATCGAATCAACTGTTCTTAAAACATATCGTGTTTCTGGCACACCACCTTGCGTTGTAGTGTTACGTCTCGAAACTTCAAACCAACTTCATTATACGTTTGTAGCTTCAGTAACTGTAGCTTTTCTCTACGTTAATTAACATGAACATAAGGACTCAATGACAACTTGCGGAGGGGCACTTAGCTTCCGAAAGGCGATCTTTTGTGCTTATGCTCCTCCAGGAGGATGGATGAGGCGAATGGATCCTATGGGCGGGCGAAACGTTGCCACAATAGAACAGGTGGCAGGGTTCCTACATTTTCACAGTTAGAAGCACCCTGGTGGAGGCTGGCCTAGCTCCCCTCCCCCTCGGGCTTGTACCATCCTAGGCCCCGGGAACCAGTGGCTTACCTTCCAATCCGGAGGATGAGATACCCAAATCGCATCTGCTCCTCCGACACATTCAACCTTGAAAGAAACCTAATGGGACGAAGGGTGAAATGAGATGGGCAGGAAATTCGGAGGATATGGAAATCCTTCCCAGCATTCACCTGGCGATCCAGGGAAGCATCCAAAAAGTCCATGGTTCAGGATGGTCGGCCACCAGGGTCGAATCCGCGTACTCCTGAATGCGGGTCACAAATAATAACTCATCAACTCAAAATGATCTGATGACTTCATCCACCTTAATAATAACCAGACAGCGAAACTTGGACACTGATGGGAGAGAAGGAGATTAACTGCGATCTAGAGAACTGTGAAGTTACTTGCAACACGAGTGTAAATAATTAATTATTATTGTAAATAATCATTTTATCTCTTTCTTTTATAAATATATAAAGACTAACAATATTAATGATATCACTGTAGGTACTAATTCAGAAATGTAAACGTAGCATGTAGTATCGCAATATTGCAAGCAATGGGACATGCAAATTGAGATAAAATAATAAAAAGAAATACCAGAGTGAGTCCTGTACCGTTGCACTTCTACATAAAATCGTGGATATGCCAAATTGCTTTCAATCAAGGATCTGTTGAAGGGAAACAGTCCGCCCGAGAATAACAAAGTGCATGAATTGCACATCAAGAGTTTACGCTTTGCCCCCATAAAATCATGTGACGACATTCTCGCAATATAGACAGTGTTTAAGTGAAAACCGCGGAGCACTAGTTTTGAAACTTTTAGAAAATATATTGCAGTTCACTGTAATGCTACTTATGCAACCATAAAAGCATACCATGAAAGAAAGTTTAGATCAAATAGTATTTCACAATAAACATCTGGTAGGCACCTATTTTTGTTATGAATATTAGATACACATGGTGGTACATCTGTCAAATAAAATGGAAATATTTTGTCATGAAAAATACACACACACACACACACACAGAGAGAGAGAGAGAGAGAGAGAGAGAGAGAGAGAGAGAGAGAGAGAGAGTAGAGAGTGTGAGTGAGAGGGAGAGCCGCCGCCCCTTATTTATTTTGGATGGTAGGCCACCCAGCAAACGCCATGTGCGCTTAGTCCAGTTTTGCGTTTACTAAAACGTATTGCTTGAC
Organism: Tenodera sinensis; assembly: GCA_030765045.1. Lineage (NCBI taxonomy): Eukaryota > Metazoa > Arthropoda > Insecta > Mantodea > Mantidae > Tenodera > Tenodera sinensis. The sequence continues at coordinate 6,502,341 of JAUKNM010000025.1, read as the reverse complement.
GTTCTTAGACAGACAATGCGCAAAAGTTAGAGTGGTTTAAGAGACAGAACGTACTCCTTAGGTACCTTAAAAACATCCGACTCGTTTACTGAGAGCGATTTCCTGTTTTCCAGCCAATTTACAAACCTTTTATTAGAATATACAAAGCAACGCAATTCAGTAAATGCCTCGAGAAAACAGACCTATCATATGAGTACATTAACGACATCAGGTGTAAGGAAAATGGTGAATTCTTGTATTTATAGCCGCGTTGACTGCAAAAAAAATGAGTGACACGCCTTATCCACCAAGCACCCGTACAGTCATAACACACAAATTATTAAATAACGGCTTATTTCAATTTTGGCGTAAACTACGTATCGTACAGCTCAAACAACATACATAACAGCTTTTGCCACCTAAGTAAAAATATTAAAACGTCCAGCAAAGGTTTAAAGGGCTAAATTACGGTCGAAAAGTCATGAGGCCGCAAAGGCATAGTGTCGTGTAACGGTGTTTTGCACACACGACTGTAGATTTCGAAATTGTAGGTAAGCCCCGAGCCTTAACTCGAGAACAAGGCAGCTCAGCAATTAATAAGGCACAATTCAAAGATAAGAAGAAGTTTATTAGTAAAACTCGAAGAAATTGGTAAAGTCCTCGTTGAATACTGGCAACAGGTCTGCAAGTGTTACACAAGACGACGTTCAGGACATAAGTAACATCAAATCATTTCTTATAGCATGTCTTATAGCTTTAAAGGCCGTTAACTCCCCCGTTGGGATAATTGCTTACGCAGCACAAAAAATAAAACAAGGTCCACACACTTTCTAGGCTGACTCATATAAGAGCGTTAACTTATTTATGTTTTCCAGTTAAAAATAATTACAAAGTAAACATGGACGAGGGATGGTATCATATTACTTAGGGATGCTTTACGTTGGCATGTCGCAGAAGTTGTATTTCTATACGACAATAGCACCTGGTGTAATGGCTCAATGTTTTGAACCATGGGCGTCGGCAGGCTTCTTCTTTTTTCAGGGGAAGGAAGCCGCATGTTGAAAAATGGCAATCAGGCAATATTAATTCATTATTCCACTGTCAAAGGTTATAGTATTTATTGCTTATAACCATATTAATTTGTGCTAATTTCCTCTTTACATAAAAATTAAAATAATGGTCTGTCAGTAATTTACTAAGCACTAAATTCATTTAGTTCCAAGGGGAGCACAGCTCCCTACCTCCCTTGCCGCCCCCCCCCCCCTTCGCGACGCCTATGGTTTGAACTCGAAGTGTGCTTCCAATCAAGCCTCCAAATAGCCGAATAGAGTTATGAACGTATTCTGTGCCCTGACCCCGGGAAAGGTTCGCGTCTTTACATTGTACAAGCTTTTTTCTGTTCATCAAAACTTGGAAACCGAATTCACAATAATCTAATTTTAAAGTCTCTGAGAGTTTAGCATATAATTTAAAACATTTTTGGTAGTCTGCATTTTGTAATAGAATAGGTATGACTTCTCCCCATTAGACTGGCATGATGTAGTGTGTTATTATGAATGCCGACTCCCTTCATTCTGCACGTGTATGCTGTCGCACGATATTTTCTGCGATTACTTCACAATGTATTCCACAGACAAGTACGTTGATATGTCTTTGATCTACGGAGAAGCATATGCAATAATGCTATAAAGTAGAAATAAAACAAATACGAATTGAAATAATAACAGCTTTACACATAATAGTTTCTTAACTAATGTAATTTGTAAATATTACTCAGTAAAAAGATTAGAACATGCAGGGGATTCGAACCACCTTTACAGTACGTGGATTACTTGCAAATCGTGCGCTCGTTCCAACTGGGCTATCTAGTAACTTCAGAGATAACGCACACAAATATATCCATGTTGAATACTTGGGTGGAACCTAGCATTAGGGGTCGATGTTTTCATGTTAGAGTATAAAATGCGGATTGCATAAAACTGTAAAATAAGGGGCAGATAATCACCTGGTGTGTGTGTGTGTGTGTGTGTGTGTGCGTGTGTGTGTGTGTGTGTGTGTGTGTGTGTGTGTTTTCATAAATTAGCTGTAAAATTAGTTCTATAATTATTACAACCAAATATTCAACCAAAATAAGTGCCGCGTGGAAATGACCACTTTATTTTTTAAACACAAAGCGTGGACGGTGGGATAGCACGTCAAGTGTTACATCGCGTTCACATTGGATTGTTTTGAGTTGCCGGCGCTCCCCCGGCACTGCCAAACGAGACAACCTGTAGGATCACTAAGAAAGTTTTGAGATGTGAGAAATGCAAGATGGAATAGCCCCATCATTTGTGAGTAAACTGGTATCCGGTAGTGACTACTCCAGGAATTCCAGCAGCAAAAGGATGGACAACCCGCGGCGCGAATATGTGCAATGGAGCTTGGAAAAGAGCATTTTAGCCCAATGATTTTCTACGATCTTAAAAGGTTAAAGCAGTGCCAATGTCTTGAACGTTGGTCAAGGCTTTTGGGAGCATTACTCCTTCCCATGCTACATGATCGGTGGTCCCAAGAATTTAAAGGGGGCCAAACATCTTTGAAACATGATGAGAGAAGCGTTCGTCTGGCACTAGCAGGAACTGAAGAAAATATCGCAGCGTTGAGAAAAATACTTCATAAGAATAGTCACATAACTTTTAAAGAAATTGAGGTAGCATTGCAGATTGGATCGTCAGCCGTTTTGAAAATCCTCCACGAATTCCTTCGTGTGAGGGGGATCACATCCCGATGGGTGCCTCACAATTTGAGGGAAGAACCAAAACATGCCCGTATTGAATGGTGTGAGAAAATGCTGATAAGATCCGAAGGAGGGGACTCCAGACTGGTTTCTGACATCGTCACAGGGATTTATTAGTATCATCCGGAGACCAAGTGGCAACCAGCAGTGTGGATCTTTTCTGATGACAATCCATCGACAAAAGTGAAGTGTCGTCAGAATGCTCAAAAAATGGTGGCTTCATTTTTCTTAAAGGATGGTCTTGTTGCCACATTTCTATGGAGGAGCAAAGCAGGATTACCGCTAATTCGTACACCACAGTTTGCTTGCCAAAGGTTTTAGCCAGGCTTCAAGAAGGGCGACCAAGCATGGGTCCGCGAGGAATCCTTCTCCACCACGACAACGCATCCGCACTCACACCAACATCGCCGTTCAGCTCCTAGAGTCTACAGAGGTCAAACTTATAACTCATCCACTATACGGTCCCGACCTGGTCCCTTGTAACTCATTTCTGTTCCCGATGATAAAATATTGCATGCCTGGAAAGAGTGAAAATTCTCTCTTCCAAGCTTCTGGCTACCTGCGCCCGTGGGTTCCTCATCCCTACGCTGCTGGAATTTCTGGAGTAAGAGAGTCACTACCTGATAACAGTTTACTCACAAAGGATGGGGCTATCACACACTGCATCCAAATCGAGTGCATCAACTTTCATTTTCTCAAAACTTTCGTGGTTAGGCTTAGTTACACCTAACCTCTTTAATCGGTTTCCAATTTTCACTGCCTCAGGGTGTCCAATCTCTATATGTTCTAGGCCAAATGTCTTTTCTGATTTACAACTTGGTTTCAAGGTACATCCTTCCTTTATAAACATTGACTGTTGTACACTCATTTGTACGCACTACTTGCCGTTCAAGAACAGGACGTTCATGTATGCATGACTTTAGGGTAAAACTTAAGGAGAGATTAAAAGTTCTATCCAGCAATGTTAAATTTGCTATGAGGTATAAGGTATTAAAACGGAGGGAACAACCCGCCACTGCGACTCGGTAGGCAGAGTGAGATGAGGTAAAGTGAGATCACAAGCCTGGCAGAGGACGGGGACAAAGCAGAGCCACAGAGACGCGCAGAAGTCTCTGACTATTGCACAGTTAGCCACGAGGCATACCATCGAAGTTCCTCACCATCGCCTAGGGAGAGCGTCGAAGCGACCCTAGTCTGCCCGAACCTTCACGCTGACAACCAGACCTGAAAAATAACATGGGAAATGGGGAAAGAAAGGAAGAGAAACCGTGCATTGAAAGTAAGAACCTCAGCATTTGCTCAAGACCAACGTCATATGGAGGCCCTGAAGCAGGTCGATCAACTGATTGCAGTGAACCGGCGGCAGTCTAGCTAATATGGCTACCAGTTTTGGATGTTATGGGGAACACGTGTTAGTTTTATTTAATTGAAAGTGAATTAGCGGCGGTATATGCTGTTACAGTGATTGTGTTAACTTGTAGTTATTGTAAATTAATCAAAATTAATTTTTCAGTAGTTTTCTTGTTGTAGTACGAGAATTATAACAGATGTTTTCGCTCAATTTTTTAACGGTTTCTTTTGAGTAATTGAACAGTTTTTCGCCTTGTTTTCGTAAGTTTTACTTGTTGTAGTTGAAATATTAAATTAAAATTATTATTTATAGTGTGTAATTTTAAGTGATTTAAGAAATGGTTAGTTCTTCAGTGAAGTTATTCAAGAATCCATAACCTATTTTGTAACATGGTGATAGTGGCACTGAAAGGTATGTAATTCTACTTTTGTTTAAGGTTTAGAATTGAACACTATGGGTCGACGTTGGAGTGTGTATGATGTAAAACTAATTATGACAGTCAAGCAGAAAGTCATTCAACGTTCTCACTGACAAAAGATGAAAACCTTTGTAAGGCTTGGCTAAGGAATATTCCAACTGATTTTTCAAAATTGAAAATTCCATTGGTCTGTGTAAAACACTTTGAAGAATCTTGTATAATAAGAATAGATAAAGTTATTGCTATAAAACGGGAACCGTTGAAATATCAAACGAAAATACCAAAACTTAGAGAAAATGCAGTGCCTACCATTTTCCCAAATACATCCACTTACTGTTCTAAGACACTTCCAAAAGTTAAACGTGGAAGATGAAAATCTGGCCCATGTTATTCGTGAAAGTATTGAGTCAAATAAAGAATGCAATGAACGCGAATCAGTTAATCGTATAAATGATGTTATTTCGTACCTAAATTCCAGACAAATACATTCCAGTAAATGGACAATGATTAAGGACCAGAGAAATATTCTTATTTGCTTATTGAGTACCACCAATGGAATTCCCTGTGTTAAATCCTGTCTGACAGTGACAGTGACTTGTCTATTAAAATTAACGTGGATAATATTCGTCTGCCTAGCGCTTTAAGTAAAATAAAGCAATTAAGTTCTTTAAATGCTTTGGACAAAATCATGTCAGAAATTGAAAACAGTAATGCAACAATGTCTTCAACAAAAGATAAATTGAACTCTGCTATTGAACTACTACAGTTTTTGCCTAGATATGATGAAAACGAGCACATTAGATGTATTGTAGAACAATTGAATTTGTCGCAAACTCCAAAAAATAACAGGCAACATGTCAACAAAACTATGGTACTAGCTTCCACCGTTATGTTCACTCTCCATCTGCATATAAGGCTTTGAGAAAATGTGATTTATTGATTTTGCCACACCCACGTATCTTGCAAAAATTAGTTTCATCTTATGAATTGTCACTAAAAAGCAGCTCATATTTGGAGAACAGAATAAAACACTTAAACCCACATGAACAGTCAGTAATACTGATAACGAATGAGATTTATATACAACCTCGACTGTCAACAAACAAAACTGAAACTGAAAAAATAACTGAAAATAGTCAAAGTAGTTAAGATAGTCCATAAATATCTGTATATCCCTGAAGATAATAAGCTAACATTTATAGATTCCATCATTAATAACTATTATGCTAGAAAAGTGGATACAATGGTAAGTACTTTAAACAAGTGATATTGAAAAATAAGTCTTCCAGCTTGTCTGGGGTAAGCAACATAATATTACTGTTCTTTTAATATGATTGACTAGTTATAACAATATATCGCTTAATCACAATAGGCCATTAAAAATAAAAATATAATTGAGAATGGAATATTCCATTTACTTGTAAATATTTATTTTCGGTGGAATTAATTTTGGCAATAATCACGTAGCTCATATTTAAAATGTGATAATAATGGCAACTATTGACTTGGTTAGATAGTTAATCTTTATTATATTGATATGTGATTTATTATTTATGCAACGTATTATAATATTGTGCAGGTATTTTTGTTACACGTATTTATTTTCAATAATGAGTGGCAATTCAATGGATATCATTTCCTTACGCTTTTCCTCCAATAGGAGGCACTGTTCGTAAGGGTTCGCCTCTATACTTACGAGAAAGTCATATTCACGTTGGCCTCGGTCGCCTCGATCAGCTGTTCCAAAGAGGACGCAATCGGGTCTTTAACCCGAGTTTCGCGCAAGCCTCGGCATTCGTTTAAATGACGTGGGGAAACACGGAACGCGCATCTAAGAGTGCGCGGTCACGGGAATCGAACTCGGGACATCTGAATGTGAGTCGCACATTTTGTTGCGATGCCATCTTGCTCGGTGCTAAATTTGCTAAATTCATATTTCAGTTTTTTCAGTAACTGTTTTAGATATCAGACTGAAAGTGTAACAGGACGTACATTACCTTCTTAGTTCACTGGATAAAACTAGTTTTATTCAGTAATTTTATTTATTAAGAAAGATCTATGTTTTCCTTATTTACGCCATCCGTTGATTAAAATGTATTAGTATTTATTTTTTAACATAACCAAACAACTTATTAACACAAAGGAAGTTCCAAAACAGCACCTAGAAGTTTTTATCATCCTCGAAGCTGATTTAGCTGCATTCAGTATTTTCGGTGAAAACCATTCGTTTATGCCTGAACATTTCATCCACAGAAAAAGCCGTTAAAAAGTAAAGAGGCCGCGCCGTAGCCGAGTGGTTAGACCATTCGCTTCTCACCTAAACGGCCCGGGTTCGAACCCAGGCAACCCCATGTGGGATTCGTGGTGGACGAGGCGGCGCTGGGGCGGGTTTCCTCCGGGTTCTCCGGTTTTCCCATCCATCTCATTCCACCGGTGCTCCATCTTCATTCCATGTATCATCAGAGTCACCGCCTGCGGTGCCGTAGTAGTAAAAGCGGGCGTTAAACACTACAAAAAGGAAATAAATAAAGAAACAACGGAGGACACAAGCTGGCATATATTTAGAAAGAAAGTAACTGAGTGCAGGTTAACTGCTATACTTAGCAGTGGTACCAATGTGTTGAGCAAAACTTCCTCTAAGAGATAGTCTGAAATTTACCTCACTACTCCAAGGTTTGTAGGAGTTGTGGTATTTTTATTAAGTGGTGCAGAGTTCACAGTGTAAAATAATAAATGCAGTATGCAGTGCCAATTGTAAAAACATTCTAAAATCCAAGTATTCTTCGTACAATAATAATATAATATTGAAATTGAAATTAAAGAGAAAAATCCATAAAGTGTATAAAAAAGTTCAACTGCTATTTTTTGGGAAATGTTCATTCTTAATCTTTACATAGAGAAATCATTTTCAAGGAACTGTGTATTACATTTGTATTAAGACTAATATTTTCAGAGTTTTTAAGCTTGAGAATGTGTATCCTCAGTTGAAGCCATATACCACGAAACATTTGCTTGTTCCTTTATAATTCTCTCTACAGCTTGCACAATACAACGCAATACTTCGTACAAGTTTGATATTTATTCGACTTCTCGTTTTGGAGTTACTCTGTTCACAGATAAACCTCGGGGGCATACGGACTTTTTTAAAAATATTTGTTTTATATTTTGTTTAAGTGGGCCTCAAAATATGCAGTGCCCGTGTAAAAGAGTTCCTTTTAAGGATCTGTATAGGTGTGTATGTGTGTGTGCGTGTGTGTGTGCGTGCGTGTGTGCGTGTGTGTTTTACATGTGAGCGAGTAAGCGTGCTAAAAGCCGTCTAAACTTAATTGGGAAACCTTTTAAGAATGCAAGACCAAGATTTTAATTAAACTGCACTGCATATGAGATAAGATCCTATTTCTATAGCAAATGTAAATTAAAGTTTGAATTTTTGGTAAAACTGCTCGTAGGTAGCAGTTCTACTCGTTCTTATAGAATTTTATATTCTTAGAAACGATAAAATGGAGACAAAGGTTTCTACGGTAAAAGAACTCTTATGACCCAACACACTATCAAATAAGTACTCATTTGCCTATCTATCTCAATGTGATAGAACTCGAGTGATAGAAATCGTGGAGCTTTGTGTCGGTTCCTGCGTTCATGTTAAAAAAGGTATAACATAAGAGGACTTGAATCTCTGGTGATCCTTCTGCTATCTTAGAGACGAACCTTTTAACTGAACACAAATATCACTAGAGGGCGGATTAGAGTGACTTGGTCCGTGATTTCAAGTAACTGATGCAGGGAGCACGTGCGGCCTCGGTAGAGACTGTGGTTAAACAAATCATATCGTCATATGAGAATATGACATATGTAATACAAATTACAAAATTCAGTGCAACGTTTCAGTGCTTTAAATTTCATAAAGAATACATTTTGTTGCTTATCCAATGCCATAACCTCCTTAGGAACATCCGAGTTACACATGCTAAAGCTATAAGAATAGCGGTAGACGGATGTGAAAAAATTAAGGAAATCAAAGCCGCAGAAGCTAGGAAAATTATATGAACGATAAACTCCAGAATGTGTTAGAAAACAAAAACACTAGTTTTTCAATAATGTGTACTGTGCAAGATGTCTTGCTCCAAAAAGCAACCGAGTCCTGAGACACAGATACAGTGTATTATTCATATGCACCTATTGCTTCTTGCGATGTCGAAAGCAGATTTAAACGATACAGTTTTTGTTAATGTGAGAGATGGAGAACCTTCCCGATTCGACAACATTTGCATGTACATTATTTTCCACTGCATTGGACGGACTATGTCTTATTCACTTTCTATCTATGTAAAAGGTAGTATTCTATAACGAATTAACAGTAGATATGTGCAGTTCAACATACACCTTTGGATGCAACCTGTACGAGCACTGCAAGGCACGCGGCAGTTGTTTATATGTGCACTCACCCTCTTTCCTTCACCATAAACGGACTATGATATAAGGCGCAACAACCGCGCAAAAACCCGTCACATTAATCCGCCTTTTAATTATTACATGTTTTTGGTGTTAAAAGGCGTGCACTTTTGAATGTGTGCACTATGCAATAGCCGTGCGTTTGTTAGTAGGATCAGTTTTGATTAGTGTTTCTTAAATTCTCTGCGTTACAGACCAACCCAAAGTTACAGTAAATGGAAGTGAGTTGGATCGTTAGCAAGGTATGAAGCTCACATTATGGAGGTCAGTAGGTAGAATAGGAGCTTTCTGGCTCAAAATGTGGCATAAGGGACATGAGCTTTTTGGCTCAAAAAGTGGCATAAGGGACATATCAGTCACGCCCCCATCCCCCCTCCTCCTCCCCCACCCCACCGTAAGTGACATGGGACTTTCTTCTGGACACATGAGAATTCCAAAAGGTATGAGCTTTCTCGCTAGTTTAGTTTAATTTTCACATTAAGCACACTCCCCCATAAGCCACCCTCCTCCTCTCCCTGTTGGCAAATTCTCAAGACCAGTGCAGGTGGTCTTTGCCCCCTCCAAGTGGGGGATGAAAATATGTTTATCTCAATGGATCCTTTGAGAAACTGGCATATTTATGGAGGTTTGAAAAAAAATTATGTGACAGTTGGAAATGTTCCCCTTTGTCAGTTTTTGAAAAGAACAAGCTACAGCTTGCAACGGCGAGTATAGACACCTGCATTTTAACTGTCTGAACCTGTTTCAGGTCTATGTCCCTTCCGCCAACTCTGTTTAGGCGCATGCGTATCCCCACCCTTCTGCAAGCTACTCCCACCACGTCACAGCTCATGTAGTATATAAGCACGCCTGCTAAGACCGTAAAATATTAGTTGGATTACAAATTTACAAACGTTTCCTGCAAAAGAAGTATATGGTTATGAGTGGAATGGACGACTTTTGGAGCGAATGCGGAGAGGAAGCACATCACTATACATACTACCACAAGGAGTCATGCAATGGGTTCATGCATTCAATTGTATGCAACAAACCTTCATATCACGACAAAATGTCTAGAGATGTATGTACGGAAAATTGTCGCATATACAGAAGCAGATACTTGTAAGTAGATAATTCTTAGTTCCATTTTTTTATAAATACTATTCTTTAGCAGCTGTTTAAGAAAATGTTTATTGCAATATATGAGAATTTTTTTTCCAGGGAAGCTGACGAGGAGGATCAACAACATAGTGGAGTGGATGAGGTAGACGCATTTGCTTCAAGCCACGCCGCAGAGTGCCATTCGGAGTTTAGTTACGGCTACACTCATGCAACCCTGTGTGACAACCCAGAGGTTTATAACCAAATGACATGATACCTTCTGTGTAACGAAAACTGTGGTGTATATCAACTCCGGCAGAGAAACTTTAAGTAGTATCACAGCAAATAATTAAATATACTTAGCAGTGAGACATCGTTTAATATGTATTAACGAAAACATTCTTGGCTCCAGAATATGAATGACAACACCAAATCCTAAAGAGTGTGAAGATCCGTACATCAGAGGGGTGGATGAAGTAGATGCATGCATTGCAGAGCGTGATACCCTTCCAATAGACGATCTACTGTAGGTGACTCCCGAGCATTCACCCAGTAAACAAGCAGAACTACACAAAAAATTATGTAAGTATTCAACCTTATCCTAAAAGAACCTTTATTACATAAAACTTTAACCATATATCATGTGTTTCTTCCAGAAGATCACCTTTTGCCTTTACCAAGACATAAAATTTCTAACGTAGTCAATGTGAAATGTTTCAGATCCAGTAAAACATTGAAGAAGAAGAAGAAGAAGAAGAACAATACATTTACTGATCTCCATAGAAGGCTCAGGCTCTTGGAAGATCGAATGAAACGACTTGACAACTCAAAGTCACATGGAAGCACCACCAGTAACACTCGTGCTCCAAGACGCATCCATCTTAAGAAACCATAGCGTAAATGTAGGGTTGTTTCATGATACTCCAGCGATCTTCATAAAAAAACATACAGTAACGAATTTGTGTACATGTCGTTGCTGGACTGGGAGATTTTTCAACAAAATCTCTCCATGTTCGAAACTTTCCTCAAAGTGAGAAAGTGCCCTTGCAGTGCTTACGGTGATAATATTGTGTACTCGTATAATCTAATTGCACTTATGCAAAATGAGAGAATAAGACTTTTGAATACAATTTTCAATAATGGTGAAATACTTTTAGACTGTAATGAAATAGCAGAAGTGAAAAGACTTGAACCCTATGTTGATAGACATTTGCTGAACCTCTCCACTGCAAATTAATGATATATATGTAGGGACAAGGAGTTGGAGGAGGAAGATGCTGGAATTGTATGAAAAAAGAATAAATAAATGATTATCTGCTTATAATATGTTTTTATTCATTAAGAAACACCTTACATTCCTTATTTTCCTCATGAAAATCCTAGCTTACATTGCAACACTTTTTTTTCTTCAAAATAATGACTGCATCACATGAGTGAGGGGCTTGTATGTAAATACTTTGTCATGTATTATTAGACAATACAGTGAGGTCTGTGCAGGAATATTTGCACTTCTTTGAATTTCAAGTCTAATGTTGACAGCTCCATTTACAATCTCCTCAGGCTGATGTGAACAGTCAATGATAAATATCGGTGCATATTTAAGAAACTCCTCTCTCTTCAATAAGGGTTAATTATCTTTAGCATAATAAGAGTTTTGGAACTTGAAGTACATTTCATATAATGTTGCAAATCTTGAGTTTCCAAAGTCCAAGTTCATGTCGTGATAGGGATAACATTCACTGTTGAGGTAAAGCCTCAAATTTGTTATGTTGCAATGATCAAACATGGAGCAGTCCTTAGTTGCATTATTCAGTCTTGAAGTCTGTTCTCCGACAATTTCAAATCTTGGTTTCTCTGGTTTCGATGTTGTTGCAACGTTCCATGTAAAGGATCTAGTTTGCGGTACAGCAGGCTGAGTATGAAGTTCCATAGTTCGAAAGGCAATATGTAGCGGTCTGTCCGACTTGACAATCTTGAGGATCTCAACCTTTTCAGCATCTGAAAGGCGTATTACAGGCATCCTCCACTCAATGCGAATAAGATTAACAGACACATCCGCTTCTCCGGCAGATGTCACAATACAGTTCTTAGAGTCCTTGGAACGAATGAGCACCAGTTCAAACTTGCTATTGAGAATCAGGTCCTTGTGGTCATCTGCAAACCCCAGAAGCATTGAGAGCGGTACTATGGCGTTGAATGCTCCACTCTCAGAATGTACAATATCCACATCTTTGCCAGGGTAGCACCATCCAGCATTTAGCAACCGGTTTGATTCCATGGGGTTGAGGGCAGCATAGCTGTGAATAGTTGATGAAATCCCTGGATTTCTTGTTCTATCTATAGTTGTTCAATTCATGTCCAAGCGAATCTCATCAAACACAAATGCCACAGCATTATTAGAGAGCTTTGCTGTAGTAGTTGATGCATTAGGTTTAGTAGTAGATCCCTCAATGTAGAGATAACTCCGGCTATGCAGGGTATACAAATCTTCAGCTTGACAGGGTATTCTAATCTCATCATTAGCGTCCAGAGCTGATGTATTATAGGGTAGAAACACATGCTCCTCTTCTTTAGCAATCTTGTTCTCAAATGTAGGCGTTTCGGTCACATTGAACATATCCATTACAGAATTCTGAAGCCTAACGCTTCGAGGAACTTGCGACTGCTTGATGTTAACGCCTTGAATGTCAAGTGTAGAGTATGAGGAACATGATGAATCCTAGACTTCCTATATCCTGTCCAGCCTCTTCTCCTTCTGCTAAAATCGATTCCCATTCCGACGAATGTGGAGCGTTATGCTTATATCTTCGTTTCGAAAGTTTATTGTATCACCGTTCTGGTCGACTATTCGAAGAGTGATTTCGTCAATAATGTTGGTGTCTAGGATAGGTAGGTAAATGGGATTTGAAGGCTCTTGCAAAATGTGATAACAGGCGGAACGGAAGGGAAAAACTCGTAGATAGTGTCCACTTTTACCGTCAATGAAAGAGCCTGTTGCAATACTGCACTCGATTTGTATGATGCTCACCTTAAATATGTTTACTAGAAAATCAGATTCAGTCAGCTGATTAGCAGGGACAACTCTCTTTTCATCGAATCCTAAAAGAGATCCTATAGTGTGCTCCTTTGAAAAATCTACAGGGAATGGTCATTTAATTAGAGCCTTCATGGTATTATTGTTTGGTCGAATAAAGAAGGTATTTTCCTCCACTTCAAGCTTGTCCTTTATATAATTGTTAATGTCTGAAATTTCATATGTTCCATGTGGTATATGAATGACCTTAAGCTCTTCATTGTAAATTTAATGAAACTGATTATTAGTGTGATCAACGTTGGGGATTGAATAGAAGGTTTCGAAATTCAGTAGCGCAATCTCATAATAATATTTAGGATCAATCCTAAGCGGAGGATTTAGATACGTGGTAAGAACAGATTCATTACCGCTGACAGCAATAGTGTAGCTCATTGCACTAGAAATTGCAAGCACAAGTGTCCGCAGATGACTGAGCTAAAACTCTGAAATCTTCGAGTATTATACATCAACTTAACACCATTGAGGTACCTTTCTATCTCTTTCGGAGGCTTCAAGTTTCCAAAGCTATCGAAATAAAATGCCGTGTTTCCATCCTTCTTTACAGCCACCCAGTGTGTGCCTTCATTCTGTGATGAATCTAGATTGACTATAATTCTCTCTTGGAAATTTGGTTTTGAAGGCAGCCTATCAATCATATATACGCCTCTAAAATAAGGAATGTTTAAACGTCGCGCATATAGGTTGAACTCGATGTTACTTAGGGCTTTTTCCGGGATTAAAATAGTCCTCCACCCGAGTTTTTTGATATCTTGTTTTTGATCTGTCGATTCTTCCTCTTCTTCAGTCCATTTCCTTTAGCAGACTTATTTCCCTTTACACTTGAAGCAATTTTGGAGGCAAGTGCTAAAGATGCAGCCAGAGGTAGCATTGGTAGAAAACCCTTTTATTCCTCTTCGTCTTTGTGTGCCGAAGGCCTTTTCCTCTTGTCTCCATCTCTCTGTTATGTCGCATCATTTCTGCAAGCTTTTTATTAGCAGTTTTTTTCTTATTCACCGCGGTGGCAATTTGTGTTGCACCTCCAGCTGCAGCACCTAAGGCTGCAATAATGGGTATGATCGGCAGAAATCCGCCACGTTTCTTCTTCCTCGAGCCAGCACCAACAGCAACCTTGCCTTTCATAATTGTTGTTACCAGTCTTGCAGCCAACCTTTCACCTAAGGTAGCATCCGATGAGTGAACTCTTTTCCACGCCTTCTCTGCTAAGATCTTATCAGTAATATTTCTCGGTGCAGTGTCCTTGTGCTCGGCGTAGGCAACATCGCGAGATTTGCAGGCTTCATCTAAAGGGTTGATTCCTGGGTCTCCTCTCTTTAGACGCTTTTCTAGCTTCGTCCCCGGTCCGCAATATCTGTAACCAGGTAGATGTGCTTCAAACGGTAGCCTATTGATGAGGGAATTAAGTAAACCCGAGCCACTCGAGACCCTTATCCTCTTAGCTCTCATGGTACACTAATTGATTTTCATTTTTGCAGGGGGGCTTTTATACCTTGTTTTCCAAGCCAATTAACCAATCAATGCATCATACTTTCCCTTAAAGTGCGTAAAAGGTAGTAAGAGGCCCCCGGCGGATATTTAGTATATATAAACAATAGACCTGAATTTAAAAACTTAGTCGATAGGATGGAGCTTGTTAAGCAGGAGTGTTCTCTGCCTATTCAGGTGCTAGACTTTGAAAGTGATTTTAGAAGTGATCGACACGGAAGACTATTTCCTAGCAATGTCAGAGCTCTAATCCTAGGGAGCTCCAGTGCAGAGAAAACAAATGTATTACTGAATATGCTGCTTCATGAGAATGGTTTACGTTTTGAGAACTTGTGCACTTATTCAAAGTCATTATATCAACCAAAGTATCAATATCTAATAAGCCTACTTAAAAGCATTAAGGGAATAGAAGTGAATATCTATGAAGATGTATTGCATCCTTCAGAAGTTAAAGAAAACTCAATCTTTGTATTCGACGATGTCATAACTGAAAAGCAGGACAAGATAGCCTCCTTTTACAGTATGGGGAGACATCGCCATGTCGACTCTATATATTTAGCCCAGTCTTATGCAAAAGTGCCGAAACATCTCATTCAAGATAATACAAACATGATTATCCTTTTCAGGCAAGATAACGTAAACCTGAAGCATATATATGAAGATTATGTGAACACTGACATGTCTCACATTGAATTCAAAGAATTGTGCAAAAATGTTTAGGAGAGTACCTCAGAAGGAAGACCATTTGTAGTGATAGTTCCCGAATTCCCCATGAAAGAGGGTCGATATAGGAATGGATTTGATGTATATATTAAAGTGCAAAAGAAAGAAAATGATCATTTGTAGTTAAAGATGAGTATTGACCGGTTCGGGTCCCGCAGAACTGCGCCACTTAAAAGATAACTTCATCAATTCATTATAACCAGAGATGGAAAAGGAAACTACCAATTCAGTAACAAAAGATTGTGCATTGTTCAGGACCTTGAGAAAGATAATGATGGGGCCACTAAACACTATGATGATTCGCTTACGGCTTCTAGGGAAAATCGTCTGCAAGAATTCACCGAAAAGGTGGCATATCAACGCATGGAGGAACTTCAAACTACGCTTAGGAGCCACATCCAGAAATCACTAGACAAACAGCATCATAATCTTATGAGCTACTTAGAGAAAAATACACTTAAACGAGATAATGGAAACAATATCATACTGGATACAATAAGAACGAAGGCATTACTACCGCCGCAGGATGATCACGATATACCGAACAAGAAGTATGTAATAGACTTTATAAACTCGAGACCGCCTCCGCTCGATTCAAATGGGAACATTTCCTTTCAACAAAAAAGATTAAGAGAAATAGCAGATCTTATCGATGACAGTGATGCAGCAACCAAAAGGTTTGTTAAACACGCCATTGGAAGGAAACAAAATGAAGCACAGCAAGAGTTCAACAGGAGAATACAAACTATTGGACATTTCTGAAGTAATGGGAAAACACATAGAAGACATAGACAGAGTGCCGTGGATATACACCTGACAGCAACAATGAATAATGTTAATACCCTAAAAGCAGAGGTTACCGTCATAAATGCTATTCTAGAGCAAATGAAAGGTCAGCCTTACAGAGGTCCTTCGCTAAGGTATATGTTAACATCGGGACTCGAATACTACAAATCGACTATATATCATATATCTATGATATCATCGCCGCAACCGAATACAAGATCAGGTACAATGTTTGCAATAAACGGTCGATTAGTTGAAAGTTACCCTGCGACCGTTCACATAGGTGATATACTATCCTTCACTGCTCCAGCCAATCGAGCAAAAGACGGCCATATTTTAAATATTGAGTTGAAATTTTCATTTAATTTGACTCACTCAGAATAAAAAACAACCATATATATTGACATGAAAACGTGTTTTAGTGTCATTTTAAGATGGACAGCGAGAGTATAAGACTTAAAGAATCTGTAGCCAAGCATGCTAGGGCTATAAGAGAAAAGCTACGCGCACTAAAAGGTCAACAGTTTGAAACTCAGAGGCTAATGAGTGAAGCTCTTTAACCAGTAACAGAACCGCCACATGATATACTGGAAATACAGAAGAAAAAGAATACTATGACTACTTCAGATAAGGAGGAAGTTCAGAAAAAGAAGAATTCTGCCCCTAATGAACAGAAAGATGAAGAAATCTTGAGCTACCTACAGAAAGTTAAAAAGAATGACAAGGGAGAAGGAGATACGACATATGGAGTAAGATACAAAGATGGAATCTATATGCTAGGAAACAAGAGCATTGACTTTATTAACGATAAAGTTAGAATAGGAGATGAAATATATGATGTTACACCTGGATTGATCTCATTTTCAAGAAGATACCTGAAATGCACTCCTATTCAGAAGACGATCTTCATACATATAGCAAAATACTGAAAACATCAAGGGTTCATCGCCGAAACTAGAGCAGACAGGAACAACTGAGACACGGTAATTCCTATAAGTATATATATTGTCACCGCGCCCGCCGCATCTAATTGCCGACAACAGCATTATTGTCGGGACTACCGCAAAGGAGCCGAAGGAAAGAGACAGAGCCTGGCCGCATTGTTGGGGCGCTTGCCGAAAGAGAGAAAAGGATAGAGACTTCGAGAATCTTCTCTGCTTTGTATTTCACCGCAATAACTGAACTTTCCAAAATAGTGCCTGGGAGATATAAATAGCGGTCAAGTGCGACAGAAGGGGCAGACAGACGTATGTGAAGCGTTGAGGAGTCGTGCCGACGGAGAAGGGACAGTTCTTTGTGTTACGAATTCGGAGCCGTGCTGTTGGAGAATCGGAAAAGACTTTCTTGCTGTTGCAGCGAGTGTACAAAGTTACTGTTTACGGAAATAAAAGTCTTTATCTCGACTACATCTGTCTTTACTTTACTTTTCAACCCACCCAAAGTCACACTGGTGTCAGAAGTGGGATCCGTCGAATTGCTTCTAGTTTCGTTACATCGTCGTTAGAAGTTGCAACGTTAGAACCAAGATGGAGGGAGATTCGGAAACCAGGATGATGGCAATGATGAAAGAATTATTCCCCAAAATGGAAACGAGAAACGACAACCTCGTTGCCGAGCTGAAAGAAGAAATGAAGACGAGAAACAACCTCGCTGCCGAGCTGAAAGAGATGAAGACGGCAAACGACAACCTCGTTGCCAAAATGAAGACGAGAAACGACAACCTCGCTGCCGAGCTGAAAGAGATGAAGACGAAGCTATCGACGAAAATTCACGGCGAACTGATTGGCGTGACGGAAGACGTGGAAGAACTCGGCGAAAAGGTGGAAGACCTCTGCCAGCACATGGACGTCGTGGAGGACGACGGGGAACGTCTTGGCGCCCTGGTAGTAAGAGTTGACGAGAGCGTCAAAGTACTGGATGCCAGGGGCAGACGGAATAGCGCGGACCCGGGGAGGGAGCACCTAGAGGCCGAGGCGACAGTTGAGCCCGTTTCAGATAACGAAAGTGTACGTCTCGGGGAAGACAAAGGGGCAGTCCAGGGACGTCGTCGATGATCCCCTAGAGGAGTGTGTCGGGTACGTAACCAACCAGGATATGACGTGGAGGACGATCAGCAGGGAAGCGCACAAGCAAACGAGCAACACGCGAGAACCGACTTGGCGTGTGACATGGGGGGACCGTCGGAGCCATCCAATCACCTGACGCATAGTGCCGTGAACGGAAGAATGGTGGACATCATCTTGGACGGCAGGATACAGGAGAGGCCGTGCCGAGCACGAGTGAACACGAGTGCAGCGGTGGACGCGACTCGCGCGGATGTAGCGGGATTTGTTGCCGGACCCATCGGAAGCAAGGTGGCTGCGAAGGTGCGCCAGAGAGGACGGCGGACGTGGTACCCAGTGAGCCGTTTTCAAGTGCGCAGTATGGCCCGTCAACACACCAGGAAGAAGGGCAACTGGACGACCAGCTCTGAGGAGGGAGCAGTGTCACCGCGGCCGCCGCATCTAATTGCCGACAACAGCAGTGTCACCCATCGCATTATTGTCGGCACTACCGCAAAGGAGCCGAAGGAAAGAGACAGAGCCTGGCCGCATTGTTGGGGCGCTTGCCGAAAGAGAGAAAAGGATAGAGACTTCGAGAATCTTCTCTGCTTTGTATTTCACCGCAATAACTGAACTTTCCAGAATAGTGCCTGGGAGATATAAATAGCGGTAAAGAGCGACAGAAGGGGCAGTCAGACGTATGTGAAGCGTTGAGTAGTCGTGCCGAGGACAGGACAGAGGTATGTGAAGCGTTGAGGAGTCGTGCCGACGGAGAAGGGACAGTTCTTTGTGTTACGAATTCGGAGCCGTGCTGTTGGAGAATCGGAAAAGACTTTCTTGCTGTTGCAACGAGTGTACAAAGTTACTGTTTACGGAAATAAAAGTGTTTCTTTATCTCGACTACACCTGTCTTTACTTTACTTTTCAACCCACCCAAAGTCACAGTATATAAACATTATACGTCCTTTAGTGAAGAACCATAAGGGCTTAGGCTTGCAGTGGAAAGAACATCGTCCTGAGTTGAAGCATGACTACATCTACTGGAACGATCCCAATGATCTAGTGAATCGCTTGCGACTTCTCATTACATCCAGAGACGCTGGCAATAACAACCACACCCAAGAAATTGAAGAAATTATTCAAGAGTTGAAATCAGTCCGAATCACAGCATGACAACAGTGAAGCAAAATATAGCCCCTGCTCGAAGAAACTTCTTACGTCGAAAAATTGTCAGCAAAGGACTCAATGATTTGCTACAGATTGACTTGGTTGAGATGATACCTCATGCAAGAATCAACAAGAATTTCAAATATATCCTTATTGCAATTAACTTCTCTTCAAAAGTGGCATATGCACGACCATTAAAGGACAAGTCAGGTCCACAGGTTACGAAGGCTATGGAAGATATACTACAAGAAATGGAAACGATTCCCAAGAATATTCAGAGTGATAATGGAAAGGAATTTTATAACAAGTACTTTAAGAATTTTATGGACAAGTATAATATCAATAACTACAGCACACACAGTAATGTCAAGGCTGCAGCTGTTGAACGTTTAATAAGAACCTTAAAGAATATGATGTATCGTGAGTTTCTAACGCAAAGATCATACAAGTGGCTGGATATTTTACCCAAAATCAACACAAAGTACAATAATACTTACCACTCAACCATCAGGATGAAGCCTAGCGAAGTCAGGAATAATGATCTTCTTCTGACTGTTTACAACTACAAGCATCCTCAAAAAGAGAAGATGAGCCCAAGGAAGTTTAGTGTTGGTGATTATGTGAGGATATCTAAGAATAAGGGACATTTCGATAACGGCTTTCAAGCTAACTGGAGTGTTGAAATATTCAAAGTGGCTCAAGTGAAACGAAGCAATCCTACTGCATATATACTAAGGGATAAGGATGGTGAGGTGATAAAGGGAACATTCTATGGACATGAACTTCATTCTACACTGTATCCTAACACTTATGTGGTGGAGAAGATTCTGAGACGTCAAGGAAACAGGATTCTTGTTAAATGGTATGGATTGCCTGAGAGTCAGTGGTTTGAGACTGAGGATTTGTTGTAGTAATGATAATAATTCTGAAATAAAGAGTCTTTTCATTTCTAATAATTGTGTTTTTATTCAATAAACAAAATTCCCCTTACCTAATTTTCAATATATACAGTAGATTAATACAAGAAAAAAGATATACAATAATTCAACAACTAAAATAAAGTATATACAATTTTTTCAAAAAAATATTAAAATAAAATACATAGAAAATGTACAATAATAATTGAATATGATAAATATTTACAAAATTTACAGTAATAATTTAATATAATAAATAAAATATATAAACAATTTTGATGGTGATGGGGCAGCCAGAGAAGTCGGATTTGATTATTCAGACCTAAGAGAATAATGACCCCATGCGAGAGTTGCATGAGAACCATCAATCATCTTACGCTTGGTATCTGCTCCATGCAATGCAATTTTGTTAATTTCAACATTCGAAACTTTATGTTTGGTGCTTCTGAAGCAAATTTGTTTTGCCAAAATCTTTTTGCTTAAGTCTTTCAGACACTCGAAATAATTTTCAAAGGTGATTTGTACGCATTCCACCTTTGGTAATCCCCTTCGCCTTCATGACTGCATGTTGATCATATCTATAGCTGTAAAGTTTTGCTCCAAGACTAACATACTTAGTCATCACCCTTTCACCCAACTCATCCTTGAACAACCCATTCTTTTTCTTATTGGCTGGCTTTATACCATATACATTATCATGGCTGTAATTTGAAATATCGAAATATTGGGGATGTGTTTTCATGAAGTGATATATATCTGAACTAGTTTCGAAAATGAATGAATCTCTGTCCATGTAATTCAAGACAGGATCATTCAGCTGGGGTTTCATTACTTTATGAAAAAAATCATACATAATACATTTTGAAAGGTCTAGAATCGCCTGACCAATATAGATTGGTTTGTTCATGAGGATCTCCTCTTGAGCCAACTCTATGCCAACTAAGTTTTCACTGAAAATTATGCTGCGTACGTATGTTGGACGAGCCGTTAATTTCCGTGCTTGCTTCCAGGCAGGTACAATACGGAAATCACGGTATTTGCGCACATTTTGAATGAACTTACCGTACACAGCGTTGTTCATTTTCTTCCAAAGGGCTTGACCAAACTTAGAAGTTTCCCTGCTCGCTTCTCGGCATTAAGATTAATGTAAACCTTGAGCCATTCAGATTGGTCATACGATACCACCCGATGAATATGTCTCAGTAAAAGCCCCAGATCTAAGCACTGCTGCAAGGTTTTATAATGCAAGACATATTTGCTTTTATTTTCTAGACTTGCAATCAGTTTCTTGTATTGGCTGCCGGGTGGTATCTCGCTCTGGGGACAGAGAGGAAGATCATTATGAATGTCGTGGAGATGGACAGGATACTCTAGGTCTACTTCTAGAACGTATCCTGTCTTGGAGTCTTCTGGGATCGCCGCAAAGTCGATGGTATCAATTACGTCCCTTTCAAGCCATCTGAGATTGCCATATGGGAGCATTTCTACCATTGCCTTCCCGTATCAATTGTCGATTAATGATAGAAAGTTCGTCTTCCGGTCAGGATTGTAGTCTGCCATGTGTTGGTGGTTGGCTTTGGAGTACCGCATTGATACTGCGCAAAGCCCGCCACGAATACCTTTCTCGAAAAATTCTATCATACTGACATCATTTATCAAGTCAAGCTTGACTTGGGTGGTCTTAAGCATGGCATCGAAGGCTAGCAACGGTAGGGTGTAGTACCAGGCAGGGTCTAGATGATACATTTCAAGCGACAAGTCTCTAAATTTCTCGAATACATCTGCTAAAAGCAGCGTATCCGTCTTTAGATAAAGGTCACTATATTGCCCGAGATTCTTTATGTTGATGGTCTTCCATACCTTAAGTGCATGGGCATACTCCTCTTCCGAAATATCATCGAAAAGCTCGATCGGGGGCAGCTCCTCCTCTTGGAGCTTTTCGATAGCATCCAGATAAGTATAGGTGAATATACCTTTGCAAGACATCAGATTTTTTAATATCTGTGTTTATGTAGAAATGAAGTCAAAAGAATTTGCTGTAAGATTTAAAAGGGGCTATTATATATGTAAGCATGTGTTATTCCAGTAATTACATTGAGCAGAACTCTCAAATTTGTCAATAAAGAAACTAATAATAAGGCGATATATTACTTAGTGTCTGAAATTTATCCATTACTTTGAAAAGGAGGCCTTATGCAATTGTGCTTCTATTTTATGATGTAATAGCAATAATAACCTGTATTGCTGATGGTTCAATGATTTAGCTACATGTGTTTGTATGCGTGTAGGTGTGCGTGTGCGCGCATGCAAGCAGTAGTAGATTTTTTGGAGATGTTTCTATGTTATTAGAGGAGTTCTGGAAACAAATTTTGTCAGAATAGCAGATTATTTCCATTGCTTTATATGCGATGCACAGTGGACGGAGAATTTCAAAACTGAAAATATCTGCCAATAACTCGAGCGTTGATGTATTCGCTCTACAATGTGCAAAGAATAAGATAATTTCTGAAAATGCTTGTCGCCTAACACAATGAATTTAGTTGAAAAACATTTTTCGCATGAATTGTTAGTATGGGAGTAGAGAATGTCATGTGAACGTAAAAGCGTGAGATATAGTCTTTGTGCGGACTGTGTGGACCCCCATTGAAGTCTATAAGGAGTCCAAAATAGATAAATAAACAACAGAACTAGAAAACATGACACAGGAAAAAGTGGAGAGAGAAAGCCTTGTGAATGTAAAAAGCCGCAAGCAGTAGACCGAATTTCACAGAAATAAGTAATAAGATAATTTGTACAAATGCTTATCTCAACTAGCACGATGAAGATATAGACATAAAAGCTGGTAAGAAATATTTGTAGAAGACTGAGTAGGGAATGTCATTCAAGTGTGTCCAAGACCACCGCAACCCTCCCACACAATACGGTCATTATGAGCATAGGGGCGGTAGGTAGATGTTGGGAGGTGACCCTCGCAAGAGACCTTTGTGTGGTTAATATAGTGTGTGAAGGGTAGCTGACTCGTGGCAATGCAATAACTCAAGACTGAAGTATTCTTTCGCTAGTGAAAAGATTTCACCTTATCGCTCCTACATGGGGGTGATCTTTGGCTGCTATGTTAAGAGAAAAACCCTAACTTTTTTTGTCTCCATAGCTAATGCCGGAATGAGCTAACTCTCCACTTAATTGATTTTAGTTTGAGTAACAGGCTGATGGCATCTTAAGGGAAACAGTTTAAGGATATTTATAGCATCGTGGTCTTCAGAGGGATGAGAAAAATGTCTTTTTTTTTTCAAACATAATTATACCAGTTTCACAAAGAATCCATTAAGATTACCACTTTTCATTTTCGCTGGAAATTCTCTCGCCCGACATGAATATACTAGGCCTGTTCAGACAGGAAAAATGTGGGTGTCTATACTCGCCCCTTGCAAGCTGTAACATGTTCTTTTAAACCAATTATATATTTTCTCAGGAGTACATCGCAACTGTCACATAAATATATCAAGATCTGAAAGGGGCCATTAATTTAGGGTTTCTTACTCTCACGTTCTTTTTTCGGAAACACCTGCAGACACTAGAATATGAGGGTCAGGGGAGGGCGGGGTCATTAATTACCCTTCCCTTGTCAGCCTAATCGCGACAGAGCATCCACCCTCTCTTTTTGGAATTCCCACGTGTCCAAAGAAATACCCATGTTACTTAGGGTGGGGTGGGGAGTTGGGGGGGGGAGGGGGAGTGACTGATATGTCCCTTACGCCACCTTTTGAGCCAAAAAGCTCATGCCCCTTATGCCACTTTTTGAGCCAGAAAGCTCCTATTCTACCTACTGAGGTGCCGGCTTCGATTTCCCTCAACCGTCCATTCTGACTTTGGGGTTTCGTGGTTTTCCCCGGTCGTAGGCCAATGCTCGGGGGTTTTTAATCTATCATGCTTTCGTTCCTTCATTTTGTTATGTGTCGTTCTCATATTTCAGGTGTTATAAATTTCGAGACATGTCGGATTCTAAATTTTGTGGCGATGTCAGACAGATAGCGCGGATACTTGCTCCAATAGAAGAGAATTCCCACTTGGATATTCATATAGAGGGTCTTCAAGCCAGGAACTTTTAGGGACTCCCACGTGTCTCTCTGACATTTAGTCTCCTGTAGCAAAACCTTGAGTAAATGTGGTATTTTTATTTGAACAGTGTAAAGGAAACTTATTCGTTGCTACATCCTTGTCCGACAATTCACAAACCGTGTGAATATGTCGTGCAAAACAGCTGTCTATTACACTACCCGGCGTGAGTTTTGCGACAAAGCATCTGATAAGTGATTATGACTAAATAAGGTCTCCTGATTTCGGAAATGTCACTGGTTTTCCTGTATCACATCTAGTTTTCATGCTAATCGTGATTTACTGTTTCAAATTATATCACTGAGATTCCTTACTGCTTTGCAATAACAGCGAATCGGTAGTTGTTAGTGTGGCTGTGCTTTGCTATTACGCATGCTTGTCAACAGTGGTGGCTGGTGCATAAAATAACAGGGGGTTCACTACTTTTAGTGCTTTATGCAAGTTTACCCTTCTAAATAGTTTAATTTTATAAATTGCATAAAGTATTTCGGTAGCTCTGAAATTACCTTAAATAAGCCTGATAACGTTGATAGGTTTGAATATCCAGGAAAGGTATATTTGTAGAGAAACTCCATCCTCCTTTCTTTTGCTTGGCGAATCTGTCTATGACTTTCATTGAAATATGGAAGACTGTGGATAATTTCCTTGTCAATAGACAGCATGGCAGAGCAGACAGCCATCTTCATCCATGGTACTTCTAAGAAAAATATTTTGATCCATGACAAAGTGGAGAAACATCTGACCACTTCACTCGTTATCATTGGAATAGCAGCTACTAATTTCAACAATTAGATAACATCACCAAACAGTTCTTACAGGTTATTTTCATTTAAAGACTTTAGAAGGGCTATTGCACTTTTCGTTTCTTTAAAATTGTTTCGAGAAGAAATGATCTGTAGCTCTGTTTTTAGCTTAGGTTTATTTAAAAATGCACGTCAGAAAGGATTTTTTCAGGAAATTTAGTTTTCAACGAAGGAAAGAAGTGCTGGTCAAGTAAATTAGTGACCAATAAGTGACTGGAGAATTCAAATCTCTGTTGGCTGCGACGTATTATTATGTGACATACTTCCTTTGCTGCTATATTCCTCCAATGGCAGTTTGCTACACCACCCCTTTCTTTATTAGGAGCAGATACAAATGCAAGTGCTGATTCGAGACACAGTCTATTTGTGCGTCCGACAGACGATAACATATGGAACATAGACTATCAATAAACTCAAGCTGCATGTTGGAAATGTCGACTTGTGTAAACCGCGCTTTAACACGACGTGGGATGTACAAATTTTCTGCTCTCCTAAAGCGCTCAATCATTTTTTCTATGGCTGTACCTTTAAAGACTGTAGCATTCATATGCTCTTTTACATCTGTATCCAAAGCTAAAGTGAAATTTAATATTGCACTAAATATTCCAGGATTCTTAGATTCTGTAGTTTCATCATGTCTACGCAAGTCAAGTTCAAATTCACCCCAGAAGTTAATACAATCAATTATTTTGGAAAGAATATATGTAGGAATTTTTCCTTACGTTGTCATCTTTCTATATTCTGTCTGAAAGCTGAGTCAAGCTGTTGCATAATTTCTCTTTTTTCCAAGGACTGATAAGTCTAAATAAGCATTCTTATGTGAAATAGATTCTTCGTGCTTCTTAACCTTCTGTTTTAGATGACTTAGATCTGACACGCCAGTGCATGTCCAGCTTGTATATTTATCCTTAGCAAACAGCAAGCACGGAAAACAAAATAGCTTATTTGTGGAAATACAACCGCAAATCCAACTAGTTTTATTTATATTTACACTAAAAGATCTGCAAAATGTCCTACCTCAGCTTGTTTGCGCATGTATTAATTTGAGAGGAGGAATCGGGCAACCGAGCTTCTTTATTCCACACTTCTCTTTCAAGCTTAAAGCTGAGAAATCTGTTTCTAAAAGATATTGAAAACTATTTATTCTTCTTGGACAATAACTCTAAGAACAAATGAATAGCATATAAACACTAAAGCACAAGTAAATAACTAATACAGTATAATGCAGTTAAACTACAGTAGACAATCACTCCATTGTTACAGTAGAAACACGCGTGCTAATTCTTCTGTTTGGATTGCTTTTAGTTCGGGTCGATTCGTGCGTTTCCGCCAGAGTCCGACTTGCAGTTGGAGCTGCTTCCCCGACCAGCGCATATTCAGTATACCTAGTGACCTCCCCTCTCGCCTCTCCCTGCCGAAAGAGCACCCATTAGCTTACACCCGGAGGTTCACAGGAGAAATTGAACCTCGGGAACGTCTGGGCAAGCTTTGACACGTATGCGTAATGCATAAGTCTGAACGACTTAAAAGCTTTTCATACGATAAAATACTTTGAAAATCCACATAAAATTATCTAACATGAGAAAGAAACAAAAAGTGATTGTTTAAATATATACATTTATAATTTGAACAATCTTTTTCCGGGAGTTCACTGAACCACTGAATACAAGCCCCTGCTTGTCAATCCAACACCATTTCTTTGAACTCTCAGATATCAGTCTGTTTTACTTGCTCTACTATGTATAGTAGAGGAAGTATTGTGTTCCACCCAAAAATTCGATGTCAAGATTTCACCGGAAATATATGTTTTGAGACCCCTGAGTAAAGAAAACAAAAGCATTTTTAGAAAAAAGGTCTGTGTGTATCTATCAGTCTGTGGACAGCAGAATCCCAAAACGAAAATTCGGTTAAAAACCATCTTTTAAGGACGCGACACGAAGATTTTGAAGAAAATTTCTCCTTTCTAAACTATCCTTTACATGGAAAAATTTTTCCAAAATTTTGATTTTCCAGAAAATGGATATATATATATATATAATTTTTTCTTTTTTTTTTGTGGAGTGAACCATTTCGGAAATATATCTTGTTATTTGTGTCAGTTTTTGACAACTTATACTTCTGTCAAACGGAACATCGTTATTCATTTCCTATATGTTAAGCGTGCAAAGAGAACGGGATCTCAAAGGTTTAAAAATTTGACTATCGCTCAAAGCCTACTGTATTCCCATATTGCGCCTACAAGGAAATAAGCAATAAGATAATTTCTGAAAATGTTTATCTGTATTAACATGAAGAAGATATAGGAACAAGAGTTTGAAAGAATGGTTAGTACAAGAGCAGAGGAAGTCATGTGAGTGCCACACGTCAGATTTTTTTTAGAATTGTTACCGGTGAAATGCACAGTTGCATTTTTGTAGTTCGCGGTAGTGGCAAAATTCTTAATGCTGCCTAGCCCAATGACAATCAGTTACGTCGTGAGTGTGGTTAACGTCTGATCTACTTATATTTTGTTCTGCTGTGAAAATGGCGAGTGTTTCAGGAAGAAGCCAGGCTCATTCTGTTACGTGTGTGGGTGCTACATAATGAAGACGGCCAATAAATGCACTGGTGAAACATTTATACTATGCGTATTTTAAATGTAAAATTAGGAGATCACGACAAGGTATGGTCTCCCCACGTAATTTGTAAAACATGCCTTGAAAACCTATGACAGCGAAGCCAAGGAAAACGTAAGGCCCTTCCATTCGGCATAGGGGTGGTTTGACGTGAACTTCAGGACCATTGCAGTGACTGCTATTTTTGCATGTGTAATGTGGCTGGTTTAATAAGAAAAACAAGGACAACACTTTGTACCCGAATTTAAAGTCGGTGCCGGGACCCATTCCTCATGGAGCAGACATTTCAATTCCTTCACCTCGTAGCAATTTACCTTATTCTGGGGCTTCCTCAGATTCTGCTGAGAAGCAAGAAGATATGGATATTGCACCAGCAACAGAAACAGCAGTTCCAAAATTGTTTAACCAGCCGGAGTTGAGTAATCTCATACGACACCTCGGCCTTAAAGAGGAAAAGAGTGAGATGTTAAGTTCACGATTGAAACGAACAATTCTTGCCCCTGGAACTATCTTTTGTTGCTACAGACATAGAAATAAGCATTTCAGGAAGTATTGCAAGAAGGGAAATGATCTGACCCACTGTTGTGACATTCCAAGTTTGATACAACAGCTGGTGAGTGATTACCAATCGGAAGATTTGGGATCGTTTGTAGATTCCTCTAAAAGGAGCTTGAAGGCTGTACTACTTCATAATGGAAACATTCTAGCTTCGATAACTCTGGTATCCGTGTGGATAATTCCGTTTCACCGAAGGAAAATTATCTTACAATGCAAACAGTTTTGGACAAAATCAAATATAATTAACACTGGTGGGATATGCGTAGTGACATGAAGGTGTGTAGTATTCTATTAGGACAACAAGCAGGCTATACTAAATTCCCTTGCCATTTATGTGAATGGGATAGTAGAGCTAGGGACAAGCACTGGTCTACACCTACCTGGCCCAAGAGACAAGTGTTGACACCTTAGACAAGTGTTACTGCCTTAGTTGACCCACATAAAGTTATTTTACCACCGCTACTAATCAAACTCGGCAACATGAAGCAGTTTGTTAAGTCCTTGGACAGAAGCAGCCCCTGTTTTCAGTATATTGCAAGCAAGTTTCCACATTTATCACATGCAAAAGTCAAGGAAGGCATTATTGATGGGCCACAAATTAGAAAGTTGCTGAAAGACCCAACTTTGAGCAGACGGTGAATGCCGTGGAACTTGCATGGATTTCAATGAGAGACGCCATGACGAAGTTCCTAGGAAATGTAAAGAATGAACAGCTTAAAAAAAAAAAAAAAAAAAAAAAAAAAAATAATAATAATAATGTGAAAACGATGTTGGATGACATGAAGGATTTGGGGTGTAGAATGAGCCTGAAACTGCATTCCCTTCATTCTCATCTGGATTACTTTCCTGAAAACCTCGCGGCTGTTAGTGAAGAGATGGGAAAAAGGTTTCACCAAGACATCAAGGAGAGAGAAAGAACATACCAGGGGAGGTGCAATACACTAATGTTGACCGACTACTGTTGGTGTTTGAAAAGAGATGGCAAACATGGAGCAGCCACACGCTGGGCAGTCAAGCGGTCATTCAAAGGAGACATCTTGGACTGTTTGCACTAAAGAGGACTACATTTTTTTCCCGTAATAACATCTGGTGTTGTTTCACGTATACATTACCTTCTTCGTGAATTCTTTGGTCACATTTAATTGCTAGAACACAGAAATCACGAACTTGTGCATTTCAGCAATATGTGAACCGAGAGATTGTGGTTCGACCCTAGGTATTGGCACTTGTATACATGAAACGTGTGTTTATTTGACCCTCTCTCACAAAAAAATAGTGGAATAGACATGCGGTGGATCGTTTATAAAATATCACTATATTTTCTCTATGATATTTCCAAACTTATCTTAATTTGTTTAGCACTTTTTTTTCCTATTTCTAATTTTTGTTCTATTGCAAGAAAACCTGACGTGATACGTAGAAACGAACAACGGATTCCTATTCAGTGACCCAAACTTACTTAAGATCACATGACACATCCCTTGCCGCAAGAAAAAGGTTTCAAAATGCTGGATAGTATCTACTGTTGTTATTATTATTGTTATTATTATTATTATTATTATTATTATTATTATTATTATTATTATTATTATTATTATTATTATTATTATTATTATTATTATTATTATTATTATTATTATTATTATTATTATTATTATTATTATTATTATTATTATTATTATTATTATTATTATTATTATTATTATTATTATTATTATTATTATTATTATTATTATTATTATTATTATTATTATTATTGTTATTAATAATATTTTGTTGTTACTGAATGGATATACATAATTCAGCACCTCACAGCATATCATATAAATTGTACGGCAAATCTTAGAACATAGACAGGAATGTTTCTACAAAGTGATTCATGTAGAACTGACACTACAATTAGTTTTTTTTTTTTTTTTTTTTTTTTTCATTTTGCAGCAATTTTTACTTTCTCTACTGGTAAGTAGGGGAAGTATTGTATTCCACCCAAAAATTCGATGTCGAGATTTCACCGGAAATACGTGTTTTGAGGCCCCCTGAATCCAAAAAAGCATTTTTAGAAAAAGGTCCGTGTGTGTGTCTGTGTGTCAGTCTGTCAGTCTCAGTCTGTCTGTCAGTCTGTGGACAGCGTAACTCAAAAATGAAAAGTTGGTTAAAAACCAAAGTTGGTATTTGAGTTTAATGTCTTTAAAGGACGAAGATTTTGAAGAAGATAGCCCCACCCCAAACTACCCTTTACATTGAAAATTTTTCGAAAATTTTGATTTTCTTGAAAATGGCTCCAACATTTTGATTAAAATGTCATATGTTTGAGATATTTTGATGACAAATGAAATGTATATCTTGAATTTTCTGGCTATAGCCCTGTAGTCGTAATTACTCTGGACGACTTTTGCATAACTGGTAAACCGTTAGAGATAGATCAAATCATACTTTACAAAAAATGTAGATCTTGCTAAAATACACAATTTATATCTCAATAAGTTTTCTTGTAGGGTGAACCATTTCGGAGGTATTCCTTGTTATGTGTATGAGTTTCGGAAAACTTAGAACTTTCGTGAAATGGATCATCGTTGTTCATTTGTTTATATGTTAAGTGTGCAGACAACAGAATCTCAAACATTGAGTATTGCACAAAGCCTACTGTATTCTAACATTCCCCTTGCACCTACAAGGAAATAAGTAATAAGATAATTTGTACAAATGTTTGTCTTAGCTAACAAGAAAGAAGATATAGTAATCAGAGTTTGTAAGAATGGTTAGTACAAGAGTAGAGAAAGTCATGTGAGTGCAACACATCAGATTTTTTACATTTTGTTCTAGTGATATTAAAGCAACGGCTCTTCCTTGTGATGCAATACTGGTTTATAAATTCAATCAGCTACTCGAAGGGTATGCCAAATGGTATATGGTGTTCAAATCCTCCCCAAAGAAACAAAACACAATGGTACAAATTGAAAACAACTAGATCTCTTGTGAGTAGAAAAGTCAGACATGGTTCATCTAGGCTGTCCATGGTTGTTGACGTAAGGTACAACTGGAGACGTCAACCCGAAAGTCATCAGTACGTTTGTCTCAGGAGACCGGGTAAACCTACTCAATATATCAGAGAGCTGCGAAAGGTGCAGCCCTAAAGCCATAGATGGTGAGAACTCACTCAATGTGTCAGTTCCCCTACATCGTAGTTTTAACACCGTCCACTGCCTCCAGCGATTAGCTACCAGGCGACGCTAATCGTTTGTCTACCTCGGAGAACCGGCCAGTCCTTCAAATTGTGTTAGTAAGTGGAGAGGGTAAATACTCGATGGCATCCCAGTCACCCCTCTTCCCCATGTCTGCCTAAAGTCATAGCCAGCTATAATATAAAAGACAAAAATAAAGAATAAACGTGTTCGCATCTCGCTACAGGAGACCAAAACTCCCAAACACTGCTTAATTTGATGTTAAAAACTGCTCATTTAACGAATTTCCAGCCAAATAATTAAGACAGAAGTGTCTCAGTTCTACATAGATCACTCCGCAAATTTAGTCCAATACTAAATAGAGTATTAGCAAACGGAAGGTTTACATTGCTGTGACACTTCAGTCTGAGTTCTTGATTATGGTGGAATTACTTTACGAGCTATAGACACGTGGAGTGGAGAATGGCAGTGGCTTTAATTTATTGTTAGGAGTCACAGCGTTTATCCGTGCTGTTTTATTATGCAGACCAATTCATAGGGTCGTGTGAAACTAAAGCTCATTTATTCTTTATTGCAATGAAATATAGAAACAAAAGTGACATGAAATGATAGAATATCATCTTAAATTTACATGGATATTACAAGTTTTGGATATGGATCCCAAGGGTGACATGGGACAACATCTCCTTGGTTATCAGGTCCATTGCAGCAGAAATGCGTTGCTTCACATCATTCAAGTTCTGTGATAAGCCCCCCCCCCCCTTACATACACTAATCCTTCATGAACCCCCATAAAAATAAGTTACTGGCTGTTAGGTGGTCTTAGCAGCCAAGTCAGCATTGCCAGATCCTGATTTTCAATGCATCTTATCCGACATCTTGGTCAGATTCATTCAGGTGCTTGCGAACATTGCGATGGTAACGAGGAGGAGCACCATCTTGTTGAAAGATTGTATTAGGAAGGTGTCCGTCTAATTGAGACATTAATCATTATGTCAACATGTCCAGGTAAATGTGGCCAGTACGCTAGGCAAAAACGAAGGGTCCAAACACTTTGTGTCGAAAAACACGCTTACCT
Organism: Tenodera sinensis; assembly: GCA_030765045.1. Lineage (NCBI taxonomy): Eukaryota > Metazoa > Arthropoda > Insecta > Mantodea > Mantidae > Tenodera > Tenodera sinensis. The sequence goes on along the minus strand of JAUKNM010000025.1, from coordinate 6,469,719 downwards.
TTGGTGAGACTCTCTCATACTCTACAATGGTATTGGCCTGGTACTTTGACTTTCTTGACTTTTGTTCAAATCGGCCTCGAATTCTTTTCACTGTCTCCCTCGAATTGTGGACATTCAGGACGTTTCTTAGGGCATGAACATCCAGTGATTCAATCTTCGCCACCCACCGTGAAGTGCAGTTACTATGTGGTGGAGACTTATTCAATTTTGTTCTAAGTGTCTCTGGACTGTTACAATAGCACCCTGTCCGTGCAAATGCCATTACACAATACCCACGTTCCACCTGTGAGGCAACCATTTTCGCTGTCGACTAAGTGCTCGTAAAAACAACCAGCGCCTGTAGCGTAAACTGTTGTGACAAAATAACAAAATCCCAGTCCAGTTTTCTATCACTTTATTGTCCTCTAAACTTTTACACAAATACACAGTTTTCTTCTCGTCGTTAGCATATCTAGTCTTTCGTGCTACCATAACTCATAACTAGGGCTCGGAAGTTCATGCCCTAAAAAACACTGAAATATGCATGCAAATATGCTCTTAAAAACTTGAAAATATGCCAAGAAATATGCACTATTTCATTAGAACAGTTCATATCCCTTTGCAGTAGACGAGTTAGTGTAAATAATAAAGTTACCTTATTCCTTAGAGGTTGAAACAGAAGTGGTCCCGCTGCTAATATTAACTGCTAAATTGCAGTTCACAACCAACACTACACAAATTTTCAACAGTAAAACGTCATCTATTGTCTGGCAAAACACTTTTGTAACGTGAAAAACTTCTTTACACGTCACAAGAAGTTATAGGGGCATATTTAAATGATGTTAACTGCTTCACATAGAGAGTCAACTCTCTTGGTGTGATAGATGGCTTTCTTTCGAGGATGTCTCGAATATCGCACATCTGTTTATAACCAGAATTTTTTGAAATTACATAATTCACTTTCTCTTTCATTTTTTGTCCTATGCTACCAGGAACCGAACTTAGATCACATTGTTTTTTCAAGCACAGTAAGTGATTCATGCAAAGGAAATCCTACAGCTTCCATTGCCTTTATGGCTGTTGGTAAGAAAGAAAAATGAGCAGGTATGAAACTAAGAGCCTCTTTTAAACCAGTGCCTGACAGAATATTTTGCACAGCTTGTATTGATGAAGCATCGTTCGAATCCAATGAATTAACAACCTCTTCGATTATTTCTCTGTGCTCAGTAGAATATAAAACTGCACCGACCATATTCCCCATCGAGTTAACACCGGTGCAGGAGGAAGTCGGATATTAGGTGCTGTTGATCTAAACAACTTAACTCTTTTAGGAGATTTAACAAAAATTTTCTTTGTACTGGACACAAATCTATCTACCAGTGGGAAATAATCACGTATTGTCTCAGAAATTCGATGAACAGCGTGTGCCTAACAAGTTATATGAATTAAGTTTGGAAAAATACCTTTCAAAGTTTTTCCTGATTTTATCATATAAGGTAACAAATATAAGCAACCAGTTGTATTCGATTCCACATGAGCACTGTAATTTCAAAGAGTCCATCACAAACTGTATCACAGTTACGTTGTCAGTGGCCGACAATTTGTACATATTAAGAAGATAAGCTGTAGTCTTTTGTTCATTATTTAAGGCACCCACGATTATGTTAGCAATAGAACGGCGTTCAGAATCAGAGGTTTCATCAACAAACAACCACACAAACTGATTCGCTAAATTTTGTATATTTGACAAAGCGTTATTGCAAAAATGCCCTACATAAGTCTTACGCAGTGTACTTTCTTCAGGCACATGTTGAGTCACTTGGTAAGAAAGTTTTTAAATATCGGATTATTAATTTTGAACAAGGGAATATCAGCAGCTAAAAATACTTGGCACAAGTCATAGGAAAATTCAGTTACCCTACTTCCTAAACACTCTACTAATTGTCTTAGAACATTTGTTTTGTTTGCGAGTTTTCGGATTAAATTCCCCTTATGTTTTGCTGTGTTTATGTGCTGAACTATTTGAAATGTTTTCTCACTCCCTATATTTTTGTCACACGCTCCACAAAACAGTGCCCTATTATCTGTAGATATTAAATCACCCGAAAACCCTTTCTGTAAATTAATTAATATAGCACTCTAAGTTAGTTTTATTTTCGGCATTTGAAGAGCTTTTTAACATTTTATACGCCTAATTTAATTTTGGGGGAACCAGTTCACAACACTGTTACTTTTGAAGACCACGCAGAGGCAAGCGTTGCTATAATCGTGCTGCTCAAAACGTTGACCTGCACTTTATCTTTGTTAATACACACCTCTCAGACAACGCAGTGATTATTCTCTACGCACAAACATATAATGAAAGGATGGAAACAGGGGATTCACTACATAGCAACATGACTCAGCATTAGTTCTCGCCACCTCGCGAGTTACATTATCATATGCAGCACTACCAATATGAAAAATATTATCCAGGTGAAAAAAAAACCATAAAAGTCATTAAATATGCTATATAGAGGCTATAGTATTGAAATAATATGCATTTATCAAAATCAAGAAAATATGCAGTTATATGCACCATAAAATCACGTCGGAATAACTTAAAATTCCATAATTCGTGCACAGAATGTAAAAGCATACATTTTTAACCCCTATGAAAAAACATGCAAACGCATGAACTTCCTAGCCCTACTCATAACTGTTTACTTCTCGTAACCTTGGCTTAGTCCTTTCAGTGTCTTTCTTCACTTTCTCTGTCTCTCATACACTAGTTATGACGATACAAGCAACGCTCATTAAACCTTTACGACGCACCGACACACGCACAGCTGTCCTGCACTTACAGACACACTGACTGGCTCTTGTCTGTAACACTAATTAATTAACTCTACTGTTTCCTCGCTTCCTTTTACAGTGGGGATGTCACGTGGACCTTTCGCGTCCTTCATGCATACGGGCAATGACGTAGGTTCTGTAGAAAACCCCCTTTGGTTCTGCCGCTCTGATTGTTGTTGGCCACGTACACACAAGCAGTCACGCGAGGCAGACACCTTGAATACCTGTGTTTGCTCGCCGTGGTGTGAAATAGCGCTATGAAGTAGCTTAGCACCAACAGTTCTATATTTTGCGCTGCGCCCGGCGTCACACTGTGAACATAGACAAGCGAACTTATGATCTTCTGCCATACAGTGTCACTTTCCTATTTCTATGTCACTTTAGTAAACAGCAAATGAGTTTTAGTTTAGCACCATCAGTTTTGAATTACCCTATGTTTTATAACGACTTTATAATTGTTTTTCCTTCAATAGTGAACATTGAATTAATTGAAATGGTTTTAAAATGTCCATACGTTACGTTTGTTGAATAAAGTTTAACTTTGCAGGAAATTCCAAAACCGAAGGAATTGGTATACCGCACTACATATTGCCTTGGTTCTACCATATTTAATGTGCTCCTATTTGGTTTGTGAAAGAAAATAGAGTAATATAAAACGAAGCATTATTGACGTTTAAATAAATATTACGTCCTTTAAAAAAATTATCGATTTTTTAAATGGGCATAAATTAACAATCTCGTTGTAAAACCCCTACAATAAATGCACTTACTAATATTATCAGATGCTATATATCGGGGTAGTTGGTACTCTTAAGTTTTAAACAAGACGGTACGCTCAAGATTTAAAAATCAGCTATGGTTTACTGAATTCAAATGAAACAGAATATGAAGCACCGCTGCTGAGAGTAATTCATACTTCCAGCGTAATTACCGTGTTAGAGTGGAAAAGGAGAGAAATACTTTACAATCTGAAGAACTTTGTGTACCAGATATCCTCAGAATTCCTTTATGTAAGGATAAATGCAACTACCTTCTTCGTTACAGCAAAGCGACGCAGTTTTTGCTATTCAAAGTAAGGGTTAGGAAAGAATAGTACACAAAGCAAGAGATGCAGTCGATTATAAAGTAAAAACATGACCTAATGAGCACTTGGGAAACGGAACTTTGTGTCACTGCTTCATGAAAAGTGGTGCTGTGATGTTGCTTTTAGCGGTATGAAAGCTTTCCTATGTGAATACCACCAACAGCTACAACGCAAAATGAAGGAAGAAAGAAAGACAAAACACACACAACAATAACCGGGTCTCACTAACATTTAACTGAGCAAAAAACTGTACCTAATTCTTTAACGACTTGCAGAAAAAGCAGCTATGATAGAAGTAGTCATTAAATAAATTATTGCGTATTATAAAAACAAAATATATAGCATAGCCCCATAGCTCCAATGATAGAGCACCTGCTTACTGTGTAGGAGGTCCCGGGTTCGATCGCTGGCTGGGGAGTGGGCATTTTTCTGTTGCCAAGATTATTCCTTATCCTCCCCAGAGTCTGGAAGTAGAATGAAAGTGTGAATGTGTGTGTGTATGTGTGTGTGTGTGTGTGTGTGCGTGTGTGTGTGTGAATTTAATGCACAACAAGCCCAAAGATCCAAAACTCATAGTGAATCGAGTAAACTCATTGCTTATAGACAATACGTTTCAGTGGAGTGGCCTACGATATGACCATTGGAGTTAATACAATAAGAAAATGACAACAATTTCTTTAACGCAATAATGAACTACATATTTTAGGAAAACTGCAGTCTAAAAGGAGGCAGAGAAACAGAGATTTCGCATCTTGCTTTCTTGTTTTTCTTACTTCTTATTTTCTTTGTATATTTTATGGCATTTAATGACTTATATTTTAACTTCAGATACACAATTACGAACTGAAAATGCGTTTAAATCGGTACCAGATGTTTGTTGCATGTGGTAGTGAACACATTGCGTCCACATTGCACGTGAACGCGTGAAACGACTAGCTTGTAGTCGCTAACTTATAGAGAAACTAAAATTCCGGAAAATCTCTGGATAATAGTAGAGGATATAAGTACTTTAACGACGTTTATATAAAGATTTTCGATTTGTTTCCGAGCCGTAGTGATTACTGAGTCACGAAGGTATAAAGAAGCAACACGTATTTTCTTTTGCAGTCATTCAGGGTATGATTGTTTTGTTATTTATTATAAGCTGCATATAGCTTACTTCTCAATTTAAACTGCTCCAAAGCCATCTGAAGATAGTTGCCATAGAAATATTAACAATTCAGCTATTGCAGGCATGCACACGAGAGGAGAGGTAGCGATTGAACGTGCCTTACTCACCCCACATTCTCTTGTCGAGTGACGAAGGTTGTTTTGATACAAGCACAGTGATAGCTTCGTTCCACCTGTGCAGTAGTAATAATTTCTATGCTGTTATGAACTATTCTGTTCATGTAATATGTAACAGCGTTTTACATAATTGTTGTGCAATGTACTTTCTTTAGGCACATGTGTGTATTTGGTAAGAAATTCTTTTAATTTGGGATTATTAATTTTCTACAGTGTGAACTAAAAGAGCCTACACCACTTATAAGAAAACTAATTATACTACTAATCCTATTCTCTAAACACTCCTAATTACTTTTGAAAGGGCTCTTTATTTGCAAGTTTTCTGGTTAAATTCTCTTTATATTTTGCTGTTTATATGCTGAACTATTTGACATGTAAGTCATTTAATCTAGCACTCGAAGTGAACTTCACTTTCGGCATTTTGCATAATTTTGTCTCAATTTGTCCATATTCGGTTCCCATCACCCGATTAACACGCACTCTTTAGACACACACACACACACACACACACACACACACACACACACACACACACACACACACACACACACAACACACACACACACACACCACACACACACCACGCTTTATACAGGATGGAAGATACTGCTTGACTAGTGATTCTACATGATGAGTGTAACAAATCAGTCCAATACAAGTTTTGTCAATAAAGAACCCTTTATTGAGATGCATGAACTAGAAAATGTGCTCAGAACATCTAAACAAATCAGTCCAATACAAGTTTTGTCAATAAAGAACCCTTTATTGAGATGCATGAACTAGAAAATGTGCTCAGAACATCTAAAAGCAAAAAAGCTCCTGGACTAGATGATATTAATATTGAGCTTCTAAGATATATGCCGGACAAAGTAAAGGGACGATTTTTAGAAATATTAAACATCTGCTGGAAAATCTGTAAAATCCCAGAAGAATGGAAAAGAGGAAAAGTATACTCTATTTTTAAAAAGGGAAACAGGAATGAATGCCAGAATCATAGAGGCATATGCTTGTTAAATACAGGCTATAAAATATTTGCAAAGATAACAACTCTCAGATGAAATACATTAAATGAATACATGCTTTTGGAAGAACAAAATGGATTCCGGAAGGGACATTCTTGTTCAGACTGTATATTTATAGTAGAAGAGATAATCCAGAAAGGAACAGGGTTTAATCTGCCAACTTATATATTAATTATTGATTATGAGAAAGCATTCGACATATATTAATCTGTAACAGATATTAATCTGATCTGACAGATCTGACAGATATTAATCTCCGTAATAACGGAGGAAACTTTGGGAGATAATGTATCAAAGATGCTATCCAGAGCATCTAATAAGAGTTATTCATAGCTTATATTATGCAACATATATATATATATATATATATATATATATATATCAATTAACAATAGTGATAAACTAATTAAAGAAAACCAAGGTGTTAAACAAGGCTGCCCAATGTCCCCAGCATTGTTTAGTATATATGTTGACGAAGTCATTAGACATTGGCAAGAAAAACTAAATGTAAATTTTAAAAGAAATGACAAGGCCTTAAACACCATATTGTATGCAGATGATCAAGTAATATTTAGTAACACAGAAGACGAACTACAAATGACTACACAAATTATATGAAACAGCTACTCGTAGTATTTATAGCATGAGCATTTCAGAGAAGAAAACAAAAGTGATGGCATTCCTAGGGACAAACCACTTAAGATGTAACATAGTAATCAATAACAAAATAATAGAACAAGTAAATAATTTTAATTATTTAGGATTTACTGTATCCTACTGTCAAAGGAACGACATTAATATAGAATTAAATAGGTTTTATAGTACATATGTCTGGAACAATAAGAACACTGAGAAATAAAACATTAAGAACAACTTAATTAAAACGTTATAAAACAATGGCAGTTCCCAGTTGACATATGCATGTGATAATTGGACACTTGTTAAATCAGATAGAAGAAAGATAGAGACAGCCGAAATGAAGTTCTTACGTTCAGTAGCAAGCTACACATTTTTAGATAAGAAACACAGCACGGAAATCAGGAGGGAGTTACAAATATACAATATAAAAGACAGAATAAACCAAATAAGAACAAACTGGCTAGAACATATAGAAAGAATGTCAGAACACAGATTGCCACAGATTTTGCTTCAATATCAACCAAAAGGTAGAAGAGTGGGACGTCCACTCACCAGATGGAGAGATTCCATTTCTTGATGTGGAAACAGGTCTAAGGCCTAAATCCATGAAGGTAGATGATGATGATGATGATGATGACGACGACGATGATGATGTAGATGATGATGATGATGATGATGACGATGATGATGACGACGACGATGATGATGTAGATGATGATGACGATGATGATGATGATGATGGTGATGGTGATGATAATGAAAGAAACCTTTCGCCGAAAAAAAAAATGTGTCAAATATTTGGAGCCATCTGCTTCCTGGAGAATGGATATAAACGGTTTATTATTTCTCTAATTGTTACGCAAACATTGTGTGAACAACGCTATGATGCATTTCTACCTGGATTCGAATGAATTTAGTAACAATTGAATATTAACGTGACGTTGCCAAATCTCTATTAGAAATTAAACTTTGCAATGACATTTTAACATTAAGTTGTGACTAAATTCACTCGAACTAAAGTAGAAATGCATTACTGCACTATTTACACAATGTGCGCGCGACAGGTAGTGAAATAATAAACCCATATAAAATCCATTCGTCAAGAAGTTAGATGGCTCCAAATATTTAACTTTTTTTTTTTATTTTTTTTTTTTTTTATGTGGCTAAATGGTTCTTTATTGAAAATAACTGTATTGGACATATACTCATCATGTAAAATCCCTGGTTAACGTGTGGCCGAAGCAGTACCTTCCAAATTAATTATTCAGGCAGTACTCAGCAGTCTACATTACAAGCAACGCTGCTTACTGGCTACTGCATACGACTTCCTGGCCTCGCACAAACAAGCAAACAAGGGGATTCACCGTAAGATATATCATGTGACACACAACTCATTTCTCTTCACGTGATGTAGCCTAATCTTATATTGCATAATCAGTGATTCAGCCTGCGCAACGTTACTCACGGCTGTAGGATCCAAGAGATGCAAAAAGTTAAAGAAAATATTAAAACTCGTTAAAATATGCCACACAAGCATGAAAATATTCAAGGTATTATAAAAATTATGCAAATGGAACTACAAAATAGCACTCAAACGAATGAGAACTCCATAATTCGTACACATATAAATCATACTTCATACATAAATCCTTCGAAAAAGTGTGCAAATGCCTGAGCTTCCGGGCCCTACTCATCTGTAAACCTTGGAATATATTTACAACCTTTGTTATATCTGTTGGAAGTTTATCAAACGATGAGGCACAGTAGCTCACATTTCTATTAATTTCCTTACAGTCGGTATTATTCTTTACTTCTGATGTGATGGTCCACACTCTACTATTTGTTTTTTTTTTTTACATTATTTGCTTTTGACAACAGTGATTTGATGAATAATTGTCATTCACTCATTAATTTTCTGCGTTCTTTTGAGCAGTATCTTGTAATTAAAAATATTATATATCAATCAGATTCTTGTGCCTTTGTCCACCCACTATCGTTTATTTTTATAACTCCTCTACTAATTGTTCTTATAGTATTTTATTTTTCTATTATTTCGTATTAATCCAACAGGCGTTTGTAGAAATGGCTTCATTCCAAATTAATTGCAGACTCTTAAAGGGAACAGTTTTCATCGAATGTCAGATGCTTAAACACCGAGTCGCAATGCCTCTAGCGATTCCATACTCTTTCAATAACAGTAAGAGAAACAACTGAATTGCGACAGTGCTTTAAAAGAATGACACAAGTATTGAAAAATTCAAAAAGATAGCAACGAAATGGTGAAGCCACAAATAGAGTCATTTGAAATAAATTGTGCGTTTTAAACATATACACATTTGTCTGCAGCAAGATGATTTCTCTATATTTTATGGTTTACCACTTACAAAACATTATACAAACTTGCTTGCAATAAAGATGGCTTTTTTATAATGCCCAGAAAATTCAAGATATACTGGTACCTTCTATAGGTACGCGGTAGCTTGTAAGGCGCATCAATTAGGAAGTGCAGTGCTGACTGAATTTGAACTCGGTCCTTCCTCTCACAATTTCGGCTCGTGGTGTCGACATAGCTGGAGAAAGTACTGTGAATATAACATATCAAATTTTTATCACTTATCGTTCTGCTTCTTAAACAGATGTTAGCTATGTTTGACGATACACCAATTTAGCATTTAAATTCATGGAATTCATCTAGGATTCTAATGAAAGACACCATATATAATTTTCCCAGGATATGTTTATATTCATTGGCATTGGTATTGGCAATTCTTATTTATTTTTTTTCCAACAGACTTACTGTTGGTGTTTTTAAGCACGCGGTTCTCCCGCCTGGTAAACGTAGGGTCTGTGGTTCAAGTCCCAGCTGTGGCATTGCATTTTTCAGTTCCGATTCTACCTCTCAAATATTTAACACTAGAAGGACCATCTGGTCAAATTTACCAGTGAACAATTTATGTGTAACTTATGGACCCAATGTAATTTATGTAATGTAATTTATGGACCCAATGAGGTGAACGTTTGTGCATACTTATGAATTTAATAACTGTAGACCCCTTCAAAACTCTTTCTTCAAATCTAATTATACATGGTTTAATTTTATATGTTATCAGAGAAAAAACAATAGCTACTTTCATTGTTACGCTGCAAAAAGGAAAAAGAAAAGAAAAAAGGAAAAGAAACGGAAACAAAGACAATAAAAGATCCATTGCTGTTACCAACTAACTTTAGAATACTTTATCATTACCCATTTACCATTATATACAAGCTGTCCCCCCACCTCCCAAAAAGAAAAAAAGAAACACCAACAAACTGTTTGGTTTTCAAATAGGAACCCCGTCCGGAAATGCACGGTTTGGACGCTGTAACATGGCGAAGTGTTGATGGGTGTGCGTTCACATTTTGTCAATAAGCCCAACATCGAGGTGTCCACCTTACAAACGGCCTTCGAACATATTTCCTATTTGAAAACCGATCAGTTTGCCATCCCGTGCAACATACTAAGCGTTGTCGGTGTTTCTTTTGGGACACCCAGTATACAGTAGAATACCTATAACTGGACCTAATGTGGACTGAGGAGCTGTGGAGTTACCGAAATGTGGACTTTTACGGAATAAGGGGTCTGTTATTCACAACTCGCAACATAATACTACAAATTACATAAATACATATTCTAGCACAATATACCAAAAGATTAACATATTCTGATATTTATTAGATATTAACATGTTCACCTTTTACATTCCTTTTAACACATATAATTTAATTTCCATTGGCATGTTAACTTCTGTTTCCTGCTCATTCAACATTCTCACTGGCATAAAAAAATCAACACAATACTAACAGTAAGCCTGAAATCTCAAGCGTGCTGCGTGTAACCAGAATTAATATGTGCCTAACTGAAAGTTCAGCTTATCACATACAAGGGCATATTTAGACGTCGCGAATAACCTTGTTAGGATCTGCGCGAGTGACATGCTAATTGATGATGTGTGTAACGTCTCTATTCCCTTTTTTGAAATGAGCAACACACTGCTGATAATGCGAGATGGTGCGCGGTGTTTATACACTACACGGAAGTCTGAAAGATAATATGAACATCCCTATGGTGTTATAAATACAAAAGTGAACTCGATCGTAAACCACTGCGCAATTCGTCACGTCTAGAAATACCTTTGCACTGGGTAAAGCAATAAACCTTCAACCTTCCTAAGTGTTTGTGCTATGTATCCACAGTACAGCGGCAAGCTTTTGGTTTCTTGCAAACGGGATGTCGGCTGCTTTTGCTCTGACTAGATATTGAAGGTCAATTCTCGGTCGGCCCTTTTTTCACTGTGATAGAGAGTGCGGTAGGTTGTATATGTATACTAATTAAATTTACCTATACTATTTATACTGTATATTAAATTATGGAAATTATTAGAGTCAAGTTTAGTGATAAAACATAAATAAAACAGTTATTATTTATTTATGCCGACATACTGTTGGTGTTTTTAAACACACAAACCGTGTGTGGTCAATGTTTGAGAGGTAGAACTGGAACTTAAAAATTCAGTGCCACAACTGAGACAGTTCTTCGAGTTACATGGAATGTCGAGTTATCGGGATTCTACTGTACATGCATATCAGGTTTCAGTAGGACGTATAAAAGCTGAAAACTCATAGTACAATTTCCTTTACCTGCAATACTGTGTGTGGGTGTTTCATTGTTTGGTTTTTGTTTTAAAATGACATGGACACATCTGATCATTGAATCGTTCCCCAATAATGAATCAGAAGCGGGAGAAGGATGAATTTAGAATTCACAATTATTAGAAATTTGATACTGGTTACATTCATGTTCACTCTAAAACAACCTAATATAAATATGTGATTAAGTTGTGATTAACACTATGAACAGGAAGGATCATAAAATTATGATTGATGAAAACGACTGTTATGTTATTTGTGGTAGTACTTCTGATGAAAATAACTGCCCCAATTTATTTCAGAATCGTATTAGTGTTTCGTTAAAATAAAAAAGTTAAAAACAAATTGTTAAATCTAAAATGAGAATTAGAAATAAATATTACCGAAAAAGTGAAGACTATAAAGATTGGTCTTATTAGGTAGCGCAAAACTCCTGATTCTCCTAGGGTTAAATACTGGCTGAAAACTTTAATAACGGAAATCAATAACTAGCTTAAATATTGTTACTTAATCAATGCCTGAAACATACATTCATTATTTCTAACACAAAATTATGTAATTAAAGCTCCATACTAAAAATAGTAGTGTAGCTTATAGTTGTGTGTAAACCAGTAAGCCGTATGACCTCTTTAGTGTCGTTAGCAAGAGCAATGGGTCGGTTTGCGCGAGTCAACATCATAAATATCTCTCAGTTCCATTAGCGACATAGTTCAACTGTAAGAGGATAATCAGGAAATACGAGCACACCTACGGGATGTGACATTAGCCAGCTAATCTGACCTGACAGGGAATCGAATCAATGCGCAACCCATGGTAGTTGACATTGTTGAGGCTCTGGAAAACTGTGTCACATAGTTCCTACAGGATCTCAGCCTCAAGAATTTCGCCTTTATAGTTTTATAAATCGTTCTAATGAATATGATTCATTTCCACCAGTTTGTAACAGTACTGAAGCACTGCAATGTATACCATACTATGGATAGGTATGTGAACTATCAGCGTCTACTTTCAATCACCCTAGCCTGTAACGTACGCATGGTTTTCTCTGAACAATATCATTTTCACACACAGATTCTATTAATTATTTGCAGAAAAGTTTATTTTTACTTTATCTACTAGTTATAGGGAAGTATTGTATTCCACCCAAAAGTTTGATGCCGAGATTTCACAACAAATATGTTTGGAGACCCCCAAATAACGTATTCTTAAAAAAAAGATCCGCGCGCGAGCTTGTGTGTGTGTGTGAACAGCGTAACTCAAAAACGAAAAGTCGGTTAAAAACCAGTTCATATTTAAGTTTAAATCTTTTACAGATGCGACACGAAGATGATGAAAATTCCTCTACCCTTAACCACCTTTTACATGAAAAACTTTTCGAAAATTTTTATTTTCTCAAAAATGGCCTTAACGATTTTGATTAAAATTCCATGTGTTTCAGATATTTTTATGACAAATGAAAGGTATATTTTGAATTTTGTGGCTATAGTCCATATAGTTCAGTTTATCTGGATGACTTTTGCATAACTGGTAAACCGTGAGAGATAGACAAAATCTTGCTGTATAAAAAATGTAGATCTCGTTAAAAAACAATTTATGCACTTTTTTGTGGAGTGAACTATTTCGGAGATATTCCTTGTTATGTGTGTGAGCTTTGGAATACTTAATACTTTTCTCAAATGGAAGGTCCTTCTTCAGCTTTTTATCTATTTGGTCGTGCAAAGAGAACGAAATTTCAAAACTTTAGAAGATTTGACTGTCGCGCAAAGCCTACTGTATTCCCATATTCCCCTTGCATCTATAGGAAAATCAACAGTATGATAATTTCTACGAATATTTGTCTCGACTAACATGAAGATAAGGGAATGAGAGTTTTTAAGAATGGTTATTACAAGAGTAGGGAAAGATCTGTGAGTACAACGCATTAGATTTTTCTGTTCCCGCTTTATCTTATACTATAGCTATTAATTTATTCCCTTGAATACGGATGACCGAGGTCAATAAAGCTGGGCTTGTGATCGCGAAATCAGAGGATCAGATTTCGCCAAGAACGACCATCCTCCCCAATTGAGTTTATTTTTATATTTCTTATTCTAGGTTTTATCCTGTGCACATAAGTGGAAAAACATGTAGTGATACGTGCTGTAATCCTAGGTCTGAAACATTTCCTTTCCCGATTATCATTTCATTTCTTGATCATCAGTTTCTACCGCCTGTGGTGTCGGACGTAGTTAGACCGTGTTAAATATTATTAAAAAGATCCCCATTTATTTTCATTATGTGACACATGAACACCATTGCAGTGAACGCGTAAGTTATCGTCAATGTTATTATATGTCTACTTATTGATGCTTCCTAATTTTCTGCATTGTTTTCTTTTTAATTTTTTTCCGTGCACATATTTTGTAGTAAGCTTCTGACGAAAGCGCACCTAATGTAAATCTAATTCATGGATCATTTTATTAGGATTCGAATGACTGTATTTTGCATTGTATAACAAATGTTGAAGCCAAAAAAAAAAAAAAAAAAAAAAAAAAAAAAAAAAAAAAAAAAGAAGTTAAGGAAGAAGAGTGGCAAAGGTTTAAAAAATAGTGCATAAAAGAACTTGAACTAATAAAATAGGGGGAAAAGGAAAAAAATATATTTGTCACTTGGACTTTGGAGGTAGCATTCCCAAAATTTAATGTAAACGTTATTAGAGGGAAATTACAAAAAGTCTATCCCCATATTCTGAAGAAAGAATATTTCATATCACAAAACATTGAAAATGTTCGAAAAATAAATAACCTAATTACAAAGACTCAGCAACAATATAGGCGATAATTCGCACAAAGGGGAATGAAGAAAACTATACTCTGTTCATCTAGAGATTAGAGGAGACGTAAACAAAGCCACGTGCGTTTTGACCACAGCGCGCCCTCTTGACGCTTTCGCCGTCTAAATAGTCCCTATAAGAAATACTGTTACTGAGGTCTGAATTGTCACTTAATGTTTGCTAAAGCATGAACTAAGTGTACTAAGCATAGTTAAAGTGTAGGAATACGCAGTTAAATGTATCTGTAACCAGCCTAATTCAATCTGCGCGCGCATTATTCAGTATGAAAGTAACATGGCGGAATAAGTGAGTGTTGTAAAACATAAGCGTGGCAAACCGTTGCAAAGTGTTGAAAGGACAATAATATTGAACGTGTTCAACAAGTTCTGCGAGAAATATCCCGAACTTGCTATCGAAGACGTGATGAAATTAACATCCGAGTTTACCGGTGTGTCAGTTGCAAGCATTTACAACCCTCAAAGAAAAATCATCAATTGGTGAATATCCCAGCCAAAAGCTTCCACGTACCAGATAAATGGTAGATGTAGTTTGCGACGAATTTGTGAGTGTGAGATCTGCAATCCGTCGAAAAGTTCAATTTTTTGTTAACAATGAACCTCCACCTTAAACAAAGTGCTGTTGGCAGTTAACTCTGAACCGATCTTCCAGATTTAAAACGAACTTCGCTCCACAAGCTGCTTCTGGAGATTGGTTTCGAGATTGTGAGCAGGAAATGAAAAAGTGTTATTGTGGACAGAGAATACGTAAGTAGCAGTTAATTTCCATGTGCTACATGTTATTTGGATCAAGTAAATATATCCTTTTAGTAGTGTAAAATGCATATTATATCTACGCGTAGCGATAGGTAACCGTGTTGCGTCATTGTGAAAGCACGTGGCCGCGGAGTGATACAAACCGGTGCTTTGTTTACATCTCCTCTAATCTCTTGATGAACAGAGTATATAATGTAATATTTTAGTCATCATTAGGCCTAGGAAGTTCTGCATTTGCATGTTTTTTTACAGGGGTTAAAAACGTATGCTTTTACATTATGAGCACGGATTATGGAATTTTCAGTTATACGGACATGATTTTATGGTGCATATAACTGCATACTTTCTTGATTTTGATAAATGCATAATATTTCAATATTATAGCCCCTATATTGCATATTTTAATGATTTTTATGGTTTTTATTATTTTTCCCATGTATATAATACTTTTCATATTGGTAGTATTGCATATGTTGATGCAACTCGCGAGGTGAGTCATGTTGTCATGCATTGAACCCCCTGTTCTGAGAGGTTTATATTAACAAAGATAAAGTGCAGGTCAACGTTTTGAGCAGCACGATTATCGCAACGCTTGTCTGACCTCCAATAGTTGTGGCATGGTCTTCAAACGTAACAGCGTTGTGAACTGGTTCCCACCAAATTAAATTAGGTGTACAAAATGTTAAAGAGCTCTTCAAACGCCGAAAATAAGACCAACTTCGAGTGCTACATTAATTAGTTTACAGAAAGAGTTTTCGAGTGATTTAATATCTACAGATAATAGGGTATTGTATTGTGGAGCATGTGAGAAAAATATAGGGAGTGAGAAAAGATTTCAAATAGTTCAGCACATAAACACAGCAAAACATAAGGAGAATTTAATCAGAAAACTCGCAAACAGAGAACCTGTTCAAAAACAGCTAGTAGAGTGTTTAGGAAGTAGGGTTACTGAATTTTCCTATGACTTGTGCCAAGCATTTTTAGCTGCTGATATTCCCTTGTTCAAAGTTAATAATCCGACATTTAAAAACTTTCTTGCCAAGTACACTCGACAACATGTGCCTGAAGAAAGTGCACTGCACAAGACTTAGGTTGGACATGGTTACAATAACGTATTGTGAAATATACAAAATGAATTAGTGCATCAGTTTGTGTGGTTGTTTGTTGATGAAACCCCTGATTCTGAGTGCCGTTCTATTGCTAATATAATCGTGAGTGCTTTAAATAATGAACAAAAGACTACACCTTATCTTCTTAATGTGTGCGAATTGTTGACCATTGACAATGCAGCTGTAACCCAGTTTGTGATGGACTATTTGAAATTACTATGGCCATGTTGAATCAAATACAACCGGTTACTTTTATTTCTTACTGATGCAGGTCCTTATATGGTAAAACCAGGACCCGCCTGCGGTGCCGTAGTAGTAAAAGCGGGCGTTAAACACTACAACAACAATAAAACTAGGACAAACTCTGAAAGGTATTTTTCCTAACATAATTCATATAACTTGTTTGACACACGCTCTTCATCGCATATCTAAGACAATACCCATTCATAGATAGATTTGTATCCCGTACAAAGAGAATTCTTGTTAAATCTCCTAAAGGAGTTGTTTAGATCAACAGCACCTAATATCCGACTTCCTCCTGCACCAGTGTTAACTCGATGGGGAACATGGTCGATGCAGTTTTATATTATGCGAGCACATAGAAATAGTCGAAGAGGTTGTTAATTCATTGGAGTCGAAAGATGCTTCATCAATAGAAACTGTGCAAAATACTGGGTTAAAAGAGGGTCTTAGTTTCATATCTGCCCATTTTTCTTTCTTACCAACAGCCATAAAGGCATTGGAAGCTGTGGGATCTCCTTCGCATGAATCACTGTGTTTGAAAAAACAATATGTGATCCAAGCTCGGTTCCTGGTGGTATAGGTCAAAAAGTAAAAGAGAAAGTGAATTATGTAATTTCAAAAAATTCTGGTTATAAACAGATGTGCGATATTCGAGACATCCTCGAAACAAAACCATCTGTTACACCAAGAGACTTGACTCTCTTTTTGAAGCAGTTAACATCATTTAAATATGCCACGATAACATCTTGTGACGTGGAGAGAAGTTTTTCACGTTACAAAAGTGTTTTGCGAGACAACAGACGATGTTTTACAGTTGAAAATTTGTGCAAAGTATTGGTTGTGAACTGCAATTTAGCAGTTAATAGTAGCAGCGGGACCACTTCTGTTTCAACCTCTAAGGAATAAGGCAGCTTTATTATTTATACTAACTCGCCTTGTCTACTGCAAAGGGGCATTGTTTTAATTCAATAGTGCATATTTCTTGGCATATTTTCAAGTTTTTAACAGCATATTTGCATGCATATTTCAGTGTTTTTTAGGGCATGAACTTCCGAGCCCTAGTCATCATATTAGTCTATTTATAATGGGGAATAATTAGGAATAGCCACGTTGTACTTGCAATTATCATGTTACAGCGTCTTCCTCAATATACTTGTGCGTGACCTTATCGCTGGACAATAAGATTAAACAGGTACTCAGACGGTATACCGGGTTCCTTATATAACATGTGATTTTAATAGTGTCATTTTTTGTTCTGCAAATAAAGAGCAGGGCTAAAAGCTAACCACACACTTCTTATAATCCGCGTTCACACTACATGATAGGCATCAGTATGGCATCTGTTTTGAATATGGGTGAACGCAATGCTCGACCTTAATAGTTTGAGCTAAAAGGTTTGTATTTAAAGCAAAAGGACATTATCATCTATGAAAACCTGAAACAACTGCTCATAAATTTGTTTCGGATTATTACAGCCATGTGATGTTTTTGCTGTTGTATGTAGTATGATTAAAAAAATATCTCATGCATTCAATAATTTTCTAGTAAATATTTTTATTTGCCATTCATTAATTAAAATTTGTCTCACCAATTCACATAGGTGCACTTTACTGGATACCTATTTCACTGATGACAATGAAATTTCAACCACTTATTGTGCATAGAGTTACATTGTTATTCTTGCAATATCTTTGAAATACCTTCATTTTTGTGGGAGTTGAGCTTGAATTAAATTTTTCTTTGAAGTTGTTGCTATTTTGATTTCTTTTTAAGTTTAAAAACCACGTGAAAATTTTAATTTACATAATTCCACGAAAATATTGCATGGTTATAATTAACATGTATCTCTAAAGATATTTTGAACATTTTAAAGCTCAAACTGAGTTAGTTTTTATAAATAAATGGACCGAAAAATGTAATTTACGAGGAAACCAAAAACAAAATTGTTCATATGCTCTAACCTGAAAGTTTCATCCTTAGCATCCTCCCGAGGTACAACCTTCATCATCGTGAGCTTCCCTGTACTCCTTCAGCCACTTCTTTCCCCTTTTCTGCACTCCTGCCTCCTTGGCGCATTTCTCGAAAGCTCTTATCATCTTTGGCTACACGCTGGACGTCCATGTTGCGAAGACCTGTCTTTATATTTTCCCTAGGATCAATGTCCAAGGATTTCAACACCAGTGTTCTGCCTTAGCAGCCATCATTGAAACACATGACTGCGCCTAATACAACTATTTTAATTGTTTTTGCACAAACGAATACTGTCTTTCGTACCCTATGCCGTATACAACTATTAAACCAGTTGTTCGAGATTTGTATCTTTCCACGAAGGTATATTTTCTAAAAGACTCATCAGTAAGCTTCCTGTAGATAGCTTTTATTACTTCCATTACTGCAGATGGTAAGGAGTGTTTATGTACTCGTATTCTGTGCCAGCTTCAACTGCCTTGTGGCCCCTGCACCATAATGACGACCCTTTTGGATACAAACCATGGTTAGAATTGTCATCACTAGAATACTTATGGAAAAAGGAGGGGATTGAGCGCAGATGCATTTGAAACACCAGCTCTCCCGCACTTAGTAGTATCCTCACAACACACACACGCGCGCACGCACACACAAAATTGTTCAGGAAACTATGCTCTCCATTTTGAATCACCTCGTTGATGGCTCCAGCTAGTCTCTTGCTCGTTCAGTCCTAGGTTCGATGTCTGACCTCGGCTTGCGTCACCATTTGCTCGTTCATGGAGCATGGTAAAAGGAGCGACGATCTCAGGTAGTAGGAAAAGTAGCAAAAACAATTTGTGGAGTTTTACTCAGGAGTAGCATTCCCGAAATTTATTGAATTTGTTTTACATTTGTATTCATCGGGATTCAAGCATTAGCGTCCTTGTTAAAACACTGTTTTTACTTGCCCTATACGGCACGACCCAACGCGGTTAATACCGCGCACTTTTCTTTTGTTCTCGGCTGGTTCACTCCACTGTTCACGAAGTGCACTAACAAGCAACGCACTTCTATGCTGCAATAATCACGTTAAGTTAATTTGATTCACTGACTCGACGCTTGAAGACTATGTGTAGACGATATAACGACGGTATGAAGACTGTATAAATGTTATGACGACGGCAAGAAGACTGTCTGGCAACTATGTAGGTTGAAACTGAATTCTCCCATTTCCAGTGTTTTAGCGCGCGTGCCTCTTCAATTTACTTTATTCTAATTGTTAGACTTCTCAGACGATTTTACGCGCCTTAACATTTTATACTGAAATCATGTTTTTTTCATTTGGGCTTCTCCATCCCCTCCTTCAAACCGCCATCTTGAATAAGGGAGTTTCCAGTTATATCTATTGAGGTGCTCCGTCTCACTCTTTCAGTCACGGGATATTATGGGACAATGAGGCAAATGCGATTTACCCTCCAAGAGAGTATAATAAATTTATGGGAGCAGGGAGCACTTAACTACCTTGCTTTTCCTAATATGTGCACATTTCTAGCCTTCTTAACTTCAGGTCCCGGACAGTGTTTTAACATGAACAACTACATTTTACATGTTCAAGATTTATTAATAGCATTGCAATTACAAATACGTAATACACATTACACATTACACATATGCCTAAAAATCAATCTTTACATTCTGCTTAGTGATCTCTAATCACTTAATTAATGAACAAAATGTATTATTCGAGGTTTCCCGGTCTAAAAGTACCGTCTCAGTATATATGAATGTTGTGTCTTTAACCGCAGTTTTAAGGTTTAATTGGACTCTTAGGCTTTTACATGGAATTCATATCCAAGTTCTGGACACTGCTTTTAACAGATACCTATATTACACTTTTATGTCTGTCAGAGTGAAAAGCTTTAATGTTACGTCGTTCCTCGTTTGCAATAAACAATTACATCGTCAAAGCACCCTCTTCTAATCGCCTTTCATCGATAATTTTTTGAAAAAGTTCAAAATCAATAAAGTTGCGAGAATTTAATGCCATAACAGAGTACCTATAGTAAATATATCGCTGAAAATCCATGGGAGACATGCTGACCATCCCCTGTCAACCGCGTAGGTTTGCATCTACCTCTTAATTTATTTAAGCACTTATTTTTTGAACTCATGTTCTAAAAGTAAAGTAATGCAATATTTCGAATGCTTTTGTAGAATTTAAGCCTTAGAGTCAATGTCAAACTCCATGATTTGCAGGATTTAAATTGTTGAAACAGTATACCAAATAAAATTAAAGAACACGAACTAAATGATGTTCTTCCTGGTAAATGTTGAGTTCTATGTGAATGTATGTATTACCACTGCAATGCTTTATTTTAACTCATAATATTGCCCTTTCAATGGAGTAAAAAATAGCTTTCATTTTATTTCTGCATAAAACGCATATACGCGCATATCTTCCTTGTAAGATAAAAACAGAAATGTTTAAGCAACAGTAGCTTCAGCTCCACATGTGGAGAAAGTGCAGCACCACTTTTGAAGCGCCTTTCTGAGGCTGTAGTATGGTAGCCTTAGGTTGTCAAGTAGAGTCTGTTCAGTCGCGGCGTGTGGAGTTGGTCCACAAAGGAAATGTGTGCCACCTCCAACTAATGGCTGTCATCTCCACGCTTCAGAAAAGGGAAACCTCTATCCCTGTCCTTGAAGACCAATAGCAAGGAATTGGCAGTTACATGTTGACTCTCAGTTGCCGAAACCATGTATTACAATTCTTTTCTGTTTCATTGCCCGCAAAAGTTCATGTCAAGATGTTGCAACTCTGCAGAAAGGAATCAGGAGGAAGGACCCATGTTGTAAAACGATTATGAGAGTTCCTCAAAGGAGGCGACGAGCTGCATAAACATTGACTGAAGACTGCCTGCTCTGCTGAACAGACTCTACCTTCTCTGCTGATAGATGGTTGGTTGGATCCATTGTCTCTCACTCTTCATTGCTGAAATCCGGTTCGCAAATCCCTTCACTAGCTGTACTTTTACTCGTACTCTGCCTCGTACTTTGCTTCGACTAGCTATTTTGAATGGGTTCTGGATTACTGGATGGGCAGAAACACTAGTTCCTTAGTAAAATATAGCGCAGACCTCAGGTCGTATGGTGGACCAATAGTTTAGACATTGCTTCACTTAACATTTTAATTGGCATATGCCACCTTTAATACTGAACTGGTAATCCAGGAAACTATCATATCATCATTCTATAAAGCTAATCGGATAAGCATGCTTTGCTTAATCTGCCTTCACGCACCTGGACATGCACTATTTCGCATTCTCGACTAAGACGGTAGAAATAAATTATCACCCTTCACTTCTGATACTTTAAAATGGCACATTCTTCATGGCAATGGTTTTTAATAGTGTTAGCGTGTTTTACTCCTGTGTATGTATACATCAATTCAAATTTGTTAATTTTTCCAGGAGTTCATTTCGCCACCTATTTCGAGAATAACGTTTCACTAAACATAAAAAAGTGTCAGAATGCCCCAAATCCACGTTTGACTCAGTATTTATTGAAAATGTTCTTTAATCTTATTATTCCTTTATTGGCATTTAGTGTCCTGAAACTTACCTAATTCTTAAGTATTTCTATACTACACTTTGATGGGCTAATACTGTTATGCATTACCCGCCTAATTTCCTGAAAGATGTATTGCAGATGTATATCATTCTATACTTCGTCGTTCGCTGTGGGATGAGGATGGTGAAGTGCCAATTGTCTAATTAGATTTGGTATCTAGAAATATTTTTCATTTGTGCTTAGAGTAAGAAGGTTTAACGAAGAATGGACCTGTTCAGCATCTCTGTCCTTAAAATGAAAGAAACATAAACCGGTTCTGTTACCAGATAATTTTTTTAATGTTCCATTTATATGCCGTCTTTAACATCGTAGGTCATACTCATGGCTTTAACCCAGGCATGGGCACGAGAGGAGAAGTAGCGATTGAACTTGCCACACTCACCCTATATTCTCTGGCCGAGTGACAAAGTTTGGTTTGATACAAGTGCAGTTATGGCTTCGTTCCACCTACGCAGTAGTAATAATTTCTGCGCTGTTATTAACTATATTGTTTATCATAAATACATTTTCCATGCAATAATTATTGCATAATATTATTATAGCAACCTACTGTGGTTAGGCAAATTACATAAACTTCCAGTTTATAACCTTCCTTAATTTTATGCACGTAATATTCTTATGCTGCCTTATGAATAACATACTAAATTGCTCTTTTACAATAAATAAAGCAACAAAATTTCCACTGCTATTTAGCCTTAAAATATTTTTAAACTACTTCATCAACTTAAATTGATTGATTTTAAACTTAATATTGTGTTTAAACATTGAAACACGATATACAATAATTTATATTACATAAACTAATAAGAAACTAAACTTCTAAAAAGTGGAATCATGTTGTCCCCTTTATGTGTCCACAAATAGGAGTATTCAGAAAGCACCTTTTGAAAAGTAAATAAATACCTATAAGGTCACCAAACTTTGATTTATGCTTCTGATCAAAGTGGCGTTTGATGTAGCCCTTCATATTTGCAAATTGAAAGCTGCATCTTAAACGGCAAACTTCCCTATTCTCGTAAATTACAACAAATTCTCTCTACCACTCTTCATGAAACAAGCACACTCACCACTCGTGTGTCGGAACCTGAACAGCAGTGAAGGGGCCCTCCAATGGAGTGAGGCGAGAACATGAGTGGCCCAATTGAGCCGACTTTGCCCATGCCAGCTTTAATCTTTTGGAACAAAAGCAACAGCAATGGTGTTCACTCTCGTAACGGTGATTTCAACCTTTGGGTTTTTATTACTTTCTCTACTACGTATAGTAGGTAGTGGAAGAATTGTGTTCCACCCAAAAGTTCGATGTCGAGATTTCACCGGAAATATGTTCCGAGGCCACCTGAATCAAAAAAGAAGAATTTTTAGAAAAAGGTCCGCGCGCGCGCGTGTGTGTGATGTTGTGTGTGTGCGTGGGGGGGGGGGGTGGTAAGTGGCTGTGTGAACAGCATAACTCAAAAATGAAATGTCGATTATACACCAAAATTAGTATTTAATCTCTTTCAAGGGAGCAACACGAATATTTTGAAGACAATTCCTCCACCCTAAACATGTAACATTTTTCAAGAATTTTTATTTTCTCGAAGATGGCTCTAACGACTGATTAAAATGTCATCTGTTTTAAATATTTTTATGATAAATGAAGTGTATACTTTTAATTTTCTGACTGTAGTCTAAGTAGTACTGTTTACTCTTGATTACAGTTGCATAACTCGTAAACCGTAAGATATATGCCAAACTTTACTATACAAGAAATGTAGATCTCGTTAAAACACACAATTTATGTCCAAATAATTTTTTTAGTGGAGTGAAACATTTCGGAGATATTCCTTGTTATCTGTGTGAGTTTTTCAATACTTAAAATGTTCTCAACTGGAAGGTCTTTACTCATGCTTTTATATGTTAGCCGTGCAAAGATAACGGAATTTGAAAGCTTTCACATAGTGACCAGCTTCATAAGATTCGACAATCGCTCAAAGCCTGCTGTAGGCTGACAAGGCACTTGATTTTCACCATACTGCTATTAAGAATTAATACTGATTACTTGGTCACATATCTATATACATAATTCTTCTTCGCTTAAGTTTAGAAGATAATGCTAGTTTGTAGAAATATTAGTAAGAAAATGTTTATATCCAGGAATAATTAATTACGACTTACTGAAACGCATACAATGTAATGGTTTTGAAATGGCGATATTTACGTTGGCAACACATTTTCTAACCTTATGTTAATGCAAGAATAGACGTAATTGTCATTGACAGGACACAAAATAGGGGATTAATTATTGACCCTACAACCCGATTTGGGAAAAAAAATCTAGGCTAAATTAAGGAAGTTGATAAGGGAAAATAACTACATTTTGAGCCTTGCATTCCTTATTTATGAGACAAATACAAGTTTCATATTGGGAAGTGACTGGTCTACTTTTTGGGGCTCGTGGAGTGATTACTTAACTTATTGTTAATTTGTTCCGACGCTTTGAATTGCAACTAAGTGTTTTAAAATATATTGGTTTACAAATTATCCGTGGTTCTTTGTAAATTCTGCACAATAATCTGTACCCTACAATTAAATAAGTGAATATTTATAAAATGGTTACCTATCCTATTTCCAAATTTTATAATAATATTGTACATTATTTTACTTTATCTATCGAAAGGTTTTATACTATAGGATTTTTTATCCTTTATCATTCATATTTAAAATTGTCTTTTTCTACAGGTTTATTGAGAGGCGTGTATTTATAACAACCCTTAAATAGGACAGCTATCCAGCTACTGGATTTTCCTTCATATTCCCCTTGCACCTATAAGATAATAACAATAGTTTCTGCAAATGTATATCTCGGCTATATGAAGAAGAGAAAGGAATAAGTGATTGTAGGTAAAAGAGTAGAGAAAGTTATTTGAGTGTCGCAAATAAGATTTTATTACTTTGGATTAACTTTTACATTAAATTCACACACACACATACACACACGCGCGCGCGCGCACAAGCGCACATACACACACCCATTCGCGCACGCACCTGCACGCACACACACATACACACACAGACACACAAGCTTTCAGACTTTAGGTAGGATGGGGAATAATCCTGGTAAAAAGAAAACTTCCCACCCTTGAGCCGTTATTTTACCTAGCATCCAAAAGACAGCCATCAGTACAATTTCGCCAAATCTAAAAACAAGCAGCGTCCTGGTGCTTCAACAGGAAACCTGCATATCTACACCGAGAATTCCACGACCTCCTGCGGGAACTGCCGAAAACAGCGGCGCATCAACAACTAGTTATCCCTGTCAAGCCAGGTCCGGGAACGTGAGACAGTGAGTCGACTTTGGGATTTCAACGACGGAGGAACTCTCTGCGAAGCATGAGCAGAGAAAGTGGTGGCTAGGTACATAGGGAGGCATCATGTGATTATACGCGAGTAATTGCTTTCTAAATTATCTTTACTTCTTCTCTTTCCATATTTATATAACTAAATTGTTACCACGTGAGTAAAACTTCTTCTCTTTCCATATTTATATAACTAAACCGTTACCACGTGAGTAAAACTTCTTCTCTTTTCATTTTATATAACTAAATCGTTACCACGTGAGTAAAAACTTTATCAGCATGGCAGGAATTTTCGAAATGTTAATGTATTAAAACCATCATCTCACAAAAGGTATTTGTCAAGTGATATTCTTTTCTAACCACTGTAAAGTGGCGACACATTCAAGGTCTATGTCACTCAAGGTGTTAAGTTTTGTATGTTTGTAAGTCTTATAATAAAGGCAAGCATGACTTGCTAATTGCCAGTGTAATTTCTTTAAAGATCCACGGTATCCTAAAGGGTTAAAACGTGTCAGTGGGTTGCACAGACTTAACAAGTTACGTTCTAGTGCACCCCAGTACAACGTTACAGTACGTCACACCCTCCAGCTGGGAATCGAACCCTGGACCCGTTGCATAGCAGGCATTCTACCGAATGAGCTATGAGGCACCCAGAACGTTTTTATTTTGTAAAATTACACCCTTATATTTTGAGAGAGTGGTCTCTATATGAAAACTTATAAAAATTAGCTATTCTGTGTGTTTTACTTTCCACATTGCAACTGTATACAACACACTAAGGCACTTTCTTTTCCACGATTTTGCATTCATGTAATATTATTTAAAGTGACCCAATTAAAGCGCCACGACAAAATATTGTTCTCCTCAAATAGAAATATCAGCAAGAACAATAATACTGGAACGCGTTACTGCATGTTCATGTGGCAATGATTGGTTTCTAAAGCCAAAGCTTTCTTCAATATACAGCATGCATGGATGAAGTAGGAAGAACATTTTATGTAGCTTGCGCAGCAATAACACCGCGTGGGTGTGTAGATATAGGAAACTTACCAGTGCGTTTTATAGGGCATACCCTTCCTTTAGCAAGCAATATGTTTGTACGTGTTTGCCTCTCCTTTAAAGTCGATAGCTGCTTTTGTCCCATAATAATAAAGCAAGATGCAAAAGCAAAATAGAGCTACCGCAGAGATCCATGCTAGGCCAGCATGAATTGACATATTAACAATACCCTGATTCTGTTGGATTACATCCTAGCTTTTAAAGGTATATAAAATCTGTATATATATATATGTGTGTGTGTGTGTGTGTGTGTGTGTGTGTGTGTGTGTGTGTGTGTGTGTGTGTGATTTGGATTTGGATTTGGTTTAAGGGCGCTCAACTTCTAGGTCATCAGCGCCCTTAACAGACTCATGGCAATAGCCAGATATAAATTTCACTCAAAAAATAAAAATACTAGAAACAACAAAATATACAAGGTAGAAATCAGTGGCAATAAATGTGTGTGTGTGTGTGTGTGTGTGTGTGTGTGTGTGTGTGTGTGTGTGTGTGTGTGTGTGTGTGTGTGTGTGTGTGTGTGTGTGTGTGTGTGTGTCACCGCGCCCACCGATTTCCACCGATCTTGGCACGGAAATCCCACTCCACTTCACACGATTAATTAATTTTTTAATTAATTTCATATAATACCTACAATACATTTTATTGGTCTCACAAAGTAACAAAGAAACGGCGAGACCATGTAATATTCGTTGATCGCCAACGATCGTGGGGTAATAACATAAGCAAATTTAGTATTTCTTTTTTTATTTTCTTGTTCTCTTTATTTATTTTCTTATTAATATATATTAATTTATTTGTTAAATATGTGTACATAGCACTACAAGTGTGCTACATAAGTTATTTGATATCATGAAGCTTGTTCTGAGGGTTATATCCATTATGTTCCTCAGTCAACCAATAGATCAGTTTGTGTTTTCCTCTTGAGACAGCGCTGTGGTTTTTCTGGTGGCATGTGCTCTGGTATCTGATTCAGTAAGATGTTCGGGTGCTTTGAAAACGTCGCTATAAGAAGAATGGAGAACTGTGGTTACTTGTGGTAAATTCAGACCTACTTGGAGATTTTCATTTATGTACCAAGGTGCACTGGTGATTATCCTAAACACCCGGTTCTGGAATGTCTGGATACGCTTAATTTGGGTACTAGAGGCAGAATCCCATAAGGAGCATGCGTAATGCCAGTTTGGTTTAATAACCACGGTGTAGATGAGTCTCTTTTTAGAAATGGAAAGGTTTGAGTTTTGATGCAGCAACGGTTTTAACTGTTCGAAGTCTGTTTCTTAGTTGTTTTTTGTTTTGTTTTGTTTTTTTTCTTTTTGTAGCATGTGATAAGTGTGTTTCTTCCATGTTAAATAAACGTGTGTCAAGAATAAGACCAAAGTATCTCTCTTCATCTGCTTGTGGTATGGCTGTGTTGTTTAGGAATAAAGGATGAGTATGTTCTTTTCTAAGGTAGGTGAAAGTGACGGCATACGATTTTCTTGGATTCATTACAGTTTTCCATTGTTTATTCCATGGTTCTATTTTATGTAGGTATTCTTGTATATGTGCTGTGAGTTCTTCGCCTGCGTCTCCTCTGCACACAATAGTTATATCGTCTGAAAATTGATCAAGACATAGATTGTCAGATTTGGGTATCATGTGTATGGACTATAGTATGTAGAAAGAGTCCCAGGATGCTTCTCTGAGAAACTCCTGCATTAATAGGTTTGACATGGGACTGCACATCCTGGTAAAGAACAGAATAAGTGCGTTTGTAGAGATATGATTAAATGATTTGATAATATGTATCCGGGATATGATGCTTGATTTTTTATAGAAGACCATCATGCCATACTTAATCAAACGGCCTCTCAGTGTCAAGTCATACGGTTAAAAAGATTCGTTTTCATAGGTGTCCAGTATTTCGTCGATAATTCTGTGAAGCTCTTGTGGGCAGGAGTGGAGTTTTCTGAATCCAAATAGTGTAAAGGTCCAAGAAGTGTGAAAAGTAAAGCCGGGTTAGGTTATAGATTTATGCACTTTTTAAATTTGGTTTCAGGTTCCGAAAAATATGTAATACGGGTAATTTTGTGACTGGTTGTCTTACAGGTAACATTTTTAATGGTTCGTATCCGAGCTCTTTTAATTCAGCCATCAACAATTCTCTGCTGCAGGTGTAATGTAGTCATCCTATGGCAACTCGGTAAACCCTATCAGAATTTAACTGATAGGTCTGATATTCTGCGTTGTGCGTTTTTAAGAATTCAGTTACCTTTTTATATCCTTCTATTAAATCCATATTTAGCTTAACATTGTTATTCTCCAGTGTCTTATGTATAAATTCTCCACAATTTAGGGACCTAAGTTCTTTAACCATAGCATTAATGCCTGTTCTTTGTGAATGTAAACTGGTGGACGTTTACTTAAGTAGTAGGGATTGGCCGTTTCAACGGTACCCACAGGGCATATTGTTAAAACGGCTACCGATTCAGCGGTATTAGAAAGTCTATATGAGCATGTGGGAGAGACAGAGAGAGAAAAGAACGGTTAAAACGGCGTTCTGTTTGAAGGATATATGGATGGGGGGACTGTATGTATGAAGTAGTAGGGAAAGAAGACCCCATCCCATTCCAACCCCCCCCCCCCTGGATGTGTGGGCGTTTATGTGTGTGTGTGTGTGCGTGTGTGTATGTGTTATGGTGATAGTGCAATGCTTGCTAGACAGGGAGGGGTTGTATGTACGCGTGTGTGTGTGTGTGTTTGTATGTATGTACCACTAATGAAGACAGTGGCTATGTGTATGTGTAATTACCGTAGGAGGAGGTAAGAATTTCCCTGCACAGTAAGCCGTTGCGTTGACCGCTACTGAAAAATGGGACAAGCTGAAAACCGGAAAAGAAAAACAAATGAATTAAGTGTATATTCGTTGTGTGAGGCGATAATAGATTGTATCTTAAATATATGCAGAGCACGCGGTAGTCCATTGGATAGAATCCCGTAAACAAAATTACAAGCTTTCACGAGAGTACAAGTGTGCTAGAAATTAATAGAATGTGTGTTAAGTATATGCACAGCAAGTATGAGTGGAAGGTAACACCGAGGTATAAATAATCAAAAAAGTGATGATCTGAAAGCCTCGGAGTTCACAAGAAATATTCTGAATGTTTGAAATAAATTTACATATCCCTGTGCCGGTGTATACAACATGAAAAGAGAGAAAAAGCAATGAATAAATTATCCCTAAAAGGTTTAATGGGTGCCCACACCCTTCAATCACAAAGTCGTAAACGAAGCAGGTGTCCCAATAATGGTATTCAGAAAGCGTTTCGTATATGTGTGGTTAATAAGACCCTATGGTCATTGTATAACGGATGTATGTATGTTTCACATACTTGAAATTCATATTTTAACCTTTCCAAAAAAGAAATGATGAGAAGGAATAAATAATGAATAAATTATCCTTAAAATGTTTAATGTACACCATACACACTCCCTCACAAGGTCGTAAACGAGGCAGGTGTTCGAATAATTGTATTCAGAAAACGTTTTTGAATATGTATAAGACACACTGGTCAATGTATAATGGGAACCTCTGTTTCCGTAAACGAAGCAGGTGTTTGAATATTGGTATTCAGAAAACATTTCGTATATGTGGCTTAATAAGACCCGCTGGTCATTGAAAATGGAACTACACTGTTTTCTCAGACTTTCCAAAAAAGAAAAAAATATAAAGCACATCTTTAGATTATTTATAGTGTAGGGGAAAAAACGTTTGTTACAAAATACCTTCCTTATGAAACATGAAAAAGAAGGTTAGGTATTATAATGAACTTATAGCTGCGCGCGCATTTACGTAACTGTCCAATTGAAGGATAAACTATCCCCTCCTCTACAAAGATCAATTGTTCAAAGACTGGTCTTATAAACCAATGTCTTTAGAATTTTAGTCTTAGTAATCAGAACGTCAGAAAATGTAACTTTGTGTGTAAACAGCAAGGCTCGGTACGCTTTAACATTTTAAGAGTGAAGTTATGTACTTCTACTCCAAGTTTTTGTTGGGCGAGGGGAGGTTGGGGGTTATGACTGAACGTGCGTGCAGATATATATAAAGTGAAGCAGTAAAATTAAAATTGTGATAGTGGACATCCAGAGGTGAACACGAAAAAAGCCATGTCAGGTAAGTGAGTCAACATTCATGTAGAGAATAAGTCATACACGACTTAAGCAATTTATTTAAAACACCAATTACTCTTAGGACAGGAAGTGTATTGCATATGTGTATTTCTTTCAAGAAATAGTCATGCATTTGAAACTACTTATACAATCTTGCAGAGTAGAAGAAAAAAATGTGATGGAGTTATTTTTGCAATTTTTTCACGAATGTTTAAGTAAAAATCACCTAATTAGGGACACAGTGTTTAAATATATGATTACATAAGACATTAGATAATTTTACGAGGAAAACGTTTTTTTCAATATATGATATCTAAAGAAAAAATTGATTATCTTTACAAGAATTACATGTACAGCATATTTCACAGCATTTTATTATTATGAATTTTTAGAATACAAAATGCTATGTAAATCCCCCTCTTCCACACAAGACAAGGGTACATGCAAGTTAAGACATGCACAGACAGGTTGAAACAGGAAAACTATATTATTTTCAGATCAATTGGTGGACCAATTGAATAAGATGTCGGAAAGTCCCGCACTTATACCTACACTAAAAATCCGTGATTTGGAGAAAAATGTTCCATTTAAAATCACACATCTGAAGACAGTAACTACAAGATTCGGGGAACGAGTCGTCGTACAGCTTGGACAATTCCAAGTCTTTCTCCCCGAACGGTTTAAAGACATGACGGAAGCTCAGAAGTCAGCTATCAACACGGGTGTATATCAACTGATATATTTGGGAGAAGAGCCCTTGACAAGCGGTTATAAGCGGCATCGGATTTCTTTTTTAAAAGCAAAGGTAAATCACACTCTTACTAGGTATAAAAAAAAGCCATAAACTTATTTGTTACAATAAAACTAATGCCAGATCGTATAATTTCAGACAGTGCAGTAAACACAGACACGAGCGTGCTCAATGCAGAATCGTCCAAAATTGAAGGTAGGAAAAAATCACTTATTGATTATTAGAATAAGTACTGAAACAATTCAAACAAAAGATTCTTATTCAAATCAAGTATTTAACGCAGCATCCCAATTAAAATGAATATCTATTTAAAATAGCTCTACATTTTTCTGATTAATCAAACATTTAATTCAGCATGTAGAACTCATGCTATTAATATAAATTGGAGCAAAAATATAATTCTTTAAACACCTTTTAATGTACTCATAGATGTAAATGACTTGTACTAATTTATTATTATTATTATTATTATTATTATTATTATTATTATTATTATTATTATTATTATTATTATTATTATTATTATTATTATTATTATTATTATTATTATTATTATTATTATTATTATTATTATTATTATTATTATTATTATTATTATTATTATTATTATTATTATTATTATTATTATTATTATTATTATTATTATTATTATTATTATTATTATTATTATTATTATTATTATTATTATTATTATTATTATTATTATTATTATTATTATTATTATTATTATCATTATTATTATCATTATTATTATTATTATTATTATTATTATTATTATTATTATTATTATTACAGACACGTCATGCAGACGGTTAACGCAGAAGCCGGAACACCAAATCTCCGTACCACAGCAAACGAAGATAACACGATCACTGGTTTCAAGAGAGGTGCGTCTTATGAAAGCAGTGAAGCAAAGAGGAAACCAGAATTAAGAAGTATCAATATAGAATCTGCATTTAAAAATCGAATATACACATGTCAAATTGAAAATAGCTTGGGCATAATAGACTCTCAGATATTTCTAGATGAATGTAAAGCCTTGGTGAGCAATGAAATTGAAACCAGTGTGGGGCGTTATGTATCGGGAATAAAGTTATGCAGAACGTTAGTATGTCGATATATAATTATGACTCTTGATAATGAAAAAATAGAAACTTTCAACTTTAATAGTAAAATGGAAGCTATCCTAAAAAGTAAAAATGTCAGCAGTTGGTATGAGAGTAAACTTAAAGAACCCTTCTTTCAAGTATCAAAACACTTGAGTCAAAAAGCAGTTCCAAATCTCTATAGCAGATAAACTCTCTAATTTTAAGTGCATGTCAATATGGTTCTCTAAATGCAGGGTGCTATAGCGAACTACCGGAATTTATTAAACGTAAACATGCAGTAATAAATATCAAGAATACAGATGATAAATGCTTTGGATTCTGTTCACTCGCTTCCAAATATCCTGGAAAAAATAATCGTAACAAAGTGACGTCTTATACTTGGTATGATATGCTTAAAGAATTTGATTTCAGTGGAATGTCATTTCCTGTATCCTTTGATGAAATTGAAATCTTTGAAAAACAAAATGATACGATATCGATTAATGTGTATGGCATACAGCATCATTCAATCATTTTGTTATACCAAACAAGTGAACAAAAACAAAATCACGTGAATCTGTTAAGGATCGGTAATGAATTCAAAGCACACTATTGTTTAATAACCGATCTATCACGTCTGCTATCGAAACAAATATCCAGACATTCACATAAATTAATCATATGTGAAAACTGTTTGAGACATTTTTCGAGTGACTCAATTTTAGCAAAACATAAGGTTAACTGCATGAAGGTTCAAGTTATAACTATGCCCGACATAGGTACGAATGATAAAGTGAAATTTAATGCTTATTCGAAATGTACACCAGTTCCATTTGTAATATACGCTGATATAGAAACTGTACTCCATGAAGTGTTCTCGTGTCAACCATCTGATGATGACAGCTGGACCAGGTCAGTTCAGACGCATATGGCCTATTCAATAGCTTTAAAATTAGTTTGCCATTACGACGACACTTTGTCAAAATTTAAATTGTTTAGAGGTGATACTGCTATTGAAGGTTTTTTTAAGGAACTACAATTAATTGCAGATGACATAATTGACATATATTCACAGAAAAAGGAGTTAATTATGACAGATGAAGACGAAATAAATTTCAGAAATTCCACAAAATGCTACCTTTGCAATCGTGATTTTGAATCGGATACGGTCAAATGCAGAGACCACGACCACGTGACTTCAAAGTACCTTGGTTCTACGCACATGTCATGTAATTTAAATAGAAAGGTTCCAAATTTTATACCAATCATTTTCCATTGTCTATCAAAATATGATGCACATTTTCTAGTGAAACATTTGGCCTACGACAGAGAACCTGTGACATGCATCCCACAGACGTCCGAAAACTACCTCTCTTTCAGTAAAAGATACACTTCCAACGGGAAAAGTATATATTTCAGATTTCTGGACAGTTATAGATTCTTGGATGATAAACTGAGTAACTTAGCAGATATGCTAAATCCAGAGGACTTCAAAATTACAAATTCGGCATATGAAAATCCTATGGAACGTGAATTGGTTACACGAAAGGGGGTATTCCTCTACACATACTTAGATTGCTTGCAAAAATTGAATGAAACATCACTGCCTGACATTACACACTTTGATAATATAACACAAGAGGAATATGTGCATGCCCTAATAGTTTGTAGAGAATTTAAGATACAAAATTTAGGAGAATATAGTGATTTATATCTCAAGACTGACACACTGTTATTAGCAGATATTTTTGAAAAATTCAGGGAGTTATGTCTAAATTTATATAAACTGGATCCTCTGCACTATTACACAATTCCTGGCTTAGCCTTTGATGCTATGTTGAAGACATGTGATGTTGAAATATCGCTTATCACTGTCAAGGAAGTGCTAGAGCTTTTTGAATCGGGAATTAGAGGTGGCTTATGCACTGTCACAAAACGTTATTCTAAGGCAAACAACAAGTACGTGAGCAATTATAATGAATCTTTGCCTAATAAATATCTATCATACATAGACGCAAATGGATTATACGCCGCCATAATGTTTAATTATGCCCTACCTTATGGAGAACTTAAATGGTTAACTAAAGATCAAATTAATGATACCGATTTCTTAAACATACCGGCAGATGCTGAATATGGATACGTATTGGAAGTTGACCTCGAATACCCTAAAGAGATCCATGACGTTCATAATGACCTTCCCTTTGTGTCCAAAGAGTGAGATACCGCCAAATGATAAATTAAAAAAATTACTTGCCACACTCTCAGATACACATAAATATGTTTTACATTACCTCATTTTGCAACAATGTGTTCAATTAGGAATGAATTTGAAACGCATACATAGAGTTGTATGTTTCAAACAATCTCTCTGGTTGAAAAAATATAGACTTGAACACTAAGAAAGGCGCTGACGAAAAGTCGAAGTTTGGGCAAAATTTATGGAAGAAGTTTAGCAATTGCGTCTGTGGCAAATTTATCGAGAATGTTCGTTCTTATAAGGACTTTCGTCTAGTTACGAGTTGGAAACAAGCCCGAAAACTTATATCGCGTAAAACATTTCATAGATACATAATTTTTAGTGAAAGCCTGGTTGGTATAGAAATGATAAGAGATGAAATTCTTATGTGTAAACCCATATACATTGTATTCAAGATGCTCTCGGGCTTCGAGCCAGGTGTAGTGATGAAAAGACATCGACGTTTCGGGAGTGTACATCCCTCCCATCTTCACTACATCACTACACCTGGCTCGAAGCCCGAGAGCATCTTGAATATGTTCGTCGCCAGGAAAGCTTCAAATCATACCATATACATTGGTCAAACAATTCTCGATTTATCTAAATGTCTCATGTATGACTTTTATTACAATGTTTTGAAAAAGAACTTAAATGATTTAACTTTAAATTATATGGATACGGACGCCTTTTTGTTTGAAACCAATACTGATATTTATGAATTTAGCAAAAGTCACATACACTATTTCGATACGTCAAATTGTCCTTCTGACAGCGTATATGCAATACCTTTGGTAAACAATAAAGTATTGGGACTGTTTAAAGATGAACTCTCTGGCAAAGTAATGACCGAATATGCAGGACTACGATCAAAATTATACGCCTTTCGTTATGATGGTCAAGTTATTAAGAAGGCCAAAGGCGTAACAAAGACAGCAATACGGTCAATAACGTTTGAAGATTATTTATCGTGTCTGAACGATGTGAATGCAGCTTGTTACACAAAGCAGATAACTTTCAAAAGTTATAAACATGATGTCCACACAATTGAAATGAATAAACTTGCACTGAGGGGAATTGACACCAAGCGTTATATGCTTAAACAATCTGATTTAACTTTAGCTTGGAATCATTATTCTATTGATACACATTCTGTTACCTCTGAGTATGACTGAGTAAACAAACACATTTTAACACTTTTGACCGTGTAACTGACATTTTTAAAAATTAATATTTTTTTTTATCTTATACTGAGTCTTGCTATTTACAGACAAATACATATCAGACTTTGGACTCTGTAAGTAGAATAAAAATTAAAAATAAATTTCTTTTGTCTCCTTGTAAGATGAAAAACAAAACACAAAATGTATTTGTTAATGAAATCTTGTATCTATGTTAGTTTTTGTTCAAATTGAGATGTAGGAAAGATGAAAATAATTCATAACTCTTTTGTGAAGGAAAAAAGAAAAAATAGTACATTCATTTAGGGAAAGCTTATGATGAGCCTCGCTGTTTGCAGACAAATACATTTCCTGTTGTTTTGATTATGCAAGTAGGATAAGATGAAAAACAAAAAGTATTCTTTTAATGAAATCTTGTAGCTATTTTACTTTTTCTGAAAATTGAGGAGTAGGGAAAAAAACCAACCTTGTAAGATGAAAAACAAAACACAATGTATTTTTTAATGAAATCTTGTATCTATGTTATTTTTTTGTTAAAATTGAGATGTAGGGATAACAAAAAGACAAAAGAAAACAAAACAAAAACAAAAAAATAAAAAAAAATAATGCAACACTTTTTTGTGAGGGAAAAAAGAAAAAATAGAACATTCATTTAGGGAAGCTTATACTGAGCCTTGCTGTTTACAGGCAAATACATTTCCTGACGTTTTTTGATTATGCAAGTGGGATAAGATGAAAAAAAACATGTATTTTTTAATGAAACCTTGTAGCTATTTTACTTTTTGTGAAAATTGAGGTGTAGGAAAAAACAAAAAATAATATGGTACTTTTTTGGTGAAGGAAAAGAGAAAAAAATAAAACATTAATCCTGAGGGGAAATCTTGTGTTTATTTTTTTTCCAATAAACAATAGTACACTGCACATCCATCACATATCCTAGAAATCCTTCATTTTCTTTTCTTTTGTTAGCTTTAGTCTCTGTTTACACCACAGCATCTTCTTCTATCCATCGGGTCTTAGGAAAACCTAACCATTTAACGAGTATCCTATTCCCACGTCGACGTAACACCTTTTCAACCAGATAGGTGTCAGGGTATCGAGTTTTCAACAATTCATGACCGTAGAACCCCCTTTGTATTTCCACTCCTTCAGTGTCCCGTAGATGATACGTGGGTGGGGCAGTGTTCTTCACCTTGACAATATGAAATATTTCAGTGCTCCAATTGGGCGTATACCCTTTATCAAACACACCCTTATGCCTAGAAATTCTCAAAAGATCCCCGACAAGGAATTTCCTTGGGTTTCTCTTCTCCTTTCGGAATCCACCACGTCGAAACACTGTGAGCAGGAGATCATTGTTGGTGACGTCACGGGGTCGCATGCGAATTGTCGAATGGTAAGTATTATTGTAGGTGTTAATGATGTCAGGTAAGAGATCCAACCATTTAAATGAACCTCGAGACAGAAATTCTCTATGAAACATTCCTTTAAGTGTTCGGATTAAGCGCTCAACGCCAGCTACCTTGATGGTACTGAACGTGCTATAATGATTAATTCCTTGTCTAGTCATTAATTGACGGAAATGACTGTTATAAAATTCCTTGCTATTATCGGATTGAATATTCTTTGGCAATGAATCCAGTTCAGATAATATGTCGCTCATTGCTCTTGTAACATTAACTCCAGTCTTATCCTTTAGAGGTCTTACATAGGCCATTTTTGAGCAAAAATTAATTGCAATAAGAATGTATTTATAGTTTCTATTCACTTTTTCATACGGAATCATTTCGATAAGATCTATTTGTAATATGTCATTAAGACCTTTACTGATTATTTTTCTGCGAAGGAGTCCTCTTCTGGCTGGTGAATGCAATTCGGCAGCGATGTTTCGTCTTATCATGCTATTATGTTCGACTGTTTCAATTCTGTAATGATGTCTTGAATTTCCTGTGAATGGTTCAAGTGGCCAGCCTCCCTCGATGCAATAAGTAATTTCAGTCTACTAATCAAAATGTTAGGGTCAGACCAATATACATAATCCAACTTTTTATTTGGTATATGTTCCTTCCACACGATACCCGAACCTGTCTTACCGCTAACTAGATCACGTATTATATGCTTATACTTAAATCCTCTGCTTGATCTCAGTCGACCACTTCTGTTGTAGCCCTGCCTGTGAACTAGAGTTTTATTCAAAATCTGTGAGTAAGTATCGAGATCGTCTTCGGTATATGATGAACTTTCAGGTATTCTTTTGAATAGTAATTCGTATAATCCCGGACTAGCTGCATAACTCTCTTCTCCCACCTGAATTTTGTTATCTGAAAATATAATCCTTTTGTTGCCCAGCATATAATCACCATCTTCATAGCGCACACCATAGGTGCTGTCCATATCACTGGAACTCGCTTTACGGATCTTCTGCAGATAGGTGGAAAGACTGCTAGATTCTTCGTCTTCTTCTTCTTCGTGATCGAGAGGTTTTCGCTTCTTCTGGTTCTTGATTATATCCTTTAGAGGAGTAGTTACGGGTTGCAGCACCTCAGACGTTATACGTTGGGTCTCGAACTGGAGACCTTCAGGGAGCGCAACTTTTCCCTTATCGCCTTACTGTGACGAGCGATGGATTGTTTGAGTCTTATGCCTTCAGCATCCATGTTAAACTAAAGTGGTAGCTAAACCGATGCTATCAATTTATAGGATATTTTTAATTCAATACTTAAGACATGTCCATCTTTTGCACGTGTATCTGGAGCAGCGAAACTTATTTTATCGCCTGTCACAATGGGCAACGGATACTGTTCAATAATTTTATCATTTATCGCACACACTGTATCTGCTTTTGTATGTGGATGCGGTGAGATCACTTTGCATTCAATTAAGTCCTCGTTTATAGGCGACTTGTAGTATTCAAGCCCTGACGTTAACGCGTATCTTTGTGAGCTACCCCGGTAAGGTTTAGTTTGCAGTTTAAGAATGAGCTGCCCTCTCATTTGGTCTATTAGTCCGTTTATCACACGCACTTGTGATTTAAGAATATTGACATTATCCATTTTTGAGGTTATGTGTTTATCCAGGGAAGTCAGTCACTTTACCACGGTTTCCAGATTTTTGGTCACCACTTCAGAGATATCTCCTGATATTGAAGCTAAGCTCCTGTTTATTGCCAACTGTGCATCATTTTGATTCTTTACAACAAAGTGTTTAACATATTTCTTAGTTGCCGCATCAGTATCATCTACAACTATCAGTTATCTCCCGTATTCTTTTCTTTCGAAAGGAGACGTTCCCATCTGAATCGTGAAGCGGAGTCTTTGCATCTATATATTCTTTATTCGCTACATCATGGTCATGAACCGGAGGCAGAATTACCTTCATTCTTGTCGTATCCAGGATAATGTTGTTTTCAGCATCGCGTTTGAAGACATATTTATTTAGATATTGCATTAGACCCTCGTACTGTGCATCGAGCGAGGTTTGCACGTGGTTCCTAAGCATAGCTTCAAATTCACTCATACGCTGATATGAAGTCTTTTCCGCAAACGTTTGCATTCGATGCTCAACGTCAGACGTAATCGTATTAACATATCGCTTAGTCGTTGCATCATCGCTTTCTTCAGGAACATGGACATTACAAAGCCGTTTATTCTTGAATTGAAAGTTTCCCGAGCCATCTCGGTTTATGATATAACGATTAAGTAAACCCCTAGAGGGGATACTTCTCCTGGATCCGAACGTGTCGATACTCATAACGAGAATGAATGATGCTACTTATTTATTCACTCTAATAAAGATGTCAGAACGATGCCGGTAACGTCCCTCATTCAAAGGAAAATCGGGTCCTATGACAACAAAAGGTCTTGAGTTCGATTCTCTCCCACACTTGTTTACACTGTTCCCTGAATTCTGTATATGTCATATCAGTAATCGTCATATATATGCTTTAAGTTGAGGTTATCCTGTCTGAAGAGTACAATCATATTCGCATTATCTCTTATTAAGTGCTTGGGTACTTTTGCATATGATTGTGACAGAGGACCCTGTCATCTCCTTCATATACACATGCTGTCCTAGACATTCTAACCGAATACGCCCAAGTTTCAGCAACACAGAATTCTTTCATCCCCTTCATATACACATGCTGTCCTAGACATTTTAACCGAATACGGCCAAGTTTCAGCAACACAGAACCCTGTCATCCCCTTCATATACACACGCTGTCTTAGACATTGTAACCGAATACGGTCAAGTTTCAGCAACACAGAATCCTGTCATCCCCTTCATATACACATGCTGTCCTAGACATTTTAACCTAATACGGCATAAGTTTCAGCAACACAGAATCCTGTCATCCCCTTCATATACACATGCTGTCCTAGACATTTTAACCTAATACGGCCAAGTTTCAGCAACACAGAATCCTGTCATCCCCTTCATATACACATGCTGTCCTAGACATTTTAACCTAATACGGCCAAGTTTCAGCAACACAGAATTCTTTCATCCCCTTCATATACACATGCTGTCCTAGACATTTTAACCGAATACGGCCAAGTTTCAGCAACACAGAACCCTGTCATCCCCTTCATATACACACGCTGTCTTAGACATTTTAACCGAATACGGCCAAGTTTCAGCAACACAGAATCCTGTCATCCCCTTCATATACACATGCTGTCCTAGACATTTTAACCGAATACGACCATGTTTCAGCAACACAGGACCCTGTCATCCCCTTCATATACACATGCTGTCCTAGACATTTTAACCTAATACGGCCAAGTTTCAGCAACACAGAATCCTGTCATCCCCTTCATATACACATGCTGTCCTAGACATTTTAACCTAATACGGCCAAGTTTCAGCAACACAGAATCCTGTCATCCCCTTCATATACACATGCTGTCCTAGACATTTTAACCTAATACGACCAAGTTTCAGCAACACAGAATCCTGTCATCCCCTTCATATACACATGCTGTCCTAGACATTTTAACCTAATACGGCCAAGTTTCAGCAACACAGAATCCTGTCATCCCCTTCATATACACATGCTGTCCTAGACATTTTAACCTAATACGGCCAAGTTTCAGCAACACAGAATCCTGTCATCCCCTTCATATAAACATGCTGTCCTAGATATTTTAACCTAATATGGCATAAGTTTCAGCAACACAGAATCCAGTCATCCCCTTCATATATACATGCTATCCTAGACATTTTAACCGAATACCGCCAAGTTTCAGCAACACAGAATCCTGTCATCCCCTTCATATACACATGCTGTCCTAGGCATTTTAACCTAATACGGCATAAGTTTCAGCAACACAGAATCCCGTCATCCCCTTCATATACACATGTTGTCCTAGACATTTTAACCCAATACGGCCAAGTTTCATCAACACAGGAGCCTGTCATCCCCTTCATATACACATGCTGTCCTAGACATTTTAACCGAATACGTCCTAAGTTTCAGCAACACAGAATCCTGTCATCCCCTTCATATACACATGCTGTCCTAGACATTTTAACCGAATACATCCTAAGTTTCAGCAACACAGAATCCTGTCATCCCCTTCATACACACATGCTAATCTAGGTATTTTAACCGAATACGGCCAAGTTTCATCAACACAGAATCCTGTCTTCCCCTTTATATACACATGCTAACCTAGGCATTTTAACCGAATACGACCAAGTTTCATCAACACAGGAGCCTATCATCCCCTTCATATACACATGCTGTCCTAGACATTTTAACCGAATACGACCATGTTTCAGCAACACAGGACCCTGTCATCTCCTTCATATACACGTGCTGACCTAGGCGTCGTAACATAACGTGGGTTAAATTTCGATGAAGCAGGACCTTGTCATCCTGCTCGTATACACATTCACTAACCTAGGCGTTGTTGCGTCATCTGTGAATAGAGACATAAGACAAAATTCGAGGTAGGTAGAATTTTTAATGGACCGAAGATGTTGTAGTTTTTGGTAAAAATAACACATTTATTGAGTAATGAAACTAGATTATTGTACTACATAACATACGTAAAACAACGTAACTAGATACAAAACAAAACTCTTGTGTTGAAGAAGTTACTAATAACATTACATGAGAAAACAAAGTGAGTCACGCCAAAGAGATCATTAGAGAAAAGCAACTTCTTTTCACAGTCCATGTATCATGAGTAGCCATATACTACTCCCTCCCCAGTGACAGCGTTCAGATACCGTGATGGGAAGTGCACTGTACGGCCTGAACGTGTTGTATGCTGTGTTGGCTGTTGGGTGACTGGAGAGCTGATCTTAGGAGCCGGTTGCACCATCAACTGGAATTTCACAGATGGTGTAGAGTCCATATCGTGGAGCAAAAAAGCTGGCTTAAGCTTGTCGATGGATAATGTCTGCTGACCAAGAGGTGTCTCCACAGTAAAGTACTTCTCAGCATGTTTAAGTACTCGATATGGTCCATTGTAGACTGGCTGGAGTGGTTTCCACACTGCATCCTGTCGGATGAACACACGTGACGAGGTCATAAGCTCTGGGTGGATGACTACAGATTTTGTAGACTGATGACGAATGCTAACTGCCATGTGCTGCTTCAGATTGAAAACAAAAGAAGGGATGTCAGATGCCACTGACGTTGAATTCAGGAAATCAGATGGAAGCTTGATAATAACACCATAGGTCATTTCTGCTGGAGTGATATGTTCTGGTATTACATAAGAACGGAGGTCCAATAAGATGGTGGGCAAGTGGTTGACCAGTAAAATTAAGGGAAAATCAGGTGAAGGATGAGCGAGTAGTGCTACGTTAACTGGATCTTCTTTCAACTTGCTGAATGATTGATCAGCCGTTTGATTCCAAACAATTATTGTACGGTCATCCTTTTTCTTCCCGTTCGTACATAAGTCAAATAGGGGTTGTTGAGTTTCAGCTCTGTGTGGTAAAGAGCGTCGATAGAAATTCGCAAGTCCTAAAAATCTTCGAAGTTCTGTCACTGTTGTAGGTCGTGGAAAGTCTTTGATGACTTGCACTCTGTCCGCCAATG
This sequence comes from Tenodera sinensis, assembly GCA_030765045.1. Classification (NCBI taxonomy): domain Eukaryota; kingdom Metazoa; phylum Arthropoda; class Insecta; order Mantodea; family Mantidae; genus Tenodera; species Tenodera sinensis. The sequence continues at coordinate 6,426,823 of JAUKNM010000025.1, read as the reverse complement.
GTGACAATCCTCGATTAGACTCAAGATAACCCAAAAATAATATTTCCGTCCCCTCAAACGTACACTTTCCCACATGAATCTCAAGAATATGTTTATTTAGGCGTTCAAAATGTTGCCGTAGGTGGATCATGTGTTCTTCTTCTGATGATGATGCTGCCGGTATGTCGTCTGAGTATGAATAGACAAAAGGCAAATCCTGTAAAATACCATGAATGTAGCGTTGAAATGTCTGTGCGGCATTGCGTAATCCAACGGACATCTTCACAAATTCAAAGAGACCGAATGGAGTATTAATAACTGTCTTCGGAATGTCTTCTGGAGCAACAGGAATGTGATGGTAAGCTCTAATGAAGCCAATCATGGAAAAAACGGCTTTGTCAGAAAGTTGGCAGTTAAAATCCTGGAGGTGAGGAACTGGGTAGCGATCTGGTACTGTTATGACATTTAGTGCTTGATAATCACCACAGGGGCACCACGTTCCATCTTTCTTTGGTACCAGATGGAGAGGACTTGACCAGCAGCTTTTTGAAGGTCGGCAGATACCAAGGTTGATCATCTCTTGGAATTCAAGTTTGGCCTGAGCTAGTTTATCTGGTGGTAGCCGTCTTGCTCGTGCATGGAGTGGGGGTCCTGTACTGGTGATTGTATGGTGAACATAACTTCAGGTGAACTGAAATTAGGCCTTGCAGCGAAGACGTTAGGGAATCTCTTCAATAAGTCACGATATTTGTGATATGTATCAATCAGAAACATTGAACTGTGGTTTGTTGTGCTTATGAAACTTGTGCTTGAGACCAAAGTTTGCCTGTCAAGCAATTGCTTTGATTTAATGTCTAACTCGAAAAGTGAGCTCCAATAATAGGTTGGCGAACATCAGCTAGAAGAAATGGCCATGGAAATCTTCTCCGAAGGCCTAATTCAAGATTAAGAAGCCGTTCTCCATAAGTGTGTATTGTTGAACCGTTTGCTGCGTAGAGTTTTCGCTTCTAAATTTTTTTTTTTTTTTGCGTTCTATTGCAGTTGTAGGCAGAACTGGTACATCTGCCCCAGAATGCACTAAAAATCTGAGACTTCTATTTCGATCTGTTATGAACAGGCGGCGAGATAATTCAGCCCCCTCACTTTGTGCCACGCCAAGTGAAGGCTCTAAAAGCTTTCCGGTAACGTGTTACTAGATGAGTGTGTAATAAATGAACATGGTGGCGAGCATTTTTTAGTATTTTGCTTGAACTTGTAGTGATAACAGCCGGTGGGGTGCTTGGATAAACGCCGGGGTGACTTGGATCTAGAACGTGATGGCGATCGGGTTTGGAGTTTCTGGATGTAATTTTTTACCTCAGAAAGTTACTTTTCTAGGCGTGAAAGTCTGTCATCTTGAGGTGATTGAGCAACTACTTCCGTACTATACATGAACTGACTAAATGCTGATATCTCTACAATTTTATCAGCCATAGAGTTCATTGCATCCAAACTTACATCTTGACTGGCTGCTAAGATTGACCGTGCATTGGTAGGAAGCTGTTGCAAAAATAAAGTTTTTAAAAAGTCATCAATTACTTGTGATCTCGCCAGAGCACGCATCTCCCTGAGTAGAGAGGATGGTTTCTTGTCTCCTAATTCAAGTTCCGCGAGTAACTTTTTTGCCTTCCACGTCTCGGATTCTTCGAATTCGGTGATAATACGTACCTTTAAGTCCGTATATGGAGCAGGTTTGGTTATGAAATCCGATATCAATTCGGCAACTTCAGCGCCTAGAGATCCTAATATATAATAGTGTTTGGGCCTCTCGTTAGTGATGTTGGAGGTAATAAATTGGGATTCAACTTGTAAGAACCATATTCTGACATTTTTGCGCCAAAACAGCGCTATTTTTACCGCAACTAGTGAAACTTCCATGCCGGCGTTTGACTGATTGGTTTCGTTCGGGTTCGACATGGCGTACGTATGCAATGATGATTCATTGACGTATGCAATGATGATTTAATCAGTTACGATTGATTAATTGAACGCATGTACTAAGGAAATCGTTGTTTGAATATGTCGGGATTCACCGGATATAGTTTTTGGTTAAAATAACACATTTATTAAGTAATGAAACAATACTATTGTACTACATAACATAAAACAATGTAACTAGATACAAAACAAAACTCTTTTGTTGAAGAAGTTACTAATAAAATTATATAAGAGAACAAGTGAGTCATGCCAAAGAGATCATTACAGAATAGCAACTCCTTTTCACAGTCCATGTATCATGAGTCGCCACAATCTAATTAAGTTAACACACGACACTACTATAAATTTTAGCTACACAACCAGTGCTGAATGTATGGTAACAAAGTTTGGGCCAGTTATACTTTGTGTATTTCTACAAATAATGATTATCGCTTAATAAGTTGACGGATGCTTAAAGTTACGCAAAAGTGATAAAGTGGCACCTAGCTTCTTACCTCAAAATATTGTAACTCACACTTCTCCAACTTTCTTACGGTGGTATTTCTATTGTTTATAGAGTATCCTGAGTTTTGATTAACTCTTGCGTTAACTGTTAAAGTAATAATTATTTAACATCTCCAAAGAAATGTAAGGCCATTGGACACTTCAACTAATGTCTAAAAGTTGAAGGTATAAATCCTCAAATCAGGGCAACGCCGAGCATTTAAACCTGTAATTTATAGTTCTATTTTAATATTCCAGTGTGTTGTCGCATTGCTTCCTTACAATAGTAGCACATTGCCACGCTTCCTCTGTGACATACACAGTTGTTTGGTCTATGATATGCAATTAAACTTTTTTACTAAATCTACCCCAATAACATTGCGAAAGACTTTGGGGGACGTTTGCGGAATGTCATCGCATCCTTGGGTTTCACGTCTTTTTCTTCACTTTAATGTTCAAACAGTTCTTCCTCTGTAATCGGTTCTTCTAAAGCACAGTTCTCTTCCAAAGTGACTCTTGGAGGAGACATGGCCGTTGCGACAAGGGGCACCAATGGGGGGGCCCTCTTCTTGGAGATTAATGAGTTCAATAGTTTTATATTTGTTGGGTGAAGTTTAAAATGTTATTGTGGCATTGTTTCCTGAAAAGCGAGTTTCAAGTGACAATATCAGGGATTCCAATATGTTGGCCCAACTCCTGAAATAAATCTGTCGACACACATTGGAGGAGATTTAATATTCTAATTTTCTAATTTAACCCCTTCCACAACTAGCGCACTGAAGAATATACATGTGAGCACACAGTATTACAAATATATTAATAGATTGTTGTTTTATATTGAAGCAGTAATATACATACATATGTCTAAGATATGGTCGATGACTCCGCTTACAACATAGAAACTGGATCATAACGAACATGCGCACTAACGAGCGATCCCACAAGGAAATTCAATGAGAGAATTATTCAGATCTCAATGCAAGGTTTCAGAAACCTTCTCCACCAAAACCAACAATTTATGGTGGGAAATAAAGCTCTTTCTGACTAGCTACATAACACATCTGCTCCGCTCAGAAACATGTTTTGGAGCTACAATGTCCATCAAACGTCCACCAGTCATAAACGATCCAAGGATAGGAGGTTCCGTACTTGGGATTACGAAGACATTTTATGAAGAAAAATTTGGAGTTGAAGGTATTTAAATCTTTCTTAATAAACTAATTGAGCAATAATGATAAGCAAAAGCACCATCAGCATTCTGGGCGATTTCTGGATGTATTTTCAACTTTTCCTTCAAAGAGACGAGTATTTAATATACTGGATGTCCCAAAAAGCACCGACAACACTTAGCATGTTGTGCGGAATACCAAACTGATCGGCTTTCAAACAGGAAACCCTGTCCGGAAATGCACGGTTTGGGCGCTGGAGAGCGCCGAAGTTTGGGAATGAACGGTTGTGACAATTTGTTAATATTCGTTTTGGTATGTTAATACGAAACGTATGCAACTCTTTAGTCATCTGTGTAGTTGGATAAACGACCTGAGCATAATAACATCCCTACGCATGCGTTACTTGCGTAGTTTCCAGTACAGCAGTGCAACATGCACTAGTACACAGCTGCGGAAACGGCCGACTTGAGCTCTAGCACACCTTGATGTAAATACGCGGAATCATCTCAACGTCGCATATCCAAATCGATTGATTGGTAGAGGTGAACCAGTTCCATAGCAAGCACGGTCGCCAGATCTGACACCTCTCGAATGTTTTCTGGGAGTTGTATGAAGAGTATGGTGTAGACACCCCTGTGGCGTAAGCGGAGGACCTTATGCCTTGAGTCCGCGGAGCGACTGAAAATCTTCAAAGGCAATCGCACGCATTGGTGCATGAGTTTCATCACCGCCGATATAGACTCTGAAATGACAGAAGGTACACAGTTCGAGGTCCGTTTGTAATGTAGTCAGCTCGATGTTGGCTTTATTGACGAAATGTGAACGTACAACCATCTCACACTTTGATACGCTACAGCATACAAATCGTGCATCTCCGGATAGGGTTCAAAACCAATCAGTTTGCCGTTCCGCACAACCTACTCAGTGTTGTCGGTGTTTTTGGGACACCCTGTATAGCAGTGCAAATTAGTTTTTTTAATAAACTTATTTCTGCAGTAAATAGAACATATCTTCTTGTATAAGAACTGGAAAAGAAGTCACAGCAATTCATGATCTGACCTGGAATGAGCCGTACAAGGGCATTAGATAGTGGGTAATGGCTTTGTACTCTCGCTGTAAAATAGCGATAGAAGAAGATAGCACTAATTTCAGCTCGGTGAAATCACGCCACATATCCATCCATACTGACTTGTAGCAGTAGATGTATCCCATTTCTCTTATGCAGATTCATCTATAGACAAACATGTGTAATCGGAGGTGGCTAAATCCCTACCAAACGCAAAGTTCAGGAATTATTTTCTCACATTCTGTTCATGGTACCACTAAACTGAAAACTGATATGATCAAACTGCGTAGGGTTTCACGGCCGGTGTCGTTATATAGAAACTGATTATCCGGGCTTGCGGGCCGTGGTCTAGTCAGGAAACTCCTTCCAGACGTTTCGTCCGAAGCTGCGTCGTACATCCTCAGTGGCGTTGCCTTAACACTCTGGTAGTCTCGGCGATGACTGTCACGGAGCCTCTTGGCTTCACGGGCTTTATACGTTTGGCGCGGGTGGGCGGAGCTAGTTCTTGGTTGCTCCAGTCTTGGCTTACTAGTCAGGAAACTCCTTCCAGACGTTTCGTCTGAAGCTGCGTCGAACATCCTCAGTGGCGTTCCCCTAGTCAGGAAACTCCTTCCAGACGTTTCGTCCGATGCCGCGTCGAACATCCTCAGTGGCGTTGCCTTAACACTCTGGAAGTCTCGGCGATGACTGACACGGAGCTCCAGAGGCAGTTCGAGTTTAGGGGGGAAGCTGATTCCCCCGCCCGAGTCTCTTTACCACAGTACCTAGCCGTCATATGGCTTAACCTGCGCCATGCTTTCGATTGTGTCGCTACGGGGATGTGTTGCATACTAGGAATCAAATTATTACGATCAGGGTTTTTTATAGGGGCGGAAGAGGTGATTGGAAGGGATTGGTCCGTGAGCGGCCTGTGTGCGGCTTCTGATTGGCCGTTTCCAGCCAGTCAGGTGACGCGCTAACCCCCACCAGGGTTCTGGCCGTCAGTCGCTCACTGACAGGTGAACTGAAACAGGTGTTTCTCTCTGTTTTGAATACAGATTGTATTTTCGTCTTTCCCATCTTCAAAATAAAACCGCCGGACTTAAGATGTCCTTTGGTAATCTTTTGGATGGTAGTTGGCGTGGCTGTCTCTGGTCATATTGTCCCAGAGTATTCACCAGAGGGTTAGGGTGGTTCTGGAGTTTGTTGTACATTGTTCGAGCGCGAGTTTTAATCACGTCAACAATGTACGGGATACCGGAATGTTCGTGTAGGATATGGGCAGGAAATCTCCACCCAGTATCATAGATCATCCTTAATGCCCGGTTCTGCAACGTCTGGAGTCTGATGAAGGTGTACTTTGCCACCACTCCCCAGATCTCACATCCGTACAGGAACAGAGGCGGGATAATTGCTCGATAAAGCTGGAGCTTCAGGCGTAAGGGCATGGTTTGGGAACTGAGTATTGGATATAAGTGCCGCAGAGCAGCGTGGCCTTGCAGCACTTTGCCCCTGACGTGATGTGTATACGTCAGCCGCCGCTCCAGCGTGACTCCGAGGTACTTCGTCGTAGTGACCCAGGGGATCCGCCGGCGCCAAAGCACGAGGTCTCGCGGGAGCCAGTTTGCCAACGTGTTTGCCAGGAGAATCGCAGAGCTTTTCTCCGGGTTTATTGACATACGCCACTTTTCGCACCATCTACTGATGGCACAGAGATGGGCTTGTACTTGACGGTAGCTGTAGCGCGGGTTCTTGTTAGTAGCGAAGATCATGAGCTCGTCCGCATACTGACAGATGTGTGTGTTTGTGGGTGCGTGGGGAGATCGGCCATGTAAGCTGCAAAGAGTCCCGGTGACAGTACGCTGCCCTCGGGGACTCCTGCGCCAATGGGCCTTTCTCTAGAGAACGATCCCTCCACTTTCACTCGGAAGCTTCGTTCCTGTAAGAAACTAGCCACCAAGTAAATGCATGGAGGGGGGATTTCGTGCTGTATGAGCTTGTAGACACGCCCTTCATGCCAAGTGGTAGAAAATGCCTTTTCCACGTCAAGCAACACTGCCACCGTTTTAGCCCTCTCCTGGTAAGCCAGGGAAGCTTTCTCGGCTACACGCAGTAGTTGCTCAGTCGTGGAGTGGCCAGAACGAAAACCAAAGTGGTGTTCCGGTAGGAGACCTTTTTCCTCCAATGGAGGTCCGAGGCGGAACAGGAACAGTTTCCAGAATACTTTCGAGACAACTGGTAGGAGACTGATGGATCGGCAACTAGATGGAAAAACCGGATTTTTGCCCTACTTTAGAACGCACACCACAGGCGCCTGTTTCCAGACAACTGAAAATGAAGCATGCTGAGGCATGCGTTGTACATTCGGGGCAAGTGAATCACGGCTCTAAGGGGAGGGTTCTGGAACATTTTCGCTGTTACACGGTCCTGTCCAGGGAATTTTCGGGCTTTTAAGGATTTGATGGTGTTATTTACCTCGCGAGGGGTAACTATCGGGATGTGGAACTCCTCGTGGTCCGCGGGTCCGACTTCTAGGAAGTCTTCTACCATCTGTTCCACGAGGTCAGTGTGGTCATCGTTCTGTGGATCTTCCCTAGGCTGGAACTGAGTTTCCAGATAATCTGCTAGCGCCTCTGCTTTTTCCCTCGGTTCAAAGACATGTCTTCCCCGAGGGCTATGCACAGGATGCTGGTGTACAGATTTATCTTTCCGCAAGCCTCGGACGATGCACCACGGTTTCCTCTCCTGGAGTTTTACGTTAGGCAACGTGTTTTCCCAAGCTGCTTGCCTATGTTTTCTTAGGAGTCCTCTCACCAGGGATTTGAACCTCTGGTGTATTACTCCTATCCTAGGATGACGGATTCTCTGCCATAGCCATCTGACAGCATTCTTTGCTTGAATGAAGGGTTTCCGTGGGACAGGGATAGATGTCGGGTTTGTGCATCGGTAGGAATTCGGTGTGTGTGAGCACGCTCCGCATTTAGGAAAGAGATGGAAAACCGAGCGACTGCCTCCTTGAGAGCCTCTATCGAGTCTATTTGAGCACCTGCTTCCACGGAGTTTTGAAGGGCTCCAGAGGCTCCAGAGGCAGTTCGGGTCGAACGGGCGGACAGTGATTGCCCCCGCCCGAGTGTCTTTGTCCGCAGTACCGTGCCGCCGTACGGCTTAACCTGCGCAATGAGTTTTGATGTTCTTTCTACGGGGGTTTTTGTCTTCTGAGGAACATTAATTAATTAATTATGGAGTTTGGGCGTGCAAAGCACGCCCGGGCTGCTTAGGGAGTGTCCCCTCTTCAGCCTAGCTTTGTTTTTTTCTTTCTTGGTGGGGCAGAGATCAATCAGTTTGGGTGGTACATTTTCTCTTTTTGTTGATGCTTCTTTTATTCCCAGGTCACACATCTTGCTGCTGTCGCTACCCAAGGAGGCTGATTTTGCTGTTTGCTTAGTGCTTTTTCTTTTGTTGCTGCTTCAGGCTCTTGTTAGTATTTTTATTTATTGTTTGTTGTCATTTGTTTGGTATATTGATGTTTTTTTTTATTTCTTATATGTTTGATAAATATTGTAGGAGGTCTTGTAGTTGTTGTTGTTGGTCTTCTTGTTGTTTGTCGTAGATGTGGATAAGAGTGAGTAATGGCGGATTTTTTTCATTTTGATTTGGTCGAATGGTTTTCATTTTTTGGGCTGTATTGATCAATCGTCGTCTGTATGGTCTGGTATGGGCGTTATCTATGTATCTGAGCATGAGTTTTGCTATGTGTTGATCAATAGGCATGGTTCTGGTATAATTATAGATGTTGCTGTTTTTAAAATTGGGTAGAAGTTTATATGCGGTGCGTAGACATTTCCTTTCAAAAGATTGTATTTTCTTCATTGTATCAGGTGTGATGAGAGGCATGGTGGCTACTGCGGCGTATGTTAAGTTTGGACGAATGAGGGCGATGTAAAGGTGACGAAGTATTTTTGGAGAGATGCCTCGTTTATTGAGTTTGGCGAGATATGCTATTGTTCCAAGTATGGGTCTGGTTTTTTTTAAAACTTCATGGTAATGTGGTTTTATTGTAAGGGAGCGATGAATTTTGATGCCTAGATATTTAATGCTTTTTTGGCACATTATGTCTTCGTTGTTAAATTTTATAGTTACGTTTTTATGCTTCTCTTTTATTTTTTTCCGAAAGGTTATTGCTTGGGTTTTCTGTACGTTGATTGTGATTCTCCATTTTCTCGTGCACTTTAGAAATACTTTTAGTTGTTGTTGGAGTCTGTTTTTTGCCGCTAATATTTGTGTGTGTGTGCTCCAATAAGCGGTGTCGTCAGCATATTGGGCAAGTTGAATTGAAGGGTAAATTGGCTGTGGGGTATCGGAGGTGTATAGGATATACAATAGTCGAGATATGACGCTTCCTTGTGGTGTTCCAGCTTTCATATAGATCGGGTTTGATATTTCTCCTTTTATTTTTATTCTAGCTGTTCGGTCTGTCAGGAAACTTGCTATCCATCTTGTTAAACGTTGCGGAATGTTCATTGTCGTTAATTTGTACAGTAAACCGTTTATCCAGCATCTGTGAAACGCCGACTGGATATCTAAAAAGGTGGCGACGGTAGTGAATCCTCGGTTATAGGCATCCTGTAGTTATGACATCACTCTTACAAGTTGATCTTGAATCGTAATGTCACTCCTATAACCGGCTTGTGTTGGTGGTATCAGATTGTTGGTGTTACATATTTGTGTTATGCGGTTTACTATAATTTTTTCGAGAATTTTGGAGAAAGTTGAGGTTAATGATATAGGTCTGTAATTTTTGGGATCTGTTTTATCTTTTCCAGGTTTTTCAAGTAGTAGAAGATTAGCTTTTTTCCATTCAATGGGGTGGTATCCATGTTTTATGATCATGTTGTAGATGTTAGCAAGATGTTCTATTGTAGCAGATGGGAGTTTGCGGAGCACCATATATGTAACATTATCTGGTCCTGGGGCGGTGTTTTTGTTCTTGGGTATTGCATTTATTATGTCCGGTTCACTGATTGGTTTTTCTGCATCATTTGTGTGTTCGTGTAGGATATGGGCAGGGAATCTTCGGCCAGTATCATAGATCATCCTTAATGCCCGGTTCTGCAACAGTAGGAGTCTGATGAAGGTGGACCTGGCCACCACTCCCCAGATCTCGCATCCGTTCAGGACCAGAGGCGGGATGATCGCTCGATACAGCCGAAGCTTCAGGCGTAAGGGCATGGTTTGGGAACTGAGGATGGGGTACAACTGCCGGAGGGCAGCGTGGCCTTGCAGTACTTTGCCCCTGACGTGATGTCTTTGCGTCAGCAGCCGGTCCAGCGTGAACCCGAGATACTTCGCCGTAGTGACCCAGGGGATCCGACGGCGCCGAAGCACGAGTTCCAGCGGGAGCCGGTTGGCTATCGTATTAGCCAGGAGAATCGCAGAGCTTTTCTCCGGGTTAATGGACATACGGCAGTTCTCGCACCATCTACTGATGGCACAGAGGTGGGCTTGTACTTGTCGGTAACTGTAGCGCGGGTTCTTCTTAGTAGCGAAGATCATGAGATCGTCCGCATACTGACAGATGTGTGTGTTGGGGTGCGTCGGGAGATCGGCCATGTAAGCTGCAAAAAGTGCCGGTGACAGTTCACTGCCCTCGGGGACTCCTGCGCCAATGGGCCTTTCTCTAGAGAACGATCCCTCCACTTTCACTCGGAAGCTTCGTTCCTGTAGGAAACTAGCCACCAAGTAAATGTATGGAGGGGGGATTTCCTGCTGTATGAGATTGTAGACAAGCCCCTCATGCCAAGCGGTAGAAAATGCCTTTTCCACGTCAAGCAACACTGCCACCGTTTTAGCCCTCTCCTGGTAAGCCAGGGAAGCTTTCTCGGCTACACGCAGTAGTTGCTCAGTCGTGGAATGACCAGAACGAAAACCAAACTGGTGTTCCGGTAGGAGACCTTTTTCCTCCAAAAGAGGTCCGAGGCGGAACAGGAACAGTTTCTCGAACACTTTGGAGACAACTGGTAGGAGGCTGATGGAACGGTAACTAGATGGAAAAACCGGATTCTTTCCCTGCTTCAAAACGCATACCACACGCGCCTGTTTTCAGACAGCTGGAAAGTGACGCTGGGATCAGGGGTTTTTATAGGTAGAGGGGTCGGGTGGGTGGGATTTGTCCATGAGCTGGCAGCGCGCGGCTTCTGATTGGTTGACCAATCAGGTGACGCGCTAATTCCCACCAGGGTTCTGGCCATCAGTCACTCACTGAGAGGTGAACTGAAAACGTATTTTCTCTGTTTTGGATACAGATTATACTGTCGCTTTTCCCATCTTTGAGATTATAGCGCCGGACTTAGGATGTCCTTTGGTAGTCTTTTGGATAGTAGTCGGCGCGGCTGGCTCTGGTCATATTGACCCAGAGTATTCACCAGAGGGTTAGAGTGATTTTGGAGTTTGATGTACATTGTGCGAGCGCGAGTTTTAATCACGTCAACAATGTACGGGATGCTGGAATGTTCATGGAGGATATGGGCAGGAAATCTCCAGCCAGTATCCTAGATCATCCTTAACGCCCGATTCTGCAACGTCTGGAGTCTGATGAAGGTGGATTTCGCCACCACTCCCCAGATCTCGCATCCGTACAAAACCAGAGGTGGAATGATCGCACGATACAGCTGGAGCTTCAGGCGTAGGGGCATGGTTTTGGAACTGAGAATTGGGTATAGCTGCCGGAGAGCAGCATGGCCTTGCAGTACTTTGCCCCTGACGTGATGTCTATACGTCAGGCGTAGATCCAGCGTGACCCCGAGATACTTCGCCGTAGTGACCCAGGGGATCCGACGGCGCCGCAACACGAGGTCCCGCGGGAGCCGGTTGGCTTTCGTATTCGCCAGGAGAATCGCAGAGCTTTTCTCCGGGTTCATAGACATACGCCAGTTCTCGCACCATCTACTGATGGCACGGAGATGGGCTTGTACTTGGTGGTAACTGTAGCGCGGGTTCTTGTTAGTAGCGAAGATCAGTAGGTCGTCCGCGTACTGACAGATGTGTGTGTTTGGGTGCGTGGGGAGATCGGCCATGTAAGCTGCGAAGAGTGCCGGTGACAGTGCACTGCCCTCGGGGACTCCTGCGCCAATGAGCCTCTCTCTGGAGAATGATATCTCCACCTTCACCCGGAAGCTACGTTCCTGTAGGAAACTAGCCACCAAGTAAATGTATGGAGGGGGGATTTCGTGCTGTATGAGCTTGTAGACAAGCCTCTCGTGCCAAGTGGTAGAAAATGCCTTTTCCACGTCAAGCAACACTGCCACCGTTTTAGCCCTATCCTGGTAACCCAGGGAATCTTTTTCGGCTACACGCAGTAGTTGCTCAGTCGTGGAGTGGCCAGAACGAAAACCAAACTGGTGTTCCGGTAGGAGATCTTTTTCCTCCAATAGAGGTCCAAGGCGGGACAGGAACAGTTTCTCGAATACTTTCGAGATAACTGGTAGCAGGCTAATGGAGCGGTAGCTAAATGGAAAGACCGGATTTTTGCCCGGCTTCAACACGCATACCACACGCGCCTGTTTCCAGACAGCTGGAAAATGACGCATGCTGAGGCATGCGTTGTAAATCCGGGTCAAGTGAATCACGGCTCTAGGGGGAAGGTGCTGGAGCCATTCCGCTGTTACACGGTCCTGTCCAGGGGATTTACGGGCTCTTAGGGATTTTATGGTGTTAGTTACCTCGCGAGGGGTAACTATCGGGATGTGGAACTCCTCGTGGCCCGCGGGTCCGACTTCTAAGAAGTCTTCTACCGCCTGTTCCACGAGGTCAGTATGGTCATCGTTCTGTGGATCTTCCCTGGGCTGGAATTGAGTTTCCAGATAGTCTGCTAGCGCCTCTGCTTTTTCCCTCTGTTCGAACACAAGTCTTCCCCGAGGGCTATGCACAGGATGCTGGTGTACAGATTTGTCTTTCCGCAAGCCTCGGACGATGCGCCAAGGTTTCCTTTTCCTGGAGGTTTGCGTGACGCAACGTATTTTCCCAAGCTGCTTGCCTGTGTTTTCTTAGGAGTCGTCTCACCAGGGATTTGAACCTCTGGTGTATTACTCCTATCCTAGGATGTCGGAATCTCTGCCATAGCCGTCTGACAGCATTCTTTGCTTGAATGAGGCGTTTCAGTGGTACAGGGATAGATATCGGGTTTGGTGCTTCGGTAGGAATGCGGTGTGTGTGAGCACGCACCGCATTTAGGAGTGAGGTTGAAAACCCCGCGGCTGCCTCCTCGAGAGCCTCAAGCGAGTCTATTCGAGGATTTGCCTCCACGGAGTTTTGAAGGGCAAGGACGGCCGCGTCCCAGTCGACTTCTTCCACCCAGTCCGGTACTCCAAGCGCAGTGAGATTAACGTCTGAGTCGATCACAACGGGTTGTGATCGGAATCCAAAGCGTTAATCACAGAGAGGTCCAAGTGAAATGGAATGTTTTTGGTGATTACGAAATCAATGACATCCGCGGCGCCGCGTGCCGGGTAGTGAGTTGGACCTCTCGGCCCGTGCGCGTGAAGGGCGGGGTTCCCGCTAATGAGACGGTACAGTCCCCGGCCCTTAACGTTCTGGGTGCGGCTGTGCCAGCTTGGGTGTTTTGCGTTGAAGTCGCCTGCAATGCAAACCCTATGGTGTAGGTTCAGGAGAGCCGTAATGTCCGCTTCATGGAAACGGCCATCCGGCGGGTCATATACCGCCACAAGCACTAGGCCGTTCCCGCCCAAGGATAGCCTTATGGTGGTTGCTTCCAGGTGTTGTAGCGGAGGAATGGCAACAGGAGTGTGGGCGAGATGGTTCTTTATGAAAATGGCAGTACCACCGTCCTGTCGGCCGACCCGATCAGACCGATGAGCGGCGTAACTTGGCAGGGTAAACTGTACACCGGCGTGCAAGTGCGTTTCTGAGACCATCAGGATATCAATCCCGTGACCGTCTAGGAACTCTAACAGGCCAGGTCTCTGGTCTCTAACTCCATTTGCGTTCCAGAACGCAGCTCTAAATGAACGCACAGTTCTATGCGCCATTAAGAGCTCGTGGAGTTAGAATACAGTTCCTTGGCCGTTTGAAGCACCGTGAGGTGCTTCTCCACAGCGGAAACCTCGGGGTTATCAATGACTGCCCTGCAGCGCCGTGAGATCGGGAGGGAACGCTGAACTAGGTCGGCGAACCACGTTGACAGCTGAATAAACTCAGCCATGTCCTCGGAAGCGAATGCGCCTCCTAAGGTTTGTTGCTGGTTGTTTTGTCTAGGCACTGCTGCCTCGTCATTGGTTGGGCCAGTCCGGGAGGACGGGCTAGCTTCACTGGGCTCTGCTGGTTCCTGAGGAGTTGCGGGTGCTGGTGGTGGGAGAAGTTTTGCAACAGTTTTGTTACTGGCTTGCTCCCCTGCAGTAGTTGAAGTTGCAGTAGATTTTGCCGTAGAGGCCTTTTTCTTTCCCTTCTTAGGGGGACGTTTCTCCTTAGGAGCGGTGCTGCCGGTTGGTGCAGTCTCCTTGACAACAACCTTTTGCGTGACGCTTTCCGGGACTGGCGCTATATTCGGGACAACCTGGCTTGTAGGGGACTCTTCCGTAGCCTCAGCCTGCGCAAGAGCACTTTCGTGTCTTGCCAGGGCATTGGCAAACGAAACCCCTTTCTTGACCTCTGATGCAGCTTTGCCCTGCTTGCCTTGCATTTTAACAAGTCGTTTGGGGCAACCGCGATAGATACCTATATGGCTCCCATCGCAGTTAGCGCACTTTCTTTGTACCATAGGGGTCGGGCATTCCTTAACAAGGTGCTCCCCTGCACATCGCAGGCACTTGAGCGACCTCTCACAGGCGAAGCTGGAGTGGTGGAAGCCCAGGCATTTATAGCACTGGGCCGGCCCCTCCCTGCCGTGATAGGGCTCAATTGTAACCCGCGTGTGGTACAGGTGAGTGACCTTATCGATCTTTGGGATTCCCTCCCCTTCCTTGTCGACTACCACTAGGAATAATGGTAGGGGCACCTTGGTGGGTTTCCCCTCTTTTTCTCTGGTACTGGTGAGTTGTAACACGGACCGCGGTTTGATTCCGTGTTCGTCCGACAGGCCAACACGGATGTCCTGGGGGTCTGTTTCCGAGTCCAGACCTCTAATGACTCTACGCACCACATGGGGTCGCTGTAGCGAGTACGTGTGGAATTTAATTCCACACGCTCTTAGCACTTCCCTTGCGGCCGTGTGGTCCCCAGAGGAAGTGGTCCGGATAACGACACGTCCAGGGAGCCTTGTTGCCTGGAATTCAGCCTTTAACCTGGCCCTCAATTCTTTCATCACTTTGATGTGATTTGGAAAGGGGTCGGACACAATAGGCGGGATTCTTCCCTCCTTTTGTGCGGCTTGGTTCTGGGGAGACGCTGCACGTCTCGATGAAGGATCGGGTCGCTCTGGGTTTGAACCAGAGGACCTTTTCCTACGGCTTTGCACCACTATAAAGCCATCTTCGTCCGGCAGTGCTGGAGGAGGGGTAACGGGACCTGGTGATGTCAAGGGGATCGCTGTCCCTTGGTTTACACGGCCTATTGCCTTTTTGACCTTTGGCCTATTCTTTGCCCTGGTGAGAGTCTTGGCTTTCGCCTTGACTATGTTCACCCGTGGACCAGGAGAGGGGTTCGAGTGAGAGGAGTGAGGTGGACTCATTGCGTCAGGCCTTACCTGTACGTTGGTGCTCGGGGTCTTTATCATTGCAGGTGCCATCCGGCATCCCGCAGAGGGCCTATCGCCTTGCGGCGCGCCTATTGGGGTTCCAACGAACCCCGGGTCCAGACCGGAGTCTGGTCCCTTGGCTGCGGCCATGTGGGCCTGCGGTCTCGTCAGTCCGTCAGTCTTTGCCGAGTCACTGCTGTGGAGCCGGTCGCCCATTCCCGCTTGCTGGTCTGGAAGGGCTCGGTGAGCCTCTTTCAGTAGACAAGCAAGCAGAGGACTGATTGACTCTGCCTCCTCCTTGCCGGAGGACCTCCGGTAAAATTTCTCCATCGCTGCGATGTTGCCTTGTAGATCTTCTCGGTGCACCCTAAAACTTGCTTGCCAAGTCTCTTATAGGGTACACCGTGTGCTGTTGCCTGGCCGGTGCTGTTTACGAGCTCTTTAGAGTGGTGCGACTTTGCCGCTCCCTTTCGAGAGGCCCTGCTGTGCCGTCACGGTGTTCCACCAGTGGTCCAATGTAGACGAGGACGAAGCGAGTACCATCAGCGAATGTGGCCTTTGAAGGGCTAGGATGGGCTTCACGGCTTTATACGTTTGGCGCGGGTGGGCGGAGCTAGTTCTTGGTTGCTCCGGTCTTGGCTTATTGGTAGGGCTGCTGCGGGGGCTGGGTTGCTGCTTCTATTGTCTATGCTTGATGTTGAGGCTTTTGGCGGCGTATGGTAATGGATTTGTTGACGGTCAGGTTTTACCGCGTGCTTTTTGTAATGCTGGATGCCAGGCTTTATTTAGGCGTTTGGTTTCTTCCTTTCTATTGAAGTTGTTGTTATGTTTTTAGGTCTCTATAGCTTCTAGACTTAAACGGGTGTAATAATGTTCCGTGTCGCCATTCCATCATTCGATGAATGGAACTCGTGTCGTCCACACTTCGCCTCAACTGGACCACTGGTGGAACGGTGCAGCCAAGAGCGTGACCTCTCGCCAGGGAGCAGCAGCTTCGCGCCAATTTCTAAAGAGCTCTTGCCAGGCCGGTGCCACAAGTCTAGGAGTGTTCTATAAGAGACCTGACGAGCAGGTTTTAGAACACTCCAAAACTGAAGAAGAAAGCACCACCTATTAGCTTTCAAGGAGCTGCCCCAACACTATATCGGCAGTAGGCATTGGCCCTCTACTCGCCTGTCTCGTGGAAGAGGCTCATAGAGCTCTTCCACAATCTACCCAGGCAGAAGGAGGAGACTCGGTACTACTGACTGACAGACTGAAGATACCGCTGCCCCACAAGGTCATAGCCATGGGTCCGGACTCAGGTCTGGACCCGGGGTTCACCCCACTAGGCGCGTCGAAAAGCGCCCGGCCCTCTGTGGGAAGCCGAATGGCACCTGCATCGACCACTACTGACAAACCGAGTACCAACGCTAAGGTGAGACCTGACTCGATGGTTTCATCACCCTTACCCTCTACCTCGAACCCCTCACCCGGTCCCCGAGTGAGCATCGCCAGGGCGAAAGCCAAGGCGCTTACTAGGACCAAAACCAGGCCGAAGGTTAAAAAGGCCGTAGGCCTTGTCAACCAAGGGACTGTCGTCCCTTTAACACTACCTCCTCCTGTCATCCCAACTCCAGCACTGCCGGACGACGATGGCTGTGTAGTGGTGGTACAAAGCCGCAGGAAAAGGTCCTCTGGTTCAAACCCAGAGCGACCCGCTCCTTCACCGGGACCTGTAGCGTCCCCCCAGCACCAAGTCGCGGAAAAGTAGGGAAAAATCCCGCCAATTGTGTCTGACCCCTTCCTTAATCACATCAAAGTGATGAAGGAGCTCAGGGGAAAGTTAAAGGCCGAATTTCAGGCATCGTGGCATCCAGGACGCGTTGTCATCCGGACCACTTCCTCTGAGGACCATGCGGCCGCAAGGGTAGTGCTGAAAGCGGGTGGAATTAAATTCCACACGTACTCTCTCCAGCAACCCCACGTGGTTCGCAGGGTCATTAGGGGTCTTGATTCCGAGACCGACCCCCAGGATATCCGTGCCGGCCTGATGGACGGCCACGGAATCGAGCCGCGGTCCGTGGTGCAACTCACCACAACAAAGGTGAAGGAGGGGAAACCCACCATGGTGCCCCTACCACTATTTCTAGTGGCCATCATCAAACAAGGGGAGGGAACCCCTAAGATTGACCAGGTGACTCGTCTGTACCATACGCGAGTCACAATTCAGCCCTACTAGGACAGGTAGGGGCCGGCCCAGTGCTACAAGTGCCTGGGTTTCCACCACTCCAGTTTTGCCCGTGAGAGGGCGCTCAAGTGTCTCCGTTGTGTGGGCGAGCACCTGGTGAAGGATTGCTCGACACCAATGGAAAATAAAAGGTGCGCCAACTGCGATGGATGTCACATAGGCATCTATCGCGGGTGCCCTAAGAGACTTGTAATTATGCAAGGCAAACAGGACAAAGCTACCACCAAGGTTAGGCAGGGGGTCTCTTTCGCCAAGGCCCTGGCGGGACACGAAAGTGCCCTCGCGCAGGCCGAGGCCGCGGAAGTGGCTCCAAAAAACCAGCTTGTCGCTGTAACGACAACGCCAGTCCCGGAAAGCGACACACCCAAGGTTGCGAGTTAGGAGGCTGCTCCAACACCTAGCGTCGCTCCCAAGGAGAAACGTCCCCCTAAAAAGGGGAACAAAAAGAACTCTGTGGCAAGTGGTGGAAGTTAGCAACAAAACTGTTGCGAAGCTTCCCCCACCACCAGCATCTACAGCTCCAGCTGCGTCAGCCAACCAGCGACCAGCAGAGGCAACCAATGCTGGCCCGTCCTCCCGGGCTGGCCCAGCCAATCATGAGGTAGCAGTGCCTCAACAGAACTCTCAGCAATCAACCTTGAGTGACGCATTCGCTTCCGAGGACATGGCTGATTACATTCAGCTGGCAACCTGGATTGCCGACTTGGTACAGCATTCCCTCCCGGTCCTACGACGCTGCAGGGCAGTCATAAACAACCACGAGATTTCCGCTCAGGAACTCTACTCTAACTCCACGAGCTCTTAATGGCGCATAGAACTGTGCGTTAATTTAGAGCTACGTTCTGGAACGCAAATGGAGTTAGGGACCAGAGACCTGGCCTGTTGGAGTTCGTAGACAGTCAGGGATTGATATCCTGATGGTGTGTGAAATGCACTTGCACGCCGGTGTACAGTTTACCCTGCCAAGTTACGCCGCCCATCAGTCTGATCGGGTCGGCCGACAGGGCTGTGGTACTGCCATATTCATAAAGAACCATCTCACCCACACTCCTGTTACCAATCCATCACTAAAACACCTTAAAACAACCGCAATAAGGCTATCCCTAGGCGGGAACGACCTAGTGCTTGTGGCGGTGTATGACCCGCCGGATGGGCGCTTCCATGAAGCGGACATCACGGCACTCCTGAACCTGCACCACAGGGTTTGCATTGCCGGCGACTTCAACGCAAAACACCCAAGCTGGCACAGCCGCACCCAGAACGTTAAGGGCAGGGGACAGTATCGTCTCATTAGCGGGAACCCCGCCGTTCACGCGCACGGGCCGAGAGGTCCAACTCACTACCCAACACGCGGCGCCGCGGATGTCATTGATTTCATGATCACCAAAAACATTCCATTTCACTTGGACCTCTCTGTGATTAACGCTCTGGACTCTGATCACAACCCTGTTGTGGTCCACTCAGACGTTAATCTCACTGCACTGAGAGTACTGGACTGGGTGGAAGAAGTCGACTGGGACGCAGCCGTCCTAGCTCTTCAAAACTCCGTGGAAGCACGTCCTGGAATAGACTCGCTTGAGGCTCTCGAGGAGGCAGCCGCGGGGTTTTCCACCTCTGTCCTAAATGCGGTGCGTGCTGACACACACCGAATTCCTACCGATGCAGAAACCCGACATCTATCCCTGTCCCACGGAAACCCTTCATTCAAGCAAAGAATGCTATCAGAATTCTATGGCAGAGATTCTGTCATCCTAGGATGGGAGTAATACACCAGAGGTTCAAATGCCTAGTGACACGACTCCTAAGAAAACATAAGCAGCTTGGGAAAACACGCTCCGTCACGTAAACCTCCAGGAGAGGAAACCGTGGCGCATCGTCCGAGGCTTGCGGAAAGATAAATCTGTACACCAGCATCCTGTGCATAGCCCTCGGGGAAGACTTGACTTTGAACCGAGGGAAAAAGTAGAGGCGCTAGCAGATTATCTGGAAACTCAATTCCAGCCTAGGGAACGTCCACAGAACGATGACCACTCTGACCTCGTGGAACAGATGGTAGAAGAATTCCTAGAAGTCGGACCCGCAGACCACGAGGAGTTCCACATCCCGATAGTTACCCCTCGCGAGGTAACTAACACCATCAAATTCTTAAAAGCCCGAAAATCCCCTGGACAGGACCGTGTAACAGCGAAAATGTTCCAGCAACCTCCCCTTAGAGCCGTGATTCACTTGACCCGAATTTACAACGCATGCCCCAGCATGCATCATTTTCCAGTTGTCTGGAAACAGGCGCCTGTGGTGTGCGTTCTGAAGGAGGGCAAAAATCCGGATTTTCCATCTAGCTACCGCTCCATCAGCCTCCTACCAGTTATCTCGAAAGTGTTCGAGAAGCTCTTCCTGTCCCGCCTCAGACCTCTATTGGAGGAAACGGGTATCCTTCCGGAACACCAGTTTGGTTTTCGTTCTGGCCACTCCACGACTGAGCAACTACTGCGTGTAGCCGAGAAAGCTTCCCTGGCTTACCAGGAGAGGATAAAACGGTGGCAGTGTTGCTTGACGTGGAAAAGGCATTTTCTACCTCTTGGCATGAAGGGCTTGACTACAAGCTCATACAGCACGAAATCCCCACTCCATGCATTTACTTGGTGGCTAGTTTCCTACAGGAACGAAGCTTCCGAGTGAAAGTGGAGGGATCGTTCTCTAGAGAAAGGCCCATTGGCGCAGGAGTCCCCGAGGGCAGTGTACTGTCACCGGGACTCTTTGCAGCTTACATGGCCGATCTCCCCACGCACCCAAACGCACACATCGGTCACTATGCCGACGAGCTCATGACTTTCGCTACTAACAAGAACCCGCGCTACTGCTACCGTCAAGTACAAGCCCATCTCTGTGCCATCAGTAGATGGTGCGAAAAGTGGCGTATGTCAATAAACCCGGAGAAGAGCTCTGCAATTCTCCTGGCGAACACGTTGGCAAACCGGCTCCCGCGAGACCTCGTGTTTCGGCGCCGTCGGATCTCCTGGGTCACTACGGCGAGGTATCTCGGAGTCACGCTGGACCGGTGGTTGACGTATAGACATCACGTCAGGAGCAAAGTACTACAAGGCCACGCTGCTCTCCGGCACTTATTGTCGTAGTATAAATAACGTACACAAACAGCTAGGTCTCCATACTTAAACTCTCTTTATTTTTTACAAAAACAAAGCAAGAACAAAAACGCATCTGGTGGCGTCAACAACAACTATTTGGTTATAATCACTGGCGGTAGATGTCCTCAGCTACTCTGTGTCCTCAACATCCTCCCCACCCTGGTCGATTTGCAGTGGAATCACCAGTTGTACCGGTCGACTGATCCTCGTACCATCGGGTAGACGCGGGATGGCTGTCCTCACTCGGCCATCTCTCCCTTGTAGTACTTCGTCGACTCGGGCTCTCTTCCACATGTGTCTGGGCAGGACGTCTTCTTGCAGGAGGGCGATGTCTCCAACTCGCAGTTTCGGATGTTTGCCGGCTGGACACTTAACCTCGTGGTAACTCCGCAGTTGCAGGAGGTATTCCTTTTTCCACCTTCGCCAGAAGTCTTCGGAGATTTTCATCTTCTTTCGGAATTCTTTCGTAAGATCTTTTCTTCCGTCAGGCTCAGGTCCGTTCGGAATTGTCGTGAGTTTCTCTCCGTTGAGGAAATGGGAAGGTGTAAGAGCTTCAAGGTTGCTCCCGTCTTGTACAATGGGACGTGAATTTAGGGTGGCTTCGATGCTTATCAGAACAGTGTTGAGTCCCTCTTCATCGACCTGTGATCGACCAAGTACCTTTCTGAGACAGCGTTTGGTGGAACCGATCATCCTTTCCCACCATCCTCCCCACCAAGCCGCCCGTGGAGCTATGAACTTGCAGGTCACGTTGTGATGCGCTAGATATTCATGCGTCTTCGGATCGGTGAGAACTTTTGACAGTTGAAGCTCTCTATTTGCTGCTTGAAAAGTTTGAGCGTTGTCAGAGTATATGATTCGTGGTACTCCTCGGCGTCCCACAAATCGCTGGAATGCCATTAAAAATTTGTCAGTAGATAGGTCCGTAGTCAGTTCTAAGTGTATAGCTCGTACCGTTGCACATGTAAACAGAACGATGTAAGCTTTCTTCATCTCGTTCCCCGATTTGATATAGAGTGGGCCGGGAAAGTCGATGCCAGTCACGGCAAATGGTCGAGTAGAACGAACACGATCCAATGGCAATGGGGCTTCGATCTCTTCACACCTCTTCTTGTGGGATATTTTGCATGGTAGACATTCATGCAAGACCTTTTTGATCACCTGTCGAGCTCGCAAAATCCAAAATTCCGAGCGAAGCTCTTCTAGTATTACACGAACACCCATGTGATGAAGCCTGATGTGAGTCTGTCTGATAAGAAGGTATGTGAATGCATGTGATCCGTCTAAAAGCACTGGATGTCTTTCATCATTTGTCAGATCTGCGAATTGTAGACGTCCCCCAAGGCGAATAATATCATCACGCAGGAAGGGATTAAATCGAAAAATCTTGGAAGATTTCGGCAGTGGTTTACTTTTCTTCAAGGATGCTAGTTCAGTACCGAAGCATTCCCGTTGCACCTGACGTATCCAATACATCCTTGCTGTCTCTATTTCTTCTGCAGATAAATAGTTGACACATCCCTTTCTTTTCTCTTTTATGCATCTTACAAAGCGAAGAATCCACGCTGTGACATGTAATATTTTCCAGTATGAACTGTAGCGTGACGCTCTGAACAGTGTTTCTGGGGCTGTAACAACAAGGACTTGAGAGATCTTCTTTTCTTCTGGTAGAGCCGTGTCCGGCACAGTGATATCACGAGGCCACGGGTTAGGATGTTGGACAAGCCAAGAAGACCCCTTCCACCATGAATCCTTCAAAGACAGCTCTTTTGCTTGTAGTCCTCTTGAGAGGTAGTCTGCAGGATTCTCGATGCCAGGACAGTGTCTCCATTGCCTAGACAAAGTATACGTATGAATTTCTGTTACACGGTTGCAAACGAAGGTTTTCCATCGATTTGGATTGTTGCGAATCCAGCCCAAAGTGACGGCCGAGTCGCTCCATAAGGTGGCACAAGAGGAATCAATTCCAGTTTCCTTGCAGAAGTAGCGAAGAAGACGTGATCCAACCAAGGCTGCAAGTAATTCCAGTCTGGGAAGTGTTACTCTCTTCACAGGTGATAACCTATTTTTGCTGAAGACAAGTTTGACATTGCAAGTGTTGTCAGTGGTTGACCGAACGTATAGTACAGCGCCATATGCTCTTTCTGAAGCATCACAAAACACATGGACAGACAGATTATCGCTTAATGTGGATACACCAATCCATCTTGGAACCTGAATAGAAGACAAGTACGACAGATTTGAATTCCAGGCTTGCCATCTCTGGCCAAGATCAACTGGTAAGATACTATCCCATTTTAATCCCTTACACCAGGTGTCCTGAAAGAGAATCTTGCCGATGATCAGTACTGGTGAAAACAAACCAAGTGGGTCATAAAATCTGGCTGTAACACGTAGAAGCAGGCGTTTAGTTGCTGGTTTGTCTACTAGTTCGTGAGTAATGTCCTCTGGAGTGGCAAAGAGTAAGTCCGACTGTGCATTCCAGTTAACACCGAGAACCCGTGTTTCTGATTTCACCTCTTGACCTTCTGCTCTCCATATTTCTCTGAGTGGTAGGGAATTCGTAAACCATTTCGACAATGGGAGTTTGATGTGTCGAAGTAGAGCTATAAGTTCATAATAAACGGTAACTGCTAAGTTATCATTATCTACGCTGGCTGCAAAATCGTCCATAAAGGTACAGCTGTCTAGAAGTTGTGCTGCAGTTGGGTACTTCTCATGATACATGGCTGCAAGTTCTCGCAAGGTTGCCGAAAGGAGGAACGGGCTACTGGTAAGTCCAAACGGCAATCGTCTGAAGCGATACGGTACAATGTCCGTGCTCGCCTGCGTAATTCCATCAACATGAGGTTCCACTCGGTACCATAGAAATCTTGTTAGATCCCTATCGTTCTCATGTAGAGTTAGCTGTAAGAATGCTTGACTGCCATTGCAGACAAGGGCAGTTGGATACACTCTGAATCTGAGTAACGTCGCTACGATTTCGGGTAGGAGATTAGGTCCCATTTCTAGTGCGTCGTTCAACGCCGGGTGGCCTCGCTCATGAGAAGAGGCATCGAACACGATCCTCCATTTAGTGCCATCTTTCTTTTGCTTCTTGACTGCGTGATGTGGTAGATAGAAGACGTTTCCGGGAGTCTCGTTCGTTGGAGCTATTTCGACTTGTTCCTTTACGATGTAGTCCAATATGTGTGCGTGGTACATTGCCTTGAAAACCGAATCGTGTTGCATTCGGTGCTCAAGAGTCTGGAATCTTCTCTCAGCTATTGGCAGGTTATTTGACAAAATTACGCCCTTTTTACGTGGAAGTGATACAACTCTTCTACCGTCTTGGATACAGTATGTTTTGTGGAATTCATGTAGGATAGTTGCATTTTCCCGGACATTTGTCTGCCATGTGTCTCTCGAATACCAATTGTTTCCAGATCCCAGAACTGTCTCATGGATTCATCGGATATTTCGCAGTCAGTGGTTGAGATGTGGTAGGTCGTA
This sequence comes from Tenodera sinensis, assembly GCA_030765045.1. Lineage (NCBI taxonomy): Eukaryota > Metazoa > Arthropoda > Insecta > Mantodea > Mantidae > Tenodera > Tenodera sinensis. The sequence goes on along the minus strand of JAUKNM010000025.1, from coordinate 6,402,615 downwards.
ACGTGATTAACTGAAGCTCCGGACCGGTTACCTGTCAGAACCCAGCTGAAGACTGTAGGAAGCAGTACAAGTGAAGGCGTTATTGGCATTGGCTGTTCCATTTTTACTATCTTCCAGTAATGGTCAGCACCTATTAATATCTCAATAGTAAGTTCTTCGTTGTTAGTTCCCGGATCAGCAAGCGTTAGATTACTGAAGTCCTGGGTGACACTTGGATGCGATGAATAAGTGTTGTCACTTTCAAAGGCCGTGAGAGTGATGGTTTTCCTTGTTGAAAATCCGATAATGTAAAACTGAACAAGCCGTCGTAGTTGGGAACCAGTGGACGTTGCTTCAAATGATTTCACCGATAGGTCTCGCTTGTCAGTTACGTTTAGTTTGAGAGTGTCTACTAGAACCTGTGCAATGAAGCTGGATTGACTTCCAGCATCCAGGATACATCGTGTGAGTTTAGAAATTCCCGTGGGCCCTTTGATCCACACACGAGCAGTTTGGAGAAATGATAAATGTGATGTTGCCACTTGAATTTTGCTGACAGTAGTGGGTGGCGTGTTATTGGCGTTACAGACGGATATGTGATGAAGTTGCTTGCAATTTGAGCAAGAAACTTTTCCTTTCTTGATGCACTGGTGGACAGTGTGTCCTCTGTTAAGGCAAAGAAAACATCGCGTGGAAAGTCTGAGCTTTTGTATTCTGTCTTCCAGGTTGGTTATTTCTTTACATTCTTGGGCCCAGTGGCCTTTATTTTCACAAAAGACGCAGAATGGATTGATGGTTTTCTTCCATATCGGTTTTGATTTTTCCCTTTTTGCAGAAATTTGAAGAGTGGCCGCTGTCGGAGTATAGAAGGATGGAGCGGACGTGGTGGTTTCTCCTCTGATCTTCTCAGTTGTTAGCGATCCCTCTACCTCTTCATTGAGAAACGCCATTAATGACATCATGTGACCTTCTTTAATGTTTTCTCGCTTTGCGTGTATTAGCCAGCGTCTGCAAATTTCAGCTGGAAAAGCTCGTAGGATTTTTGTAGCCAATATACGTCCGTATAGGTTTACATCTTCCCCTAGGGCTATGAGGGCTTGTACTCTGCGATGACACTCCACGTACGTCGAGTTCAACTCTTGAGGACTTTCCGACAAAGCAGGTCTTAAATTTTACAGGAAGTCAAGGTGGGCCTCGATTATTCTATCCTTGTCTCCGTATCGTGCGACAAGTATCTTTTTCGTCTGTTCGTAGGTATCTGCGCTCACTGCTATGCCATCTATGAGTCGCTTTGGCTCTCCTTCGAGGTATCCTCTTAGAAACACGTGCTTATTTATGTCAGATATTGTGGGGTTCTTGTCAACTGAGGACTGGAACTGTTCCCAGAACCTGCACCAAGTTTCTATATCACCGGAAAAGGGTTCGAGCCGTATTGTGGGTAGTTTAACCCCTTGTATGACCGTGGGTATACCGTCAGAATAGTTATTAGTAGTAGAAAGCACACCAGGCTTGTCTTTCTTCTTTGTAAGGAGGGTTTTGGCGTGCTGAAGTGCGCGCTTCGATCTGTCTAAATATTCTTCGCAAGTCTGTGCGTCTGCTTCGTATTCTTCGTCTGTTAACATGTCATGAATATAGTCATCTAAGGTGAGTAACATGTTTAAAGTATCCTGAAGACGATCGCTGATGTGTTCGATCTCAGCTGGATCTGTAGAGTCGTTACTGCCATTTAAAGATGTTGCGAACCGTGTACAATTATTGCGCTGAGTGGTACGTTTTCGTTTAAGTTTCTTAAGTTCTTGTTCTTTGTCCGTCATTATGTGAATAAGAATAGGTCTGTTAGCTAAGTGGATTTGTCTTGATTTATGGCTGGAGAGATGGGGCGAGCTTGAAAGAACAGCTGTGCTCTGTGCTATTCCAAGAGGCAACCAGATGGCGTTGGCAATGGCAAAAAAAAAAAAAAAAAAAAAAAATGGCTACTCGAAACTGATGAGGTTATCAAGCATACATAATACACAATTCTACCAAATCAATGAAAGTAATGTAGCAAGTGTTATTGCAAACATGCTGCTGAGTTATGCAAATCAACCCGTATACAATGGAATGTTGTACTTATCCGTTGTGTTGAAATGGTGTCGTCGTGTGGCGTTGTGAGGTTCCGTGTCTTATTTCAAGTAATCTGCACTTCACTGCCACTTTAACTTAGTATTTTCTGCTTGAAATCTTCAAGATATTTTGTTTCGTGATGTAGTGATCCGTGATTCGAACAGTAATTAGGTTTCGGCACCAGTATGTCGTAGTATAAATAACGTACATAAACAGCTAGGTCTCCATACTTAAACTCTCTTTATTTTTTACAAAAACAAAGCAAGAACAAAAACGCTTCTGGTGGCGTCAACAACAACTGTTTGATTATAATCACTGACGGTAGATGTCCTCAGCTACTCTGTGTCCTCAACACTTATACCCAATACTTAGTTATCAAACCATGCCCTTACGCCTGAAGCGCCAGCTGTATCGAGCGATTATCCCGCCTCTGGTCCTGTACGGATGTGAGATCTGGGGAGTGGTGGCAAAGTCCACCTTCATCAGACTCCAGACGTTGCAGAACCGGGCATTAAGGATGATCTATGATACTGGGTGGAGATTTCCTGCCCATATCCTACACGAACTTTCCGGTATCCCGTACATTGTCGACGTGATTAAAACTCGCGCTCGAACAATGTACAACAAACTCCAGAACCACCCTAACCCTCTGGTGAATACTCTGGGACAATACGACCAGAGACAGCCACGCCGACTACCATCCAAAAGATTACCAAAGGACATCTTAAGTCCGGCGGTTTAATTTTGAAAATGGGAAATACGAAAATACAATCTGTATTCAAAACAGAGAGAAACACCTGTTTCAGTTCACCTCTCAGTGAGTGACTGACGTCCAGAACCCTGGTGGGGATTAGCACGTCACCTGGCTGGCTGGTAACGGCCAATCAGAAGCCGCGCACAGACCGCTCGCGGACCAATCCCTTCCAACCACCCCTTCCGCCCCTATAAAAGCCCCTGATCCTAATATGGCCTTGGCATCACATATCATTCGGTGATTGGAACTCGCATCGTCTGCACCTCGAATCTACTGGACACTGGAAGAACGGGGAAGCCAACTGTGAGACCTCTCGCAAGGGAGGAGCTACTACACACCGCGCCAACTCAATAGTGTAATAGCCAGGCCGGGCGCCGCTAGTCCGTCGAGGAGTGTCCTATAAGGGATCTGATAGGAGATTTTAGGGCACTCCAAATTGGAGAAGAAGAAAGAAAAAATATCAGAAGACCAACTTTCCCGGAGGGGCTCCGGAACGGAGGAAGAAGTGGGCATCAGCCCTCTACTTGCCTCCCTACTAGAGATAGCTCGCCGAGCTATTTCAAACCAGCACCAACCAGACATGGAGAACTCCAGAGCCGACTCGGCACCGACCGACGGACAAACGAAACCGCAGGCCCACATGGTTGCAGCCAAGGGACCAGGCTCTAGCCTGGACCCGGGGTTCACTGGAACCCCCATAGGCGCGTCGCAAGGCGTTAAACCCTCTGTGGGATGCCGGTTGGCACCTACAACGACTAAAGACATGCCGAGTACCAACGCCAAGGTAAGACCTGACGCGATAGGTACCTCTACCCAGAACCCTTTCCATGGTCCAAGGGTGAATACCGTCAAGGCGAAAGCCAAGACGCTCCTGAGGGCCAAGAACAGGCCGAAGGCCAAAAAGTCTATTGGTCTTGTGAACCAAGGGACCGCAGTCCCTGTCACACCACCACCAGTTCCTATGACCCCTGTCCCAGCACCTACAATGCCGGATGACGACGGCTTCGTTGTAGTGCAAAGCCGTAGAAGGAGATCTTCCGGTTCAAAGCCGGAAGGGACTCCTCCTTCACCATCATCTGCAACTGCAGCGCTCGCCCCAAACCAGGCCTCACAAAAGGAGGGTAGAATCCCTCCGATTGTGTCTGATCCGTTCCCGAACCACATAAAGGTAATGAAGGAACTGAGACGGCAGTTAAAGGCCAATTTCCAGGCAACCCGGCATCCAGGGCGGGTTGTCATCAGAACCACCACCTCTGACGACCACACGGCCGCGAAAGGGGTACTGAAAGAGAGTGGAATTAAGTTCCACACTTACTCGCTTCAGCGTCCCCACGTGGTTCGCAGAGTGGTCAGGGGTCTTGATTCAGAAACAGACCCCCAGGATATCCGTGACGGCCTACAGGACGAACACGGGATCAAACCGAGGTCCGTGGTGCAACTAACCACCACAAAGGAAAAACAGGGGAAACCCACCAAGGTACCCCTACCACTATTTTTAGTGGTAGTTGAAAAACAGGGGGAGGGAACCCCAAAGATCGACCAGGTGACTCATTTGTATAACACGAAGGTCACCATTGAGCCCTACCACAGCAGGGAGGGGCCAGCCCAATGCTACAACTGCTTGGGCTTTCACCACTCAAGCCATGCTTGTGAGAGGCAACTCAAGTGCCTTCGCTGTGCAGGTGAGCACCTGGTGAAGGATTCCCCGACACCAGTAGAAAATAAAAAGTGTGCCTACTGCGACGGGAGCCAAATAGGCATCTATCGCGGTTGCCCGAAGCGACTTGCAATTATGCAAGGAAGACAGGGCAAAGTACCAGAGATCCAACAGGGGGTGTCTTTTGCACAGGCAATGTCGGAGCACGTAAGTGCCCTAGTACAGGCCGAGAGTGCAGAAGCAACCCCACAAAACCAGGTTGACAGTCAAAAGACAACGCCAGTCCCAAGTGTCACTCCAAAGGCGGGCACGGAACATCCAGTGCCACCCCCCAGTGTTGCCCCAAAAGACAAACGCCCTCCTAAAAGGAGGAGGAAGGGGAGAAAGGCTCATGTGACTGAAAGTGCAGAGCCAGAAAAAGCCACGGTGGAGGCAGGTAACAAAAGTGTTGCCCAACTTTCCCCACCAACTGCTCCAGCCAATCAGGCACCAGCCGCTACAGACAACCAGGCAACAGCAACAGCGCAGCCAATCAGCGCTGGCCCGTCATCACAGACTGGCTCTATAAGTAGAACCCACACAACACCACGAAAACCACGAATAAGCACTCAGTCACAGGTCTTGGGAGACGCCTTCGGCTCAGAGGACATGGCGGAGTTTATTGAACTGGCAACTTGGTTTGCGGACCTTGTACAACGTTCCCTCCCCATTCTACGGCGCTGCAAGGAGCAAATCCTCAACCCAGAATTATCGGCTGTGAAGAAGCATCTTATAATGCTTCAAACGGCCAAGGAACTCTACGCTGACTCCACAAGCTCTTAAATGGCGCATAGAAATGAGCGATCATTTAGAGCTGCGTTTTGGAACCCAAATGGAGTCAGAGAGCAGAGACCTGGCCTGTTAGAGTTTGTAGACAGCCATGGGATTGATATCCTTATGGTCTGTGAAACACACTTGCACGCCGGTGTACAGTTCAGTCTGCCAAGTTACGTCGCCCATCGGTCTGATCGGGTCGGCCGACAGGGCGGTGGTACTGCCATTTTCATAAAGAACCATCTCACATATATTCCTGTTACCATTCCTCCACTACAACACCTAGAGGCAACCGCCATAGGACTTTCCTTAGGCGGATGCGACGTGGTACTTGTAGCGGTATATGATCCTCCGGATGGGCCCTTCTATGAAGCGGACATCACGGCACTCCTAAACCTACACGAAAGAGTCTGTATCGCAGGCGACTTCAACGCCAAACACCCAAGCTGGCACAGCCGCACCCAGAACGTGAAGGGTCGGGGATTGTACCGTCTCATTAGCGGGAACCCCGCCCTGCATGCATACGGGCCGAGAGGTCCAACATACTACCCGGCACGCGGCGCCGCGGATGTCATAGACTTCATTGTCACAAAGAACATTCCATTTCACCTGGATCTCTCGGTGATTAACGCTCTGGATTCTGATCAGAACCCTGTTGTGGTCGACTCAGACGTTAATCTAACTGCGCTGGGAGTGCCTGATTGGGTTGAGGAAGTCGACTGGGATGCAGCCGTCCTAGCCCTCCACAACTCCGTGGAAGCATGTCCTCGAATAGACTCGATAGAGGCTCTCGAGGAGGCAGCCACGGGGTTCTCAACCTCTGTCCTAAATGCGGTGCGTGCTCATACGCACCGCATTCCTACCGACGCACCAAACCCTACAGCTATCCCTGTTCCACTGAAACGCCTCATTCAAGCGAAAAACGCTGTTAGAAGGCTATGGCAGAGATTCCGTCACCCTAGGATAGGAGTAATACACCAGAGGTTCAAATCCCTTGTGAGACGACTCCTAAGAAAGCATAGGCAAGCAGCTTGGGAAAACACGTTGCGACATGTAAACCTCCAGGAGAGGAAACCATGGCGCATCGTCCGAGGCTTGAGGAAAGATAAAACTGTACACCAGCACCCTGTGCATAGCCCTCGGGGAAGACTTGTCTTTGAACCGAGGGAAAAAGCAGAGGCGCTAGCAGACTATTTGGAAACTCAATTCCAGCCTAGAGTCGACCCTCAGAACGACGATCATACTGACCTCGTGGAGCAAGCAGTAGAAGACTTCTTAGAAGTTGGACCTGCGGGCCACGAGGATTTCCACATCCCGATAGTTACCCCTTGCGAGGTAACTAACACCATCCAACACCTAAAACCTAGAAAAGCCCCTGAGCAGGACCGGGTAACAGCAGAAATGCTCCAGCACCTTCCCTTTAGAGCCGTGATGCACTTGACTCGGATCTACAGCGCGTGCCTAAGCATGCGCCATTTTCCGGAAGACTGGAAGAGGGCGCGTGTGGTATGCGTGTCGAAGCCGGGCAAGAATCCGATCTTTCCTTCTAGCTACCGTTCCATCAGCCTCCTACCAGTTATCTCGAAAGTTTTCGAGAAACTGTTCCTGACCCGCCTTCGACCTCTTTTAGAGGGAAAAGGCCTCCTATCGGAACATCAGTTTGGTTTTCGGTCTGACCATTCCACAACCGAGCAACTACTGCGAGTAGCCGAAAAGGCCTCTCTGGCTTACCAGGAAAGGGCCAAAACGGTGGCAGTGTTGCTTGACGTGGAAAAGGCGTTCTCTACCACCTGGCACGAAGGGCTTATCTACAAACTCATACAGCACGAAATCCCCCCTCCATATATTTACTTGGTGGCTAGTTTCCTACAGGAACGTAGCTTCCGAGTGAAGGTGGAGGGTTCATTTTCCCGAGAAAGGCCCATTGGCGCAGGAGTTCCCGAGGGCAGTGTACTGTCACCGGCACTCTTTAATGCTTACATGGCCGATCTGCCCACGCACCCCAACACTCACATCTGTCAGTATGCGGACGATCTCATGATCTTCGCAGCAAACAAGAACCCGCGCTACAGCTACCGTCAAGTACAAGCCCACCTCTGTACCATCAGTAGATGGTGCGAGAACTGGCGCATGTCTATCAACCCGGAGAAAAGCTCTGCGATTCTCCTGGCCAACACGCTGGCAAACCGGCTCCCGCAGGACCTCGTGCTTCGGCGCCGTCGGATCCCTTGGGTCACTACGGCGAAGTATCTCGGGGTCACGTTGGACCGGCGGCTAACGTATAGGCATCACGTCAGGGGCAAAGTACTACAAGGTCATGCAGCCCTACGGCAGTTGTATCCCATCCTCAGCTCCAAAACCATGCCCATTCGCCTGAAACTCCAGCTGTATCGTGCGATCATCCCGCCTCTGGTCCTGTACGGATGCGAGATCTGGGGAGTGGTGGCAAAGTCCACCTTCATCAGACTCCAGACGTTGCAGAATCGGGCATTAAGGATGATCTACGACACTGGTTGGAGATTTCCTGCCCACATCCTTTACGAACATTCCGGCATCCCGTACATTGTCGACGTGATTAAAACCCGCGCTCGAACAATGTACAACAAACTCCAGAACCACCCTAATCCACTGGTGAATACTCTGGGACAATATGACCAGAGAGAGCCTCGCCGACTACCATCTAAAAAATTGCCGAAGGACATCTTAAGTCCAAAGGTCTAATTTTCGCAGATGGGAAAGGCAAAATGAATATCTGTACTTAAAACAGAGTAAATCGCCTAACTCAGATCACCTCTCAGTGTGTGACTGACGGCCAGAACCAGGAGGAGATTAGCGCGTCACCTGATTGACTAACCAGCCAATCAGCATGTATGGGCAGTGCCCGTTCATGGACCTATCCCAACCATCATCGATCTTGTCCCTAAGATACCCCTGATCCCAAACATTCCCAGAGTTTAAATCCCTGTAGACCAAAACGCATGCTGAAAATACCATCCAACGAGGAGCATAAAATATGCTACCTCCCAACAATCCTCAATCCTCATTCTTCACCAGCCATCCTATAACTTCCTAATCCCGTCATGCAGTGGTTAAGCCCTAACAGGGCAGGTACACGGATGACACACCTCGGGCTGTTCTCAGCCTGCCATCTGGTAGTCTAGTCTACCATACTTTCGCGCAGGTAAAGCCGTATAAGGCTAGGTACTGCGGTAAAGACACTTCGGGTGGGGGAATAAGCTTCCCCACTCGACTCGAACTGCCTCTGGAGCCTCTGGAGCCTGGCCTTGGCCACTTTACAGGACAGGCGCAGTGCCCACTATACCCCAGGCAACATAACAGGCAGACAACTCCATCCAGCGCAGCCACACAGCCACATCACGTGACTACACCAATCTCCGCCGACGCACCCACACCACGTGGCACTACCTCCTACGCCGCAGTAACGCCAAGTGTGGAACATCGCAGTACCGAGGCCCATGAACTACATTCCACAGTCACTGGCCTCGACCAACGCCTACGCCGCATCGAGGACGCCTGCAAACAACTGCCCTGCCGCAACACCCTGTCCACGAGACCTACAGGCCACAACTTCTGCAGTTCAAGAAGTCCGAGACATCGCCGCAGAGAGTGTCACAGCTCTCTCACAGACCGTCTCGACACTACACTCCAAGACCAACAAGCACATACGGGAGAGCCGCAAGCGCCACGCTGCAATCACCCGACAACTCACACATCACACCACCGGGTTCAACGCGGCAGCCCGGCTACTACACCAACTACGAGCAGCTATCATCGACCTAGACAACACGGATCTTCTCGAGTCCATACAAGGCAAGCTGTATCGGATAGAGACTACACTCAGCGCAGCTACAATAGAAACCACCACCAATACTCCTCAGCCAGCAGCACCAACACAAGCGGCAACATAACAACCACGTAAACTGACACCAGAGCAAATTTCACTCGTCCAGAGGAGAGGCTACTTGAGCCACACAGGACCTCCATGTGTCAACAAGTGCCGGACCATGCTCTGTAGCGGCACCGGACTAACACATGCGGACATCCTGCCCTATATCAGCAGCCCCTCGAAGCCACCAACACAGTCTTCCCAAGAAACCACAAAAATGAACACCCAACTCAAATAAAGAACTTCACCTTTAACTCCCCCTCAACACTCTCTCTTACTTCTCTTACCCACCTTCACCTTTAACCCCACGGTCATGGCCAGTGCCTCGTGTAATGGCCATGTCCTGGACCCTACCTTTTCGCGCTCCCACTAAGTGCGGCAGCTTGTATCCTAACATATACTAACGGAGGTGCTGACGCGGTACTCCAACAACCCTTCCTTTGAATCCTACCAACTTCACACCCATGAACATTTAAAAAAAAATTGATTCCTAGTATGCAACACATCCCCGTAGCGACACAATCGAAAGCATCGCGCAGGTTAAGCCATATGACGGCTAGGTACTGCGGTAAAGACACTCGGGCGGGGGGAATCAGCTTCCCCGCTCGACTCGAACTGCCTCTGGAGCTCCGTGTCAGTCATCACCGAGACTACCAGAGTGTTAAGGCAACGCCACTGAGGATGTTCGACGCAGCTTCGGACGAAACGTCTGGAAGGAGTTTCCTGACTAGACCACGGCCCACAAGCCCGGATAATCAGTTTCTATATGAAAACTGATATCTCTTTCTATAAATTCCGCAGTGCTGCGCACTAGTTGACACAACGATTTTTGTTCTGTCCCACTCATCCATCCGAAAATAATCTCAACTCCTTAATATTGGATGCATATACCTCTATATACAACTGGAATGAACATACCTCATCCCCCCCCCCCTTTTTTTTTTTTTTTTTTCTATTCTCTCATGGTATACATGCATGACAAAATCGTTTGTTTTCATATTTTTATACAAGAAACATTAACCCAGAGTTACCTGAGATAAAATACTTCCTGAACAGGAATGTACGGTAATGCCAAGTTCTGGATGTAATCAAAGCATAGGCCTAACACACCATTGTCTTCCTGGCAATCTTCTTGAGCTTCTTTCTTTTGTTTTCATTTCGGAATAAAATATTTTGCTGCGGCGTTAATGTATCATTAATTAGGCAACTGCCACACGTTTTGCAGCTTCACCAAGAGGACCTTGTATCTTCACTTTGCACATGTGCCCACTTGAGAATAGTCAAATGCATAGCTGAACTTTTCTCTAAGGTATTTAGCATAATATTTATTGGTAATTCTTGATTTTGGGTGTTTCTCAAGGCCTCAGGTGAACTGAAGTGCGAAACATGTACTGGAAAGGAGCCTATATGGTCATGCATTAGTTTCCGCCATTCTGGAGACAAAAAGGGATTTTTATTACCTATACCTCTCATATCCTGAGGAGATTTATCTTGCAGAAGGTCTTGCAATCTCCTTAATCCTTTTTCACTTATTGAAAATATGCTCATGAAAGCTTTTCTGTAGATTTCAACATGTCTAGTATCACTGATTACAAAAAACATGTAACTGGCACATTGTGATCTTTTACGAAGAGCCTCATCTCCTCGTGATATTTGACGTCGAACAATACTGTTAGATTTAATAAGGCTACTAAAAGATATTCCTTTTTTGGTGTTGAAATTGAAACATTTTGTGAACATACTAATTTGTTCCTCCTCTGATAACCTCTTGTTTACGACACCTGAAGCAAAATAAGTACATTTTAATGTGAGCTGATTGCACAAACAAGTAATAGATCCAAAATTTCTTAAGTGAAGGCGTTAGGTTAACCTACATACCTGCAAGGCTCCCCGGGTTTCTTGGGGCTTACAAGTTTCCAGAATAGGTTGTGTATTCAGAATCCTTTAGTTGTGCATGTTTGATAACATTAAACTTATATTCATTAGTATTCTTCTGCCCTCTTTTCCTTGTCCTTACGTGACTTACTAATAAGTGCGTGTCTGGAGAACACATTTTCCTCAAGCAAAATGGTGGCACCTGTTCACTTTGTGCTTGTACAAACAGGAGCAGAGCGTGCCTTTCTCATTATCTTTAGTAACGCTTTGTGTTTCTAACTTATAGGGTTTTCAACACGATATAGCAACTTAAGTGACCACATTATGTTCCATTTGGTTTTTGTCATTTTCTTGTATTTTAATGATACGGTCATATTACATAATAATTCGATAAATTAAATAATGGATGGAAGAATGAATGAAATGAAATTAATCGGCGATAATTTTATTTACTCCGGGACTACATCTGTAACATGCATAATGTTATTAAGCCGCTTAGTACGTGCGCAATAATAACATCTCTGCAACCTGTGTCAGCTATTTTACGATTAATTGATTCAGGTCTGAAATACACTAGCATAAACATTTCAGAAAGTCGTATTTATCATTACAGTTAAACTGCGTATTTGCTGTGAAATACGAGTGTTGTTTTAATCACTCGTTTTTTGTGTCAGAAATAAACACCTAGGAAATTCCAGTGTTTCCCGATAAATTTATAAATCACCCAACTGTATCGATTTGAATGACCAAGCTTCGTTCGGCTGTCCCTCACCCCACCACCCTTTTGCGAAATCTTCTTTTTTGGGGGAAGATACTTATTGAGATACATAAACTTGAAAAGCAAAATGTTATGTAAATAACATTTTTTGTTGCTATTGTTAAGTCATTTACGAGATACAAGAGATATAGGGATACATAAAAATATTTCATGAACACCATCATTTCAGCCGTAAAAAGTAATACGTTGTGTTTCTACTTCAAACATATAGATGGGACGAGCTGAAACACATAAACTAAAATAGCTAGGTCAACTTTCTTACTGTATTCTGATAGTCCTTGAAGAGGACTAAAACGCTAGCTCGTTTGCTGAAATCGGCTAACACAGAAATTATGGCCAAAATAAGGCTTATACTAATTGTGACTGTCACGCGTAGACTAAGACAGCTAACTCAACTTTCTTTAGGTTTTCTGAAAGCCCTTGACGAGGTCTTTAATATCCTCCCTTGTTTGTTGAAATTGACACATTAACAGAAAAATTATGTCCAAAATAAGGTTTAGAGTAATTGTGACTTACGCGTAGACTAGGTCAACTTTCTTACTGTATCCTCATAGCCCTGGAAGAGGAATTTAAAACGTTACTTCGTTTGTTGAAATCGGTCCACTAGAGGAGAATAAAAAGCCAAAATAATGTTCAATTGCTCTGAAGAAGCGGGAATAAAAAATGTTAATTTGTATGTAAAATCAGGAATTACACCTATAGAGACAAACTTAAAAAGCGAAACCCTATCTGAATACAACGTTTGATGAAATCGTTAGAGTCGTTTCTAAGTTGTGTGGAATTTATAAATATGGAATATATATACAAGAATTTCTTGTTTAAATATATAAGATAAGATATTGTGAATTTAAGAGTAAGTTTTAGTTGCTAAACAGGTTACCGCTTAAATCAAACCTCTTTCAATTACCATTATACCCTTCTGTCTAATCATTAGAATAAATATATCACATGTTAATACAACATAAACTTATTATAATGACTGGATAACTTGTTTTCATATTAAGTGAACATTTTTATAGTGTTTGCAATAACATTGTACAGTACTTATGTGGCTCTTATATTGCTTTAATCCAGATTCTAAAACGCAGATATTTGAAACAGTATTACTGTAGTCTTCGAATATATATGACCGCCTCCGTGGCACAGTTGGTAGCGTGCTTGCCTCTGACGCGGAGGACCTGGGTTCGATCCCGGTACCAGCATGGGGATTTTTTCCCCGCTGGGAAGTCTGGCACGGGGTGCACTCAGCCTCGTTAGGTCCCGGGGGACCAATTGATGGAGAAGTAGCGGCTCCAGGTCGCGAAGGCCAGTCCCACCCTCCAGTACTGCACCCCACTAATAAAGCCTGTAGTGGGTAGAGGTGGAGAACTCAGCGCACAAAAACAGTACCTACAAAAATTACCTTCTTCTGTATTAACATTCAGATTACAATATTGTGTCCACCACCCATTGTTGTCTAAGATGTCATCCAGTCGTGTACTCATTGATTTCACTAGGGACTCGCATACAGTGGGCCTCAATTTCATATTTTGCCATACTTTGAAAGCGGGATTTACTAGATCATTCCTAGTTGTTCCTGAAAAGGACTCAAGTCACGAGTCATTAAGGACCAAATACGCTCAATGGGGTTTAAATCGGACGGCCAGTCGATTTACGAAATTTCTGGGTGTCACTGTATCCAATCTCTGGAGCTGTCCTTGCCGAAAGTAATGGTGAGCATTTTGCCAGCTGGATAAACATATGAGATGCTAGAAGCATACAGCTACCAAGAACACGTATGTATATGTTCTTCAGAATCCATTTGAGATTATATTTGGACTAGCTCTTTCCGAGTTCTGAAGCAGAAACTTAGCCCCAAAATCACACACTTTTCCAGTCACTTCTGTTTTGGGCAGTAATATTGAGGCCGAGTATCTATGTTTTTAATTACTTGTGTTAGCTTTGAACTGTGTCACGCATTGTTTTGGTTTCTATATGAATATTTAATTTCCGGCTAACTAGATTAAATCGGTGGAGCAAGCATGCGTTAGGAGGGCGTGTAAGGGAAAGGAGTTTGTGTTAACAGGTAACAGTTGTAAACATTAAATTGCGGTCATTTATTATCGAGTCATTATCTTAAATACGTTTCTGCCTTGTGTGTATGGTACGAAGGGGGGACACCTCGATATAACGCGACCCCGACATGGATCTTTTGCGGGCTACCACCACCCCAAGGGGAAGGGATGAGGCGAAGTGAGACCGTAATCTTGTCAGAGAGTGGAGCCAGCGAAGCTCTGAATGCACAGAAGTCCAAAACAGTTACAGATATTGACACCAGGCGCGGAACCGAAGTGTGTCCTCTACTCAGGGAGAGGGTGACGAGGCGACTCTTGCGTCCCAGGCGGCAACTTTCAGGGAGGGCCAGGGAAGAGCCTCCAGAGTGCAAGCAACTGCGTCACCTGTCCGCAACCGCACTACCAACCGAACCTGAAAATGACAAGGGAGGGAAATGATAAATGAAGGGAAAGGAATCTGTACAGAGGAGATTAATGTACCCCAACATTCGCCTAAGAGAAATGGGGAAACCACGGAAAATCCATATCAGAGTGCACGGCCAAGGGGATCGAACCCGTGACCTCCCGAACCGGGCCACAGGCGTTACCGTCTGAGCCATCCCGCGCGGTACGTTTCTGCCTTACTGAAGTTGTCTCTGTCTATACGAAATTGACTGCATGTTTATTCCTATGCGCTTTGTGCCTCCATACTTCTAACACGTCTAACACCCACTGATCTGGATCAATCCGCGTCACCCCGCATTGCTGCGCCCCTTAATAGTATTTCTGTATAATTCGATCTGAGAATAAATTAACTCTGCGTCTGTCACATTTCCGACGGCGTTTAACCTCGAACAGTGTTGAAAACTGGTAATACTACGAAGAGGGAGAGATTCTCACTTTTGCAATGAGAGTCACGCCTTGAAATTCCTAACCATTCTAATTCTATTCGGTTTCGTTTCACTTGGCGTCTGGTTTTCTTGGCCAATCCTCGCTCCTCTTGCATATAAGTTATGGGAAACGCTCCCTCCAATATTAGTAAAAACAAGCGCCTCTCGTATCGCTAATCTATTTCTATATTTTAAGGTAGCTTTGTATGTGGTTGTGAGAAAAAACTCGAACTCTCGCATCCGACGGATCTGATTAGCTCCGCGTTGTCATTGTAGGTGGCGCTATCAGTCGACATGAAGTGGCAGTAGATAGTAGATAGTGTACGTACATATTACATCATTTAAAAAATCACAACTACTGACATTTTACATAATATAATGGCAATTTCTATCATTCACTGTCAGATTTTCTTTACGCTGTTGTCAGAGGACGTGAATTAATCATCTTAAAAAGTAGGTAAAATAATACTGGCACTATCAGTGCATTCGAGCTTCAGTCATCAATGTTTAGAATTGAAGAAAATTGGGAAACAATGCACTATATATGTAAACACGAAAAACTATATGTATGAAAAAGGAACAAGGATCAAGGTCAGCTATGAAAATCTAGGAATTATTAGGGTAATAAAAACAATTGATTCTAGTCTTCTCTCTGCCGGATGAACAAAGATCAAGAACATGTCCAAAACTAATTTGGATTGTTTCAATAAAGATGCTGTAGTGTGAATGATTTTTGCATCACAAAAAGAGAAAAGACCAACTCTTAAGAAGGTGAAATTTTATAGACTTCTAGGGTAGAAAACCAAGCACAACAGACACATTTTGATGAACATTATATGTACTATACGAACAAGAATGCTTAAGTATCAGAGGTATTCAAAGATATGATAATGAAGACCATAAGATAGTTTATATGGTGAAACATATCAGTGCATCGCACATAGCGAGTGATACTCAATGTAGGGACTCATTACACCGATGTCGAAAGGCCGGCTGTTGGTTATTGTGCACGCTGAAAGAGAATAGGTTTTATGTACGATTTAAGGCCAAAATAAACGTGGAGAAAAATGGATCCAAGAAAAGCTCATTCCTAACCTGCCTCTTGGATCTGTGCTTGTTGTAGATAGCGCCCTTTTTTCACGATGTTCAAATCGATAAACATCCAAATTCGCACTCTAGAAGAGACAAAATGCTCTCCTGACTACAGAGACACGTGGCTGAAGATTAAATCAGACAAACAGTTTTATCTTACCTAAGGAATCCTGAAATTGATCAAGTTATTTTACATTCCGGACGAGCACCTTCGTATAAAATACTTTCAAGCAACACAAACACACGGTATTAAGACTTCCTGCCTCTCACCTTGAAAAACCCCATAGAACTAATATGCTAAAAACTGGGCTTTCAAACATAATATAACTTTTAAATTAGATGGTGTAATAAGAATTGCAGATGAAAAAACGAAATCTATCTCAGTGGAAGAGTGGCAAGAAGTATGTAAATATGTAAGAAAAGTTGAGCTGGAATTTATGAGAACTGAGGGTCTTCTGGCTGTAGGAGAGGAGTTAGTTATTCACTTAAATGGCGACAACTGTGCATAGGAAGACATTGATGATGAAGCAGGAAACTTCAACACGCATGCAGAGGATTAGGATGAACCAAAACAAGGCAATCACACAGAGTATGAAGACAATGAATAGCGTTTGGTATCAGCGGAGTTCCTACATTAATTTGAAGAGCTGCAGAGAGATGCACAGTGCTGCGACTGTGGCCTTTGGCTGGGGATAGATAACCTTTGGTTTTAGTCAGGCTCAAAGTACTTTTAAACGTGGCGAATGGCCGATAGCTGCGAAGTTGTTTGTGGTCGAGTTCATTTTATAAAAATATTCGGGCCCGAGAGGCCACCGACCTCCGTGCACTAAACATGGGCAACAGTACGTGATGAAGCACAGTGCCCGCTCGCATTATCTGCAGAGCCTAGTCTGTTTCAAGGAAAGAAACAGCGATGTTATCCCCACAATAAATTTGCACAACGTCACTCGCACAGATCCTGCAGAGGTCATTCGCCACGTCTAAAATATACCTCTGTACTTCTCTGATCCTCTCTCGTAACGTCATCGCGACGATAGGAGCCTATCTCCACCACGCTTCTTATTCATCCTTACCGCGCAGTTTTTGTGTAGTGTTTAACGCCCCTTTTACTACTACGGCACCGCAGGCGATGACATGATGATACATGGAATTAAAATGGAGCACCGGTGGAATGAGATGGCGGTGGGAACCGGAGACCCGGAGGAAACCCGTCCCACCGCCGCTTCGTCCACCACAAATCCCACATGCGGTTGCCTGGGATTGAACCAGGGCCGCTTTGGTGACAAGAGAATGGTCTAACCACTCGGCTGCGGCGCGGCCTACCTTACCGCGCAGGATTTCTGTCAACTTAGATGAACACACCTTGTATAAGGGCATGCTTAGCTGTCGTCAGATACCTTTAGGTTGTAGTATATAATATATATATATATATATATATATATATATATATATATATATATATATATATATATATATATATATATATATATATATATATATATATATATGTTAAACGTGCAAAGAGAACGGGATCTCAAAGCTTTAAAAGATTTTGCTATCCCACAAAGCCTACTGTATTCCCATATTCCCCTTGTACCTACAAGAAAATAAGCAATAAGATAATTTGTACATATGTTTATCTCAACTAACACGAAGGAGATATAGGAATAAGAGTTTGTAAGAATGGTTAGCACAAGAGTAGAGAAGGTCATGTGAATACAACACACATTTTTACTTTCTCTACTACGTTTAGTAAATTAGATGAAGTATTGTATTCTACCCAAAAATTCCAGGTCGAGATTTCAGCGGGAAATTGGGTCCCCTGAATCCCCCAAAAAAAGCATTTGTAGAAGAAGTTTCGCGCGCGCGCGCGCGTGTGTGTGTGTGTGTGTGTGTGTGTGTGTGTGTGTGTGTGTGTGTGTGTGTGTGTGTGTACGCGCGCGCGTGCCTATGTGTTTGTCAGTTTGTCAGTCTGTGGACAGCATAACTCAAAAGCGAAAAGTTGGTTTAAAACCAAAGTTGGTATTTAAGTTTAATGTCTTTCAAGGATGCGACACAAAGATTTTCAAGAAAAATTCTCCACCCTAAACTACCTATTACATGGAAAAGTTTTCGAAAATTTTGATATTCTCGAAGCAGTTATAACGATTATGATTAAAATTCCATATGCTTAAGATATTTGTATAACAAATGAAATGTATATTTTGAATTTTCTAGCTATTACCTATGTAGGCCTATTTACCCTGGATGATTTTTAATAGCTCGTATACCGTGAGAGATAGATCAAATCTTACTGCACAAAAATGTAGATCTTGCTAAAGCACACAATTTATGTATAAATAAATTATGTTTGTAGAGTGAGCCATTTCTGAAATATTCTTCGTTATTTGTGTAAGTTTTGGAGAACTTACACTTCTGTCAAATGGAACGTCGCTCTTCATTTTCTATATTTTAACCGCGCAAACAGAACAGAATTTGAAAGCTTTAAAAGATTTGACTATCGCTCAAAGCCTACTGTATTCCCAAATTCCCCTTGTATCTACCATGAAATAACCAATAAGATAAGTTGTGCAAACGATCTGAGCTAACACGAAGAAGACAGAGGAATAAGAGTTAGTACAAGAGTAGAAAAGGTCATGTGAGTGCAAGACAAGGTTTTTTATTACTCTTGTGTCGTACATTTTAGTCAAATGTCCTACATTTCCATGAAATAATCTCGTAACTCTAAGGCTACGTTGAGTTCTTCCATGGCACATGCCATCTACATTCGACAAAACTGAAGGCTGGATTAATTAAACTGAAGATTGGGCTTGTTCGCCGGAGCAACAAGTACATACTTGGTAGCATTCGTCGAATTCCCTTGTGAGAAGCACCTCCCCTTGAACATGCAACAGTTGTGACACGCGAGCAAAATAATGATTCACCTGTCGCACACGTGTCTGCGCAGGCGTATTCTCTCTCTGAAAGAGGAAATACAACAGGTTGATTCCCAAAGGCCAAAGATCATATCGAACGGTCTTGGCAATGGTGTTCACCTGTTTACTGTGTGTTAATAATTGAGTGTGTATTGCTTTTGTTGCCTTTAACTTTACACACAGGCGCACACTCATGCCTAACGATTTCTTATTTACTGAGCTACTATTTGATTGCAGTTTCGGAACCCAAACAGCAATATACATTTTAAAAAATTATAGTTTTAAAAGACTAAAAAAGACACACTTTTATAACGAAGCGAGCAAAAAAGTAGAAAATAATTTTTAAGTATGAAGAGTTTGTTCTATAGCGATATAAAAACAACTAGTTCATTATACTTCAAAAATTTGTAATAGGTTTAAAATAAAAACTCATTTATATTAACAAAATAATACTTTTTATTACAAAAAAGCGTGGGGTATTTTTAGACATTTTTCTTATCTTTACTTTTATTAATAGCTACCAATGAACTATTTATAACACTTGATGACAGACACCCCACGCTTTTTTACAATAAAGCTTATTATTTTGTTAATATAAACGAGTTTTTATTTTAAACGTATTAAAGCATTTTTAAACATAATAAACTAGTTGTCTTTATATCGCTACAGAACAAACTTTTCATACTTAAAAATTCTTTTCTGCTGTTTAGTTCGCTTTGTTATAAAAGCGTGTCGTTTTTAGTTTTTTAAAACTATAATTTATTTTTAATTTTTTAGTCTCAAATTTTTCTATCCAAATATTTTTCAACATTTTTAATCTGAAACCTTTTTAAAATTTGTCAATTAGAAATTTCTTCCATTTTTACAATTTTCAAATCACCTTTTTTGGAACAGTATTACATTACAATTACTGCTTTAACTACACTATGAGCTGTTTTGGCCTTCGTGACCCTGGGTAAACTTCGATCCGCAATCGTTTCCCCGAAATCTCCTGTCCCTCTCAGGTCCTCTCTCCGGGCATCTATCTCCGTCTTTCAATATTTTCAAGCGATTTAATTCCCTTGTCCAACGTAACCTGTGTCGATTTCTAAACTACCAGCTGTTGTGGGCGTCTTGGCCCTGTGTGAACTGCAGTCCGCGATATTTCCCCTGGTTCTCGTGTTCCTTTCAGCTCCTCTCTCTGGGCACCTACGTCATCCAATATGTGTGTGTGTGTGTGTGTGTGTGTGTGTGTGTGTGTGCGTGTGCGTGTGTGTGTATTTATTTAATTAAGGAAATTTTCCGGGTACAGCTAGAAATGTGCATTAATGACATCTAACTTGTCATAATTGTACTATTTTCTATAAATTTATCTTAGTCATTCTTTATCCTGACGATCCTGGTCAGGACATCGGGACAAAGTCGTGATATTGCATTCTCATCGGTCCTTAACATGTGTGCAGATTTTGAAGTCAATCAGACAAATCTAAGTTGGTGAAAATTACGTCGAAAGATTGTTACATTGATAAATTTATGTAAGTAATTTCTTTATCCTGATGATCCTGGTCAGGACATTAGGACAAAGTAATGATATTATATTGCAATTGGTCCTCGACACCTGTGCAAATTTTGAAGTCAATCAGACGACCCTAAGTTGGTGAGAATTGCGTCGAAACGTTCCTTTGCATTGATAAATTTAGCTTAGTCGTTTTTATCCTGAAGATCCTAGTCCGTACATTTGGAGAACTTCATATTACTGTGTTGTCATAGGTCACTGACATGTGTACAAATTTCCAAGTGAATCACACAACTCACATACATACATTTTTACATACATACAGGTGAAGCTAATTTAAAGCGTGTAATAAACTTCACTGTGGTTAATTAAAAATCCTATATTTTCTAGTTTAACAATAACTTATTTATGTTTAATACACATTTCCAGGAAGTGTATTTAAATTCAAAATAACTGAGCTAAAAGGACTTATATTAATACTCATTTTAAGCCCTATAGATCACATTTGAGATGATAGTGTTAAATTCGACTTGCTTTATTTTCTGTTGTGTTTATCCAAGGATCTTGCTCTAATGGGTTTTATCCCTATGATATAACGCTATTCCTCAAGATAAGATGAACTAATTTCAATTACGAGTGGGATGAATCAGGCGGTAACGTCTGTGGCAGGCATTCTGGAGGTTGCGGGTTCCCGGGCGAATGCTGGGAAGGATTTACATATCCTCCGAATTTCCTATCTCTCCATTTCGTTCCACGAATCATTTCATTTCACCCTTCATCCCGTTAGGTTGAAAGCGTCGGCGAGCGTCGCGGCAGCAGCACGGCAGAGGGAATTAATGCGCTCTGGAAATCTCGTCCCACGGATTGGAGGGCAAGCCACTGGTTCCCGGGCCCCCATGTGATGGTACAAGCCCTAGGGGAGAGGGGAGCTACGCCAGCCTCCGCCGGGATGCTTCTAACTGGGAAAATGTAGGGAGCCTGCCACCTGCTCTACTGTTGAAACGTTCCGACAGCCCTTAGAATCAGTTCGTCTCATCCATCCTCCTGGAGGGTGCCGCACCAGGGGCACAGGCACAAAAGATCGCTTTGCGGTCGGGGTGCTTGGTCCCCCTCCGCAGGTTGTCATTGAATCGTTGAGTCAATTTCAATTCAACATCTTTTTCAACGAATTGTCCTCCTCGCAGGACTTTAATCTCCAAGGATTACCAAGCTAATGCCTTAGGTGAGCGCTGCTTCGCACGGTTATTTCAATTCTTAAATTAAGAAAATATCAAACATTATTTACAAGGCCTAGATATTAGAATACGAAAGCACTGGAGTCTACAAACTCATAATTGCAAACATGACTTTGTCTGAGAGGTAGAACTGGAACTTAAAGATTCAATGCCACAACTGGGATTTGAACCACAGATCTTCCGCTTACCGGGCGGCTGCTCTAACCAAGTGAGCTATTGTGACAAACTGCCAGAATGGCACTAAATTCTCAAACCAGTTCGTATTTCTCCTGGTAAACACACGGCTTGTGTGTTTAAAAACACCAACAGTAAGTTTGTTGGCATAAATAAATAATAATGACTTTGTCTTTTCATTGACAATGAATGCTGCGTTAGTTAGGTCGAAGTAACAGTTAAAACTTAAATGTTAGTACGTCAAATGCACTTGTCTCGTAGCTGGGAGAATGAAAGTGAAAGTGGCCCCCTAGCCTGTGCTGCCACATACCACAGGGCACCTGTTTGTTTAGCCTGGCGCCTATTTTATATGCCACGCTTATTCTCCATTACAATTTACAGTTTACAAGTCAGTTACAATTATACAGTTTCAATATATAAGCAATAAACTTAATAAAACATAATCAATGAGGTACAACATTAACAAACATAAATATAAAATAAACAATGATTAACAATAATTAATAAAACAATTAACAAAATTCTTATAACAAATATAATTATCAATAAGTACAATATAAAATTTCAGGAGAATAACAGATAATAAACAACAAAGCAAATTTACAATAGGGATTGGTTTTTAAATTCCCTATATTTATAATTTGAAATCAAGCCTGCAAACTTGTTTAGAATCCACCATTTTTTTGTTTCTAATGAAACTGAATGGGCAACTGTTCCGAATGTGGCACTGGAAGTCTATAACCAAATGACATCTCAACGGACATTCAAATAATGCATTTTCAGGTGTTTTAGTTAGACCACAACGACATAATTTAGAATTAGACAAGCCAAAACGAAACAGGTGTTCACAATATGGACCATGTCCAGATTGGATTAATCCTCTATTAGGTTTTGGGGCTCTAATGACCTAGCTGTCGACGGGTTCTTAAACCCTAATCACTCACTCACTCACTCACTCACTGATTCACTCACTCACTCACTCACTCATTCACTCACTCACTCACTCACTCACTCACTCACTCACTCACTCACTCACTCACTCACTCACTCACAGTTTAAAAATTTCATCATAAATCTTTCTTCAATCGAAGGAAAAAACGAAAACACCCTTCTCCCCGTTTCTAAACTCTCCTATTTATCTTACTATTGATTATAAATTTGATCTTTTAATTGAATTTCGTCCAAAATTAACCCACCCACAATACTTGATGTCCTAACAAAATTATTCCTGCGCAACCAGTATATAGCCCTTCTTTTCCTGATTTCTAAGTCTAAGGGTAATAGTCCTAATATAACTAGTAAACCATCAGTAGAAACAGCGGAGAAGGCCCCAACAAGTCTTATTAACATTTTGCTTTGTAGACTTCTAACCATTCTTTAAGCCGTTAATAAAAACGAACACTAGGAGCACAAGAAGCAATAGGTACCAAAACAGAATTAAATAATTTGACAACTTCACATGGAATATCATTGAAGCCTTTAATCACAGAAAGAAGACCTCCGCCACAACCTTTCCAACATGAACTTTAAACAATAATTGTTCACCCAAAAATACTCCTAGGTTTCTAGTACTGTGCTTACGTGAAATGGTCTTATTTCGCAATTTTAATGAAGGAGATCCTATTAATTTACCTCTTAATAAAACATAACATGTTTTCTCAATAGAGACATTTGATTTAATTTTGGTAAGCTCCCTCAATAGCACATCCAAAACAATGGCACAATTGGTTTCTAATTCAATTCTTGAATTTGCATGGACCAGAAGCAATACATCATCAGCATAGGCAATTATGCTATACAAATGTTCTAATTCCCCAAGTCAAAATAAAACCTCTTCAATTTCTAAATCCAAAAATAAAGGTCCACAAATTGGACCCTATGGACAACCTTTAGTCAAAATGTTATTCACTTCAAATGAACCACTCTTGAACGAGACCTTTCTTCTTAAACAATAATCCATGCAGGAGTGGACAACTTGCTGAGAACTACCCATATTAATTAATTTTTCAAAAAGGGAGGGCATTAGATATACTAGTAAAGAAATTGAAAAACAAGGAATTAATCCTAAGTACTTTAATGCTAAACGAGTTAAGATATTTTACTTTACCTAAAGTCAACAACAGCGTGTATGAAGCTCATTTGGCTCTAATGAAAGAGTTTGGTTATTGGCTCACCTTATTAGTGCCAAAAAATAAACACATTTAATAGACGTAGATAACAAACTTGTTTTAAATAATAATAATAATAATAATAATAATAATAATAATAATAATAATAATAATAATAATAATAATAATAATAATAATAATAATAATAATAATAATAATAATAATAATAATAATAATAATAATAATAATAATAATAATAATAATAATAATAATAATAATAATAATAATAATAATAATAATAATAATAATAATAATAATAATAATAATAATAATAATAATAATAATAATAATAATAATAATAATAATAATAATAATAATAATAATAATAATAATAATAATAATAATAATAATAATAATAATAATAATAATAATAATAATAATAATAATAATAATAATAATAATAATAATAATAATAATAATAATAATAATAATAATAATAATAATAATAATAATAATAATAATAATAATAATAATAATAATAATAATAATAATAATAATAATAATAATAATAATAATAATAATAATAATAATAATAATAATAATAATAATAATAATAATAATAATAATAATAATAATAATAATAATAATAATAATAATAATAATAATAATAATAATAATAATAATAATAATAATAATAATAATAATAATAATAATAATAATAATAATAATAATAATAATAATAATAATAATAATAATAATAATAATAATAATAATAATAATAATAATAATAATAATAATAATAATAATAATAATAATAATAATAATAATAATAATAATAATAATAATAATAATAATAATAATAATAATAATAATAATAATAATAATAATAATAATAATAATAATAATAATAATAATAATAATAATAATAATAATAATAATAATAATAATAATAATGTATATTCTCCATGACGGAGCCTTGTAATTCCAGTTGCATGTGAAGTACCCACACATTTTCACATATCCTTTCATTTACTTCGTTAATTTCAGGGTAGAAAACATCAGCGGGAGTTTGGTTCACCATGGGGGGAATAGTTCTGCACCCCACTCATGACGCCTGTTGTGGGCAGAGATCAGGCACCAAGCGACCGGGCGGTAAGCCTTGGCCCGCGGAGGGCTGCTCCACTAGGGGTTATTTATTAAGATGGGAAGTAGCAATTTATGGTCCTCAACGGCTGCCAGTCAGGATGAAACTGTCGTTGGGCACCGCTGGTGAGAGTAACCAGATAAGGATGATTTTAAAATTTGGAGTCCAGGCAGCTCTTGGAAGGATTGTATGGAAGCTGAGGTGTCGCTGCCGGTGGGTTAGGTCCGCTGTTAGCGGGGATGCCTGCAAGCCATGCGAGGAACCTGGTGCTCACAAGTGTACGTTCTCTGGGATTATAGTCCCCAAGATACCTATTCAGAGCGCTCCGATGTTGTGGTAATGAGTCGTAAAATTTTGCAGCCCTGCGCCTAATTTCATTCTCCACACACGGAAGATACGAGGCCTCGTGCTGTAGTCTCGATGGGAATCTGCTGTATACAGAATAGATTATCCGAAGTCCTCTGTTCTGTACACGGTGCAGACGCAGAGGATGGGAATCTGCGGTCATGTCCCTGATCCCGCAGGCGTACATTAGGACTGGGATTATGAGGGCCCGAAAAGGGCGTAGCTTCAAGGGGACAGGCATCCCGGATCTTAGCATAGGATCATGAGTGTCGGCAGACTTTTTTCTAGGGGACAGCCACATGTTGGGAGTTTGCAATCAGATAATACTAATTAATTATTTTATTGTCAAAATTTATTATACTTGTTGCAGATAACTGTATTAATTTGTGCTATATAAAATTGTTCTTTACATCAAAATTAAAATAATAGTTTAATAGTCAGTAATTGATTGCACATTAACTGCAGCAACTTCCAAGGGGGGCCCCGGCCCCCCTTTACGACGCCCATGAATGGGATACAAGGAGGCAGTTGCCCCACGGGCCCCATGCAACAGGTCGCGAATGTGCTCCCGAAAAGTCAGACCCTTATCGAGTTTCACACCCGCATACGTGATGGTATTCGTCCATTCTATCGTTCTGAGATAGGTGAATGTGGGGAAGTTTGCCGGATAACGGCGCTTGGTGAAGAGAATGGCTTTTCTCCGGGTTTATGGACAATTGCCAATGCCTGCACCTCCAGCATTCCAGCATTCAAGAACAGGTCGCATAGGTTCTCCTGTACGTTATGTTTATCTGCACAGCACCTAGCTGCTTAATGCGACTTTATTTGTGCAGTATAGAAGGGATTCATAATTGTTCAGGCTTTTGTGTCTGTGGGCATGGTTTCTTCCTGCATACCTAAGTTTGGATGCAGAAAGGGGGTAGGAATTGGTGTTGGGGTGAATAAAGATTAGAAGATGGGAGAGGCACTACCATTACTCAAGGGCAACCTTAGGCAGGCGGTAACTTTTCCTTCTGCGGGGTGCTCTGTGGTCGTATTGACCTAGTGCCCATACCAGTTGGTTGGTGTAGGAATTCAGTGTGGTGTGCATGGTTTGGGATCACTCCCTCACCAAGTCCGTGATGTAGGGGAATCCAGAGTGGTTGTGGAGGATGTAAGACGGGAATCTACGCCCGGTATCGTATACAGTTCTTAACGCCCTGTCCTGCACAGTCTGCAGTTTGCGTATGGTGGTGGGTGCCACCGATCCCCAGGCTTCACAGCCATACAAGATCAGTGGCGGGATGATCGCCCGGTGTATGCGTAGTTTAAGGTATGTGGGTATGGTGGAACGGAGGATAGGGTAGAGCTATCTGAGTGCAGCGTGGCCGAGTCCGGCCTTGGCGCGGACGTGCGGAGCATATGTTAGTCCGCGGTTGAGAATTAGTCCGCGGTTGAGAAGAACGCCTAAGTATTTGGCGTAGGTTACCCATGGGATATTTCTTCGCCTGAGCCGAAGTGACCGTTCCGGCCACCATTGGCGAATGTTACCAAGGAGGAGTGCGGAGCTTTTCCCCGGACTAATAGCCATTATCAACTTCTCACTCTAGCGGCCAATGGCATTGAGTTGTCGTTGAAGGGGTGGGAGGTAATATCGCACATTCTTGTTCTGTGCCATAATGAGCACGTCCGCGTACTGGCATGTCACAGTATTATGTTCCGTGGGGAAGTCGAACATGTATGCTGAGAAGAGTAGCGGGGAGAGTACGCTGCCCTCTGGGATTCCTACCGTTACACTTCTTAGTGTTGACAGTCTTCCTTCCAGTCTCACTCTGAAAGTGCGGTTCTGAAGGAAGCTGCTAATCAGTGCGAGATATCGGGGAGGGATGTTTGTCTGCTTTAGTTTGTACAGTAGGCCTTGGTGCCAGGTTGTGGCAAAGGCCTTTTCCACATCCAGCAGAACCGTTATGGTCTTAAAGTTTTCCTAGAACCCCAGGGCAACCTTCTCGGCCACACGCAGTAACTGCATGGTCGTGGAGTGACCCCGACGAAAAGCAAATTGATGATCCGGTAGGAGTTGCCTTTCGTTAAAAAGAGGCGTTAGGGGGGTAAGGAGCAACCGCTCAAAAACTTTTGAGACGGTTGGGAATATGCTGATGGAGCGGTAGTTGTTAGGGGAAACTGGGTCCTTGCCGGGTTTCAGAATACACACCACCCTCGCCTCCTTCCAGCATGCTGGAAAGTGACGGAGACGTAGACATGCATTGAAAATCCGCGTCAATCGGACTATAGCCCTTTTGGGTAGGTGCTAGGGAATGGGCGCCGTAACGCCGTCATGCCCAATCTCCAGAGGCTCCAGAGGCAGTTCGGGTCGAACGGGGGGGGGGCCCCCCGCCCGAGTGTCTCGTCCGCAGTACCGAGCCGTTGTACGGCTTAACCTGCGTAATGAGCTGGATGTTCTTTCTCTACGGGTAGTTTGTCATCTGGGGAAAATTAGTTGGGGACAGGGGTTTTTATAGGTACAGGGAACGGGTGGGTGGGATTTGTCCGTGAGTTGGCAGTGCGCGGCTTCTGATTGGCTGGCCAATCAGGTGACGCGCTCATTCCCACCAGGGTTCTGGCCATCAGTCACTCGCTGAGAGGTGAACTGAAAAGGTAATTTACTCTGTTTTGGATACAGATTGAACTGTCGCTTTTCCCATCTTTGAGATTATACCGCCGGACTTAATATGTCCTTTGGTAGTCTTTTGGATGGTAGTCGGCGCGGCTGGTTCTGGTCATATTGGCCCAGGGTATTTACCAGAGGGTTAGGGTGATTTTGGAGTTTGTTGTACATTGAGCGAGCGCGGGTTTTAATCACTTCGACAATGTACGGGATGCTGGAATGTTCGTGGAGGATATGGGCGGGAAATCTCCAACCGGTATCATAGATCATCCTTAACGCCCGATTCTGCAACGTCTGGAGTCTGATGAAGGTGGACTTTGCCACCACTCCCCAGATCTCGCATCCGTACAAAATCAGAGGTGGAATGATCGCGCGATACAGCTGGAGCTTCAGGCGTAGGGGCATGGTTTTGGAACTGAGAATTGGGTATAGCTGCCGGAGAGCAGCATGACCTTGTAGTACTTTGCCCCTGACGTGATGTCTATACGTCAGCCGCCGGTCCAGCGTGACTCCGAGATACTTCGCCGTAGTGACCCAGGGGATCCGACGGCGCCGCAACACGAGGTCCCGCGGGAGCCGGTTGGCTTTCGTGTTCGCCAGGAGAATCGCAGAGCTTTTCTCCGGGTTTATAGACATGCGCCAGTTCTCGCACCATCTACTGATGGCGCGGAGATGGGCTTGTACTTGGTGGTAACTGTAGCGCGGGTTCTTGTTAGTAGCGAAGATCAATAGATCGTCCGCATACTGACAGATGTGTGTGTTTGGGTGCGTGGGGAGATCGGCCATGTAAGCTGCGAAGAGTGCCGGTGACAGTACACTGCCCTCGGGGACTCCTGCGCCAATGGGCCTCTCTCTGGAGAATGATCCCTCCACCTTCACCCGGAAGCTACGTTCCTGTAGGAAACTAGCCACCAAGTAAATATATGGAGGGGGGATTTCGTGCTGTATGAGCTTGTAGACAAGCCCCTCGTGCCAAGTGGTAGAAAATGCCTTTTCCACATCGAGCAACACTGCCACCGTTTTAGCCCTATCCTGGTAAGCCAGGGAAGCTTTTTCGGCTACACGCAGTAGTTGCTCTGTCGTGGAGTGGCCAGAACGAAAACCAAACTGATGTTCAGGAAGGAGACCTTTTTCCTCCAGTAGGGGTCCAAGGCGGGACAGGAACAGTTTCTCGAATACTTTCGAGATAACTGGTAGGAGGCTGATGGAGCGGTAACTAGATGGAAAGACCGGATTTTTGCCCGGCTTCAACACGCATACCACACGCGCCTGTTTCCAGACAGCTGGAAAGTGACGCATGCTGAGGCATGCGTTGTAAATCCGGGTCAAGTGCATCACGGCTCTAGGGGGGAGGTGTTGGAGCATTTCCGCTGTTACACGGTCCTGTCCAGGGGATTTTCGGGCTCTTAGGGATTTTATGGTATTAGTTACCTCGCGAGGGGTAACTATCGGGATGTGGAACACCTCGTGACCTGCGGGTCCGACTTCTAGGAAGTCTTCTACCGCCTGTTCCACGAGGTCAGTATGGTCGTCGTTCTGTGGATCTTCCCTGGGCTGGAATTGAGTTTCCAGATAGTCTGCTAGTGCCTCAGCTTTTTCCCTCGGTTCGAACACAAGTCTTCCCCGAGGGCTATGCACAGGATGCTGGTGTACAGATTTGTCTTTCCGCAAGCCTCGGACGATGCGCCATGGTTTCCTCTCCTGGAGGTTTACGTGACGCAACGTGTCTTCCCAAGCTGCTTGCCTATGTTTTCGTAGGAGTCGTCTCACCAGGGTTTTGAACCTTTGGTGTATTACTCCTATCCTAGGATGTCGGAATCTCTGCCATAGCCTTCTGACAGCATTTTTTGCTTGTATGAGGCGTTTAAGAGGTACAGGGATAGATGTCGGGTTTGGTGCTTCGGTAGGAATGCGGTGTGTGTGAGCACGCACCGCATTTAGGACTGAGGTTGCAAACCCCGCGGCTGCCTCCTCGAGAGCCTCAAGCGAGTCTATTCGAGGATTTGCCTCCACGGAGTTTTGAAGGGCAAGGACGGCCGCGTCCCAGTCGACCTCTTCCACCCAGTCCGGCACTCCCAGCGCAGTGAGATTAACGTCTGAGTCGACCACAACAGGGTTGTGATCGGAATCCAGAGCGTTAATCACAGAGAGGTCCAAGTGAAATGGAATGTTTTTGGTGATTACGAAATCAATGATGTCCGCGGCGCCGCGTGCCGGGTAGTGAGTTGGACCTCTCGGCCCGTGCGCGTGAAGGGCGGGGTTCCCGCTAATGAGACGGTACAATCCCCGGCCCTTGACATTCTGGGTGCGGCTGTGCCAGCTTGGGTGTTTTGCGTTGAAGTCGCCTGCAATGCAAACTCTATGGTGTAGGTTCAGGAGAGCCATGATGTCCGCTTCATGGAAACGGCCATCTGGCGGGTCGTATACCGCCACAAGCACTAGGTCGTTCCCGCCCAAGGATAACCTTATGGCGGTTGCTTCCAAGTGTTGTAGCGGAGGAATGGCAACAGGAGTATGGGTGAGATGGTTCTTTATGAATATGGCAGTACCACCGCCCTGTCGGCCGACCCGATCAGACCGATGAGCGGCGTAACTTGGCAGGGTAAACTGTACACCGGCGTGCAAGTGCGTTTCACAGACCATCAGGATATCAATCCCGTGACTGTCTACGAACTCTAACAGGCCAGGTCTTGGTCTCTAACTCCATTTGCGTTCCAGAACGCAGCTCGGAATGAACGCACAGTTCTATGCGCCATTACGAGCTCGCGGAGTTAGGATACAGTTCCTTGGCCGTTTGAAGCACCGTGAGGTGCTTCTTCACAGCGGAAATCTCGGGGTTATCGATGACTGCCCTGCAGCGTCGTAGTATCGGGAGGGAACGCTGAACTAGGTCGGCGAACCAGGTTGACAACTCAATGAACTCTGCCATGTCCTCGGAAGCAAATGCGTCTCCTAGAGGTTGTTGCTGCTTGTTTTGTTTGGGTACTGCTGTCGTTTTATTGGCTGGGCCAGTCCGGGAGGACGGGCCAGCTTCGCTGGGCTCTGCTGGATCCTGATTGGAGGATCCATCATGAGTAGTGGGTGCTGTTGGAGGGGGAGGTTTTGCAACAGTTTTGTTGTTCTCCTTCTCCCCTGAAGTTGATTTTGCCTTAGTGGCATGTTTCTTTCCCTTTTTAGGGGGACGTTTCTCCTTTGGAGCGGTGCTGACGGTTGGTGCCGTCTCCTTGACGACAACCTCTTGCACGACGCTTTCCGGGGCTGGCACCACATTTGGTACAACCTGGCTTGTAGGGGATTTTTCCGTAGCCTCGGCCTGCGCGAGAACACTTTCGTGTCTCGCTAGGGCGTTGGCAAACGAAACCCCTTTTTTGACCTCGGATACAGCTTTGCCTGGCTTGCCTTGCATTATAGCAAGTCGTTTGGGGCAACCGCGATAGATGCCTATGTGGCTCCCATCGCAGTTTGCGCACTTCCTTTTGTCCATTGGGGTCAGGCAGTCCTTGACAAGGTGCTCCCCTGCACATCGCAGGCACTTGAGTGACCTCTCACAGGCGAAACTGGAGTGGTGAAAGCCCAGGCATTTATAGCACTGGGCCGGCCCCTCCCTGCCGTGATAGGGCTCAATTGTGACCCGCGTGTGGTACAGGTGAGTGACCGTATCGATTTTTGGGATTCCCTCCCCTTCTTTGTCGACTACCACTAGGAATAGTGGTAGGGGCACCTTGGTGGGTTTCCCCTCTTTTTCTCTGGTACTAGTAAGTTGTAGCACGGACCGCGGTTTGATTCCGTGTTCGTCCGACAGGCCAACACGGATGTCCTGGGGGTCCGTCTCCGAGTCCAGGCCCCTGATGACTCTACGCACCACATGAGGTCGCTGTAGTGAGTACGAGTGGAATTTAATTCCACTTGTTCTCAGCACCTCCTTTGCGGCCGTGTGGTCATCAGTGGAAGTGGTCCGGATAACGACACGTCCGGGGAGCCTAGTTGCCTGGAATGTTGCCTTTAACCTGACCCTCAATTCCTTCATCACTTTAATGTGATTGGGGAAGGGGTCGGACACAATAGGCGGGATTTTTCCCTCCTTTTGTGCGGCTTGGTTCTGGGGAGTCGCTGCAGGTGTTGGTGAAGGAGCGGGTCGCTCTGGGTTCGAACCAGAGGACCTTTTCCTGCGGCTTTGCACCACTGTAAAGCCATCTTCGTCCGGCAGTGCAGGAGGGGTGGTGACGGGAGCTGGTGGTGTCAAGGGCGTTGCTGTCCCTTGATTTACAAGGCCTATGGCCTTTTTTACCTTTGGCCTGTTCTTGGCCCTGGTGAGTGTCTTGGCTTTCGCCTTGACTACGTTTACCCTTGGACCGGGAGAGGGGTTCGGGTGAGGTGAACTCATTACGTCAGGCCTTACCTGTACGTTGGTGCTCGGGGTCGGGGTCTGTGTCTTCGCAGGTGCCATTTGGCATCCCACAGAGGGCCTATCGCCTTGCGGCGTGCCTATTGGGGTTCCAACGAACCCCGGGCCCAGACCGGAGTCTGGTCCCTTGGCTGCGGCCGTGTGGGCCTGCGGTCTCGTTAGTCCGTCAGTCTGTTTCGTTTTTGCCGAAGCACTGTTGTGGAGCCGGTCGCCCATCCCTGCTTGCTGCTCTGGAAGGGCTCGGTGAGTCACTTCCAGTAGGGAAGCAAGCAGAGGACTGATCGACTCTGCCTCCCCCTTGCCGGAGGACCTCCGGTAAAGTTTCCTTTCCTCGATGTTGTCTGGAAGGTCTCTTCTCGGTGCACCCTAAAACTTGCTTTTCAAGTCTCTTATAGGGTACACCGTGTGCTTTGCCTGGCTATTGCCTGGCCGACGCGTTGCGAGCTCTTTGGAGAGGCGCGGCTTTTCCGCTCCCTGACGAGAGGCCCTGCTGTGCCGTCACCGTTGTTCCACCAGTGGTGCGAAGTAGTTGTGGACGCGGCGAGTATCATCCGACGAATGAGTGCGAATGAATGTGAGCCCAATCTCGAAGACCTTGAGTCTCTGAAGTATTTCTGTGTGCGGCGCTCAGGGCGAACGAATGGGGGCTCGGTGTGTGGGGGAGTTTACCTACACCTGGGAAAATGCAGGGTCCCCTATCTTCCACTGTGCCTGCACTCCTGTAGTCTGGCGATCTTTGTCTCGTCTCGCCTCACCCCTCCCTCACGGGGCGCCCCTTCGGGGCACAGCTACAAGTCATTTCTGAGGTTGAAGTGCCGAGTCCCCATACCCACCTGTCTTACTGCTAATCCTCCTGCTAATTCTACTACTACTACCACTACTACCACTACTACCACTACTACCACTACTACCACTACTACCACGACCACGACCACGACCACGACCAAGACCACGACCGCGACCACGACCACCACCACCACCATTACCACCACCACTACCACCACCACTACCACCACCACAACCACCACTACCACTACTATCACCACTACCACCACCACCACCACTACCACCACTACCACCACCACTACCACCACCACCACCGCCACCACCACTACCACCACTACCACCACCACTACCACCACTACTACCACAACTACTACTGCCGCTACTGCCGCTCCTGCCGCTTCTGCCGTTGCTGCCGCTGCTGCCGTCACTGCCACCGCCACCACCACCGCCACCGCCACCTCTACTGCCACCGCCGCCGCTGCTGCTACTGCTACTACTACTACTACTACTACTACTACTACTACTACTACTACTACTACTACTACTACTACTACTACTACTACTACTACTACTACTACTACTACTACTGCAAATTTTGCTACATATAAGGTACTGCTTCGGCCAGATGTTAACCAGAGATTGTACATGATGAGTGTAACAAATATGTCCAATACAATTATTGTCAACAAGAACCCGTTTAGCAAAAAAAAAAAAAAAAAAAAAAAAATTGTGTTAAACATTTGGAGCCATCTAACTTGACGAATGGATATAAATGGTTTATTCCTTCACTAACTCGCGCAATCATTGTGTGAACAACGCAGTAATGCCTTTTTATCTTAATTCAAATGAATTTAGCCTCAATTCAAGTGTCATGCTAAGTTTAACTTGTATGCAAAATATGGCAACGCGGTAGGCCACACGAAACGTACTAGTCGCGTGTTCTCGCAGCAAATTCGGTTGTCTGCGGGATTAGGGGAGGTAACGCTTGACGCTGGTGTTGAGGTCACTGGAAGGAGAAGGAAGGGTTAAAGTGCAATTGTCTGCCATACAAAAGAATTTAGCTTGCGATCATGAACCCGTTCACGTCAAGGGAGTATTTAAACATGGTGCAACTAATTTCCTCTTGAGAATGAAAAATAGACACAAAAATAAAAAAATAAAAAAAAAAATAAAAATAACATAAAAACCATAACAACGAGATCACGTACATAAAAGCAGATGCTCCAACTCGCCCTCATCCCTAATCTAGTCAAACAAGCTACTCTTTGTCTCCAAATCTTCTTCTGTTTTCCCGCTTAAAAAGAAACAAAAACAAAACACAAACAATAACGTCTCTTGTGAATTGAAATGCAAATCAATGTTAAGAACTTTAATTAAGTAATAATAAAACTAACTAAGCACCACATCTTCTGCATAAATTATATACATTTTCAGTATTTCTTATTGTAAAGCGTTTATAAATGTAGTACCTGGATGACCGAGCTTCGCTCGGCGTTTTTCGCCTCTGTTTTTGTGAACTCTTGTTTTTTGTGGGAGAAGATACTTATTTAGATAAACCTGAAAGGCAAAACGTTAACTAAATGAATCTACTTGTCGCAATTGTTAAGAGTCATGTCCGAGATACAAGAGATATAGAAATACTTAAAAATATTTCATAAACACCATCATTTCAGCTGTAAAACGTGTACTGCTGAAAGCAGGCCTCCCCCACCACCCAGTTTGAGGTTTTCGTCGAGCATTTGTTCCATTATGGAGTTCAGTTCTTTGCTGCTGTGATTGACTCCAAGACGTTAACACGTTGGCCAAGGTCCTTCATACTTCCGTCGAGTTCTTCCATGGCTTCCTTAACCCCAGCCAGTCGCTCGTTAGTATTCTTCGATAGACCTGTCTTCATATTGGAATTCCCGTCGTCATCTTTTCCGTTTTGGAGTTTACATTTTCAATTTGCCTTCAATTTTTGTTCCCATATTTTCTATTCCGTAGTTTACATTTTTCCGATTCGGTTTTCTTATTTGTTTCCTCTGCCGCATTCCGGAATTCATTTCATTTCCCATTATGTTCATCTTGGCTAACATTTGTTTCATCAACTGTTCCATATCGTGCTTTTCGTCGCACTCCGGACTCCAATTGTGATTACTTTACTTTTTTAACTACTTCTTTATTTTTTATTAAAACACCGGAGCGACACTAAGCAAAAGCAATGTTGAAGAATAACAAATACTACAGAAAGAAAAGCTGGTTGATAAAGCCATGTGAATGTACTACGCATTTATGTTTCAAACATATAGAAAATTGTATGAATTGTTCGTAATTGTTCGTCGAAGCGGGAGTAGTGAAAGAAATGTGATTGTGTTTTACTAAAGAAAAATGAGTAGAAAAACCGTGTGAATGTTATACGTTGCACTTATATTTCAAGTGTATGGAAACATGTATGGATTGTTTGCAGAAGAGGGAGTAGTATGTTAGGTAAAAGAAAAGGTAGTAGAGAAAACCATGTGAACGTAATACGCTGAGTGGTAAAATGGATTGCATAAAAAGCTTCGCCATGAAAGAAATTAGATATGTCACTTTTCATGGCGATCGGTCAACCTGTTTTGGAATTTAATCACCCTTCAACATAAGATATGTAGGTATGTATGAAGTTGATAAACCATAGGGAATAACATGGGAATTGTTATGTAAAATAAAAGTGAGTAGAGAAAGTAGTATGAATGTAATACGTTGTATTTGTTTCAAACATATAGCAAATTGTATGAATTATATGTGAAGGGCGAATAGCGAAAGAAGACTGATTGTGTCTCGTAAAGGAAGAATTAGTAGAGGAAATCGTGTGGATGTAATACGCTGCATTTATATTTCAATCCTAGAATATTATATGAATTGTATGTTGAAGGGCAAACAGAGGATACATGAATGCGCTACGTAAAAGAAAAGCGAGTAGAACACCATTTGAAAGTAATATATTGTGCAGTAAAATTGTTACCATAAAAACTCTCCATGAAAAAAAATACATATACGTGCCGAATTTCGCGGTGATCGGTTAAGCGGTTTTCCAGATTAACAGTTAGATATATACACATTCAAGTTGTATAGATGATATGAATTGTTTATAGAAGAGTGAGTGGAGAAAGACATGTGAAGGTGTTACCTAAAAGTGAGTAGAAAAACCACTGTGAATGTAATATGCAGCATCTCTATTTCAAACATACAGAAAATTGCATGACTTATTTGTAGAACAGTGAGTAGAGAAAGAGGTGTGAATGTATTACCTAACAGTGAGAGGAGAAAACAGTGTGAATGTAATAGCACTTCTGTTTCAACCATACAGAACATGGTTTGACTTATTTTAAAAGTAGGGATAAAAGTGTTTTTGGTGCAAAATCACGTTTTTTATAGAAACTTATTTATAGAAGGGTGAGTAGAGAAGGAGACGTAAATGTGATACCTAAAAGTAAGTACAGAAACCACTGTGAATGTAATATGCAGCATCTCTATTTCAAACATACAGAACGTGGTTTGACTTATTTTAAAAGTGGGGATGAAGGTGTTTTTGGTGCAAAATCACGTTTTTTATGGAAAATTGTTTATAGAAGACTGAGTAGAGAAAGAGATTTGAATGTGCCACCTAAAAGTGAGTAGAGAAACCGCTGTGAAAGTAATATGCAACATCTCTATTTCAAACATACAGAAAATTGCATGACTTATTTGTAGAAGAGTGAGTAGAGAAAGAGATGTGAATGTATCACCTAATAGTGAGAGGAGAAAACAGCGTGAATGTAATAGCACTTCTGTTTCAAACATACAGAACATGGTATGACTAATTTTAAAAGTGGGGATAAAAGTGTTTTTGGTGCAAAATCACGTTTTTTATGGAAACTTATTTATAGAAGGGTGAGTAGAGAAGGAGACGTAAATGTGATACCTAAAAGTAAGTACAGAAACCACTGTGAATGTAATATGCAGCATCTCTATTTCAAACATACAGAACGTGGTTTGACTTATTTTAAAAGTGGGGATGAAAGTGTTTTTGGTGCAAAATCACGTTTTTTATGGAAAATTGTTTATAGAAGACTGAGTAGAGAAAGAGATTTGAATGTGCCACCTAAAAGTGAGTAGAGAAACCGCTGTGAAAGTAATATGCAACATCTCTATTTCAAACATACAGAAAATTGCATGACTTATTTGTAGAAGAGTGAGTAGAGAAAGAGATGTGAATGTATCACCTAATAGTGAGAGGAGAAAACAGCGTGAATGTAATAGCACTTCTGTTTCAAACATACAGAACATGGTTTGACTTATTTTAAAAGTGGGGATAAAAGTGTTTTTCGATGCAAAATCACACTTTTTATGGAAAATTGTTTACAGAAGAGTGAGTAGAGAAAGAGATGTGAATGTGTTACATAAAAGTGAGAGGAGAAAACAGTGTGAATGTAATAG
This sequence comes from Tenodera sinensis, assembly GCA_030765045.1. Classification (NCBI taxonomy): domain Eukaryota; kingdom Metazoa; phylum Arthropoda; class Insecta; order Mantodea; family Mantidae; genus Tenodera; species Tenodera sinensis. The sequence continues at coordinate 6,365,046 of JAUKNM010000025.1, read as the reverse complement.
CACTTCTGTTTCAAACATACAGAACATGGTATGACTTATTTTAAAAGTGGGGATAAAAGTGTTTTTCGATGCAAAATCACACTTTTTATGGAAAATTGTTTACAGAAGAGTGAGTAGAGAAAGAGATGTGAATGTGTTACATAAAAGTGAGAGGAGAAAACAGTGTGAATGTAATAGCACTTCTGTTTCAAACATACAGAACATGGTATGACTTATTTTAAAAGTGGGGATAAAATGTTTTTGGTGCAAAATCATGTTTTTCTATGGAAAATTGTTTTTAGAAGACTGAGTAGAGAAAGAGATGTGAATGTGTTACCCAAAAGTGAGTAGAGAAAATTATGAATGTAATATGCATGTATACAAAAATTTAACCAAATCTTTAGAGTCGTTTCTGAAATACGGGGAATATATATACAAGAATTGCACTGTAGAAGCGGGAATAAAAAAATATTATTTTTTATGTAAAATCGCGTTTTTTCGGGAATTACACCTATATAGATGACCTTAAAAGGCAAAACTCTATCTGAATACAAAATTTGATCAAAATCGCTAGAGCCGTTTCCAAGTTGCGCGGAATAAATAGGGCGTGACAATATATATACAAGAATTGCTCGTTTAAATATATAAGATTTAAACAGGATTATGCAATTTATTTCAGAATGCTGACTGGCTCTTGCGTTCTTTGCAAAATAGTACCTACTTGTAAACGTAGCATTATCTTATGAAGTACGTACATTAATGACTTCAATCCCGTATTAGTTACGAATTTGGTTTATCATATGTATAGAGAAATTCCATATTATGTATACCTTCTTTTGAGGATAGTATCACTATCATGTTTACTTGTAGAGAACAAGAATGCGATTCATTTTGCTTTTCTTCTTATCTAGGCGCCTTCTTCTTCTTCTTCTTCTTCTTCTTCTTCTTCTTCTTCTTCTTCTTCTTCTTCTTCTTCTTCTTCTTCTTCTTCTTTTTTTTTTTTTTTTTTTTTTTTTCTTTTAAATTTAAGGTGTGGCCCCACCTCCGCCACACCTGGTGACGATCGTCCGAAAGGGATATACTCGTACATCGCCTCCCCTACCATGCACTAGCTACGCTACTATGGGGAAGGGAGGAGTGGGTTAGTGGAGTCAGGTACCGCCGAAGCAAACCTGATGTTAGTGGGTGATTACTAAAAAGAGCGCCTGCCTACAAGAGAGTAGACCGACAGAGAGTGGGGTTAGGTATTGATCTTGACGCAGAGCGCCCAGACCAGTACCTAAGTGTCAGTAGAGGTATACATGCATAAGGCAGGATTCGGGGTGAGGTACATGCTTAAAAATGGATCAAGGTGATACTATACCGTGTCCTGTGGCTTCAGCTGGAGAGGGTGCTGATTGGGTTATCCGCAGCAGTGCTGCTGGTCCTAAAATCATAATAAAGAGGGTTGATTAGGTTATTTACAGGGCCATCACATCAATGAACTCGCATCGCCACACCTAGCAGCCACTACTACTGGACCACTGGGGGAACAGGAGAGCCAACAGCGTGACCTCTCGCCAGGGAGTAGCATCTACCTACCGCGGCCACATTATAAAGAGCACTTGCCAGGCCGGCGCCACTAGTTTCTCGGAGTGTCCTATAAGAGACCTGATAGCAGGTTTTAGGGTACTCCAAGCTGAAGAAGACGAAGTCACCACCGAGGCAGCTTTCCCGGAGCTGCCCCAACTCGAGACCGGCAGTGGGCATTGGCCCTCTACTCGCCTGTCTTGTGGAAGAGGCTCGTAGAGCTCTTCCACACACCAGCCAGGCCGGAGGAGACTCGGTGTGACTGACAGACAGACTGACGTTACCGCAGCCCCACAAGGTTGTAGCCAAGGGTCCGGACTCAGGTCTGGACCTGGGGTTCGCCCCATTAGGCGCGCCGCATGACACCTGGAATGACAAAGACTGACATACCGAGTACCAGCACACAGGTAAGACCTGACATGGTTTCGACACCCTCTACCCCGAACCCCTCACCCGGTCCCCGAGTGAGTATCGCCAAGGCGAAAGCCAAGGCACTCACTAGGGCCAAGACTAGGCCGAAGGTAAAAAACGCCGTGGGCCTTGTTAACCAAGGGACAGTAATCCCCCTAACACCACCAGCTCCCGTCAACCCAATTCCTGCACTGCCGGACGATGACGGCTTTGTACTGGTACAGAGCCGTAGGAAAAGATCCTCTGGTTCAAATCCAGACGGACCCGCTCCTTCACAGGGACCTGCAGCGTCCCCCTAGCACCAAGCCGCACAAAAGGCGGAGAAAATTCCGCCAATTGTGTCTGACCCCTTCCCGAATCACGTCAAAGTGATGAAGGAACTCAGGGGAAAGCTAAGGGCGGAGTTTCAGGCAACGCGGCATCCAGGGCGCGTTGTAATTAGGACCACTACCTCTGGGGACCATGCGGCCACAAACGAGGTACTGAAAGCGTGTGGAATTAAATTCCACACATACTCGCTTCAGCGACCCCACGTGGTTCGCAGGGTCATCAGATGGTCTTGACTCTGAGACAGACCCCCAGGATATCCGTGCCGGCCTGATGGACGAACACGGAATCGAACCGCGGTCCGTGGTGCAACTCACCACAACAAAGGTGAAGGAGGGGAAACCCACCAAGGTACCCCTACGACTATTTCTAGTGGCCATCACAAAACAAGGGGAGGGAACCCCTAAGATAGACCAGGTGACTCGCCTATATCACACGCGAGTCACAGTTGACCCCTATCACAGCAGGGAGGGGCCGGCCCAGTGCTACAAGTGCCTGGGCTTTCACCACTCCAGTTTTGCCTGTGAGAGGGCTCTTAAGTGTCTGCGGTGTGCGGGCGAGCACTTGGTAAAGGATTGCCCGACACCAATAGAGAATAAAAGGTGCATTAACTGCGATGGATGCCACATAGGCATCTATCGCGGGTGCCCGAAAAGACTTGCAATAATGCAAGGCAAACAGGCCAAGGCTAGCACTGAGGTCAGGCAAGGGGTCTCCTTCGCCACGGCACGGGCGAGACACGAAAGTGCCCTCGCACAGGCCGATGCCGTGGAAGGGGCCCCTAAAAGCCAGGTTGCCGCTACAATGACAACGCCAGTCCCAGATAGCGTCATACCTAAGGTTGTGAGCCAGGAGACAGCTCCAACGCCCAGCGTCGCTCCCAAGGAGCAACGTCCCCCCAAGAAGGGGAAGAAAAAGCGCTCTGTGGCCAAAACCACAAAGCAACCTGCCGTCGGGAAGGATCTCAACAAAACTGTTGAGAAACTTCCCCCTCCACCAGCATCTACAGCTCCAGCTGCGTCAGCCAACCAGCGACCAGCTGAGCCCGCCAATGCTGGCCCGTCCTCCCGGAGATCCTGCTTCTAATCTTTGCTATCATATAGTGCTCTGAATATTTGCCCCTTTATAACTCTTAACATCCATTAGGTTGGAATAACACCTTGTATCTATTAGGAGGTGATCAATTTGATTGAATGTATTTCCATTCAGTGCCCTCCATGTTATTTTGTGTATATTTTTCTGTGGAAACTCTGTACTTCCAATTATATTTCTCGCAGTCGCATAATTTATTACTCTACCCCATCATCATTTGATTCTGCATGTAGACTACGTTTTCCAATATATATACACTTTGGGTGTCCCAAAAACCACCGAGAATACTTAGTATGTTGAGCGGGATGGAAAGCTGATTGCTTTTCAATTTTTTTTTTTTTATTTATACCGTGGAGGGGAAAACCCCGTTACAGGCGGAGGCCGACATGCTGAGGCCAACAGTGTGAGGGTCCCTGCGCCCTGAAGGGGGAGGGTTACTCCCTAAAAAACCCCTCCACGTGTTAGTTCGTACAATACTAATGGTTTCGTGCATCATCGTGCGTTAGTCGGGTTCCGCATAGCACCCCGGTTAGTAATTGAAAGCTTTAAGCGGGCATGAAGTACATGCGAGCGAGTCAGATGTTGCTTTTGGGTAATGCCCATGAGACCTGGAGATGACCAAGAGAGTTACATGCGTTGTTAAGTTGGTGTTAATATGAGACGCAATTATGCTTACTTATGATTAAGGTTGCACAGGCATAGGCCTGTTAGTCGTTATGGTACGTGCTAATTTTAGTGTTAGCGTAACATGGTGTAATTTGTGCAATGCTTACGTCTAGGGTTGCACAGGTATTTACCTGCAAGTCGTTATGATATCTGCTAATGTTAGTGTTAGCATACCTGAGGTTATTCGAGCAATATTTGAGCTTATATCTAGTGTTACACAGGTATTTACCTGCCAGTCGTTATAATATCTGCTAATGTTAGAGTTAGTGTAACTGAAGTTATTCGTGCAATGTTTGAGCTTATATCTAGCGATGCACAGGTGAAACCTGCAAGTCGTTTTGAAATAAGCTAATGTTAGTGTTAGAGTACAAAAGATGTTTTTCGTGCAATATTTAGGCTTATGTCTAGTGTTGCACAGGTATGTACCTGCAAGTCGTTAGAATCAGCTAATGGTCAGTGATTTTTACACATGCATAATATGAATGCTATCGTGCTAGATTTCTACTTTGTCTGCCCGAGACAGGCAAGTCTTGCATCAGCGTTTGTCCTGGTCTCGCCGCGTCGTCGGAGTGTCCTACTCCATCATACGGTGGCCCGCTTTCACCGCGCACGTAGGACACTGGTGGGAGGCCCTAGTTCTCCCGGTCCGCCTCGGCGAGGACTTGTAGGGCTCTGTGGCGGGCTGCGGTCTGAAACAGGGAATAAGGAAGGTTTAGTTGTGTGGTGAGAGGGAACAGTCCTCTGTCAATGTTTCATTTAGTCCTGTAGTAGGTTGTTCAAGAATTCCCCTACTTCCGTGTTATTTGGAGTTAGATTTCTGTCGAAAAGCGCTAGCGGTCTAGCGTGTTTATAAATTTCCATAGTATAGTTACCTAGGTTCGTTACCAAAGGGTTGTGATGCTTATGCAAGTGTTTATACGTATCGTGTGGTAGCTTCTTAATGAATTGCTCTATCGTGTGCATTTTTAGTTCGTCGTGTAATAAGTCCGCTGGTGCAGTGTAGGGTACTTTTGCTACCAGTCGTAGTATTTTGTTTTGTAGTCTTTGTAGGCGCATAATATGTGTTTTTGCGGCATAATCCCAAACCGGAGCAGCGTAAGTGAGTATAGGGCGGATAAGTGTCTTATATAATGTTAGTCCCATTTTGAGTTTTAGTTGCGAGTTCATGTTTATAAGGGGATATAGTTTGCCTAATTGGGCGTTCGCTTTTCCCCTTATTTGGAATATATGCTGCTTCCATGTGAGTCCCTGGTCCATTATTGGTTGAATGTATGCTCCACTTTCGAGTAAAGGTGGAGTTATACAGGCGACCGGTCATACCGGTCCAGTGTAGTAAGTGCCAACAACTCAGGCACACAGAGGCGAGGTGCTCGGCCGCGATTAGGGTGTGCTCCAAGTGCACCGGTAACCACGATTCTCGTGGCTGTGATGTTCCGCCCCCCCCCCCCCTGAGAACGTGCGCACTATGCCTGCACCAGGGCCACGGGGCCAGGTACCGGGCTTGTCCCGAATACCAGCTCC
>JAUKNM010000025.1:6172500-6355000 GCA_030765045.1 Tenodera sinensis | reverse complement strand
TTTCATACTTCGATTTCCTTTCCATAATTTTCCGTCATTCCATTCCGTTATCACCTTTCAGGAGTGTTTTCAGGCACATGGTGTTCGGGGCGTGGGGCAGATGGTGCGAAAGTTTGTGCATTGTAACTGTGTTCTCGGTGTTAGGTAGTGCTGGGAGGCTGCTGTTCTCCATAGATGGTGACGCTTGTGTGACACCGGACCCTCAGAATGGTGGCTGCTCGACGGAACCTGTCGCCGAGATAAAGATATCTCAGCACTTGTTAGGAAATTTTGCACGTCTCTGTGGCCCATCTGGCTGCGGTCCTGTGGCACCCTGCGATTCCCTCACTTCATCCCTGCCTCTTGGGGACGTTAGCCACAATGTAGGTTACAGTGCGTGAAGTGTCCCGTACCGTGCGTACCTTTTCTTTAACTTTACTTTCCTTTCCCGCAGGGGCCTACTACGGTTGGTACGGGTTTGACGCACCCGGCGACCATAGCCATAATCTCGATAAGAATTCAGGACCCTGTCCAACTGGTTCGTGCACATGATTAATCGGACACTTCTCATTTTGAGGAGGTGTATGCAGACCACAACGGACGACAATGTTGTTTTCCTTCAAAAACATCAAATCCTTCTGCAAACATTAGAGCAGCTGTTCCCTAAATCCTCCCTGTAATGGCCTACCGTGTTGTGCGTAAACCATTACGCGCCGCTTTCTGGAGTGCTAATGGCGTAAGGGAACAACGTCCAGGCATTCTAAAATTTGTACAATCCTACGGGATCAACATCCTCTTGGTTAAAGAGACACACCTGCATGCTGGTATAAACTTCTCGCTGCCTAGTTACGTCGCCCAACGGTCTGATCGGGTCGGCCGACAGGACGGTGGTACAGCTATCTTCATCAAAAGCATCATCACACATACAACTTTTCCTCTTCCTGCCCTTCAACACGTGGAGGCTACTGCCATTAGGCTTGCCATTGGCGGTGTGGACACGCTGTTGATTGCGGCTTATGACCCTCCAGATCATCGCTTCTATGAAGCAGATTATACCACTCTCCTTAACCTACACCCAGTAGTCTGCTTCGCTGGAGATCTCAACGCGAAGCATGGCCTCTGGTACAGTCGCACTAGCAACCAGAGGGGCACGGACTCTGCCGCTTCATCAGCGGAGACCCAAACCTAGTCGCGCACGAGCCGAGAGGTCCAACATTCCATCCGGCCCGCGGCAGGCCTGACGTCTTAGACATCATGATCACCAAAAACATGCCATTACATTTTTACCTCTCGGCAGTAAACGAGCTGGATTCTGACCACGACTCTGTCGTGGTGGATTCCACAGTAGCCATGCCAGCTCTGTTAAACTCAGACTGGACACATGAGACTGACTGGGATGCAGCAGTCCTAGAACTCAACTGTTCCGTCGACCCTCGACCAAGCATCGATGATCTCGAGGTGTTGGAAGCAGCAGCGACGGATTTTTCCCACCAGATCTTAAATGCGGTAAGCGCACATACTCACTGTATTCCCACCAACACCTCATACCCTAGAACCTTACCTATAGAACTCCGACGGTTGATAAAAGCCAAGGCAACTGTTCGGAAGCTACGGCAGCGTTTCCGCCATCCCAGGATAGGAGCAGTATACCAGAGGTTCAAAACCCTGGTAAGGCGACTGCTCCGTGCGCATAGAACATCATCCTGGGAAAACACTACAAAATGTAAACCTTCAGGAAAAGAAACCATGGCGGATTATAAGGGCCTTGAGGAAGGACAAGACCCAATACCAGCATTCCTTGCATGGCACTCGTGGGCGGCTCGCCTTCGAGCCAGACGAGAAAGCCACTGTGTTCGCGGACCACCTCGAGGTACAGTTCGAACCCCGGGAGGACCCACAAGACGAAGACTTTAATGAACTTGTGGAAGCAACCGTGGATTACCTTTTTGAGGACCCACGACGGCTACACGAGAAGGTCCAACTTCCTATAATCACCCCGAAAGCGGTGATTTCTGAAATCCAAAGTGTAAACCCTAACAAACCCCTAAACATGACGGCGTCACGGCGCTCATGCTCCAGCGCCTACCCAGAAAGGCTGTAGTCTGCTTGACCATGATTTTCAATGCATGCCTACGTCTCCGTCACTTTCCAGAATTCTGGAAGGAGGCGAGGGTGGTGTGTATATTGAAACCCAGTCTTTCCTAACAAGTAGAGATGCACAGGACTCTGAACTCTTCGCGCGGTGTCATAAACAATTATGTTTGGACGGTACATTCAGTGAGGAGATTCAGGAGAATTTACAAGGGGTGACGTTGGTGTATCCAGTTCAGCGAAAAGCCCATGGCGAATACCAGGCCGCAGGTACCCTGTTCCTTGCCTTTGTTAGGGTAGATCTCCCGCAAAGGATTAAGGTAGGGTATGAGGCCATTGAAGTTGGTCCATATATACCGAACCCCCTCCGATGCTACAGGTGCTAACGCTTTGGACACACAAGCAGTTTTGGTAATGGTCAAGCTACCTGCGCTGATTGTGGAGGTACCGCACATTATGATGCATGTACAACAACACCCGGCTGTGTAAACCTCGGGGGGGGGGGGGACATCCATCTAATTCCCGAGGAGAAAGCCATCTAAGAGATACGAGTTAGGGAGAAGTTATCCCCCTCGGAAGCTCGAAAACTCAAACGCTTTCACCAGCCCTCTATCCCGAAGACCAGTACCTATAGCTCGGTTGCAGCTAAACCGGTACCACGGCGGGAAAGCTTGACTCAAACTAGCGACACAGAGGGGGCCGAAAATTCAGACAAACTTGTTGCAGCTAGTACAAAGCCAAAGCTTTCAACATCGTCGCCATATCAACCTCTGCAAGAACAGCAGATAAACCGTGGACTTCAGCTAGGTCGCCAACAAAAGCATCGCCCCCCTACAAATAAGACTATCAAGGCTATGATACATAATGCTTCACCTAAGAAATTTAAGACCAATACAGCAAATCCGATTTCCTGAATGATAGTGATGAGAATGCCCCCAGTAAAACTAAGGTAAAAAAGCGACCAAGAACATCTTCCTCTTCTGAGGAATCTTCTGGATTGGACTATGATCGGCAACTTTCATCTTCGCCGATCACCGTTTCAAATCGGTTCGAGGCAATCGAACCGAGGTTCGCAATAGGGAAACGGTCGTCCTCGGTAGAGGACAAGGAGCTGGAGAATTATGCGCAAACTGGCAGAACCCCAGTAAAAAAGAGATAGGACAAAGCCTCTGAAGAGAGCGTAAGCCTAAGAAATAAGAAAAGGGCTAAACTGAATCAACTACCACCTACTACAAGGCAATGCAGAGTTACCTGCGAGTTCTTATCCCATAGAGATTTTAACATGGCTATCTTAGAATATGTTGCGATATTATAGTTACCTCCACCGAACGATATACCGAATCACCCTGTGCGAGGAAATTTAGCGCGTTAAGGTTGACGGTCAGCCAACCTGCCTCTCCCAACCCCAACCCCGGAGGGGTATATAAAGGCGGATTTCAAAGCCATACGGCAGTCAGTGACCGAGGGCCACTGCGTCTACTAGTAGTTATCGGTAATCAGCAGCGGGAAGGCGCTCTATACACTAGTAGTCGTCGGCAACGGGAAGTTGCCCTACCATTTCTTGTCGTAAACAACCCAAACAATAATCATTCAGTCACTGACGGCCGACTGGAAGGCCGACTTGCTAAAAATATGGTACTGGAGCACCAGAATGTACCTAGCTTTGGGTGCTTTCGCAGTTCACAGTTATAACTTTGTGCCTCGAGGATGTTCAAGCCAAATTACAGGATATAATGGATTCGGTGATGAAGTAGGTGATGTACAACCTCTATCTGATATATTTAAATTACTTCATCGTCGTGTGTAAGGGTTTTAGGACCATATGACTTTCCTGAGTAGGTTTTGCAAGGATTTCAGGTGCTGAACTAGGAGTTTAACGCTAAAAAGTAATAGCTTTCTCTGTAGAGAAAATTATTACTTTTGATGCATAGTTTTACCATGAAGAGTAACCACGAACCTGAAGAAAGAACGTCCACTGAGGGAATAGCTTCACCTGAAAGACAAGTGAGGTACGGAGTTTTCTGAGGCTATGTAGCTATTACAGTTGTTTCATCAGGGAATTCCCGAACATAATGAAGAACATCATCGAGCTCAAGGAGGATCACAGGTGGTAACAATGGACAGAGAATGTCGAGATATCCTTAAATTATATTAATAAGCCAAATTGGCATAGAAGGCTTATTCATTCAGGTCTAGGAAGAACAGGAGCGAACCATCTCTTATTCTTATAAGACACTATCTAGAACAGAGAGTAACTGCGGCTTACTCAGTGACAGTTCCTGGCCGTGACAACAACAAGGCACTTCCAGAAATATTGTATGCATAGTCATTCCACCTACAAATCACCATTCCGCCCTCACTCGGCTAGTGAGATTCAAAAATCTAATAGTGTTTTGCTAACATAGGATAGAAAAATGCAACTACACATCCAAACATCACTAAAAAATGAGTATCTCCAACGCCGATGCCAGTCTAGATTATGTATAAAGGAAAACGGATATTGTGGATATATTGAATAAAATGAACGCACCGATGGAATACAGCATTCCTTATGAGTATCAGACGACAGATACCGGTTGATGCAACTTCTGAGGAAAGAGGTCGCAATATTCGGGTCGAAGTGGGAGCATGCTTGCCGAGAAACAACGTCTGCAAATGCTGCAGCCCACGAAGGTCGAGGACTGTTTCACACCATCGATGCAACAACCAGCCTCCGTCTCGCCTCCTGAGGAAGCCCATCAGTCCACGCCACCACCAACATAGTCGTACCTCAGCTGCCTATGTACCAGCCAGTCTCCGCCGACGCTGTCGCCTGGACAAGCAGTACGCCCTAGAGGCCCAGCGCAGCCGCCTGTGGGCTTCCACGGGACCTCCCGTGCCGCTTTCTGCTTAACACCGCTCCACATCTGTGGCCTTCAGCGATGGTTCTCGTCCGCTTGAAGTAGACCAACCCTGGTGACCGCAGGGTGGCATTGGGCATTAACAGCGGGCCTGTCTTTGTTAGGGCGCCGTCCGGGCATTGAGGCCAGCCGAGCCGATCGCCAGGTTCCGTGTCAGTGCTGCTGTGCATTCGGTCATAATGCTACCTCATTTGCCACGCCACCCAAGTGCCACTACTGCACCACCTACAGAGTCACCGTCGGTACTGTATCACTCCCAGTGGCTTTGCCATTTAACATGCCAGGCCCAATACCCCGTTGATCCGCGCAACCGTTTCCAATCCACAGTCATTGCAAACAACACACACTCAACGCCAGAATACATCTCCAGGAGACAGGCAACAGGGCAAATTAATACAGTAATACCAGTATCACCACCAGAACTATTCATGGCTGCTCCACGCTCGCCAGCGTTCGCCGTTGTCATCGCGTCTGTCTAGAGAACATATAGGACCTTCACTCATAGGTCATGAATATCAGCTCTCATCTGGTCGCGGTCGAAGAAGCCCTCACCTGCATCACAGCCGCCAACCAGAGCTCGCTACTTTTGACGGGTACCATAGCCGCCTGCAGTCCGTCGAAACAAACATCAAGAATCCTCATGCTTTCACTGCCGCTTTCACCAAACTTACCAAACTCCTCCAGAACTTGGAGGACCAAGTGAATAATCTACACCAACGACTGGACACTCCGCCTGTCATTCCTGTCTCATCATCATCATCATCATCATCATCATCATCATCATCATCATCACCATCGCCATCACCATCATCATCGTCATCATCATCATCATCAACTCAACAGCACACCGCAGTACAGACTCCGAACTCATCGGACTTTTCATAACCGAACGCCGAAGCGCTCGGTCCTCGGAATTAGTAGGTCAGGCGCAATCTGCGATTCTTCCATTCCCCCAAGTAAATCAGGTGGAACACTAGTACATCACAATCAAAAAGTTTCTAAGATTATTACTCGCTCATTAAAATCAATATAGATTACGGAACTATTTTTCAAATCCTCTACTTTACGTCCTCAGAATTTCGTCACATCCTCTCGGCGCGATTAGTGTAGGTCGTCTCACGTACTACCGGGACTGCAACTGCGCAACCCTAATACCCATCCCTACTTCTCCGCTTTACGGTTCACGCACACTAGTCCCTCACGAACGGAACGGAAATTTGCAGCTGCTCGTCTTCCGCGGAAGCTTAAACACTCACTGCTCGGAATATTCCGACCAGAAGATTTAGTTAGTCATCAAACTTAACTTAGTATAGTGATTACTTGTTTTTACCTGAATAGACCATTTCCCTATTTCCTACCAGATAACTTCATGGCGTATCTGGTTGTGGTAATTGGCATCTGAAGCATCATATAATTCTTTATAATTTTGCACAGTCAATATAAGGATTTCATCGTCTATTATCATAGGTGGCTGGCTTCTGTTTATATGTGTATGTGCAAAACAGCGCACGTTGAGACAGCCGAATGCATACGTAAAATAACGAGCGTTTACGAAGGCCACCCGTCACCAACGGAACTCACTAAGGGAGTATCTCAAGTATCCTTTCCGGCACGATGGGAAACGAAATCCTTCCTTTCGTGCGAGTGTGTTTGATCATTGAACAACACGAATCCGATCCTCGCTGAAATTATCTGCTCCATTCCATTCCGGTCGTGACGGACCAGTGTGCGTCATGCTTTACTCCTCTCTGTAACTTCAGTTTCCTGATTCCCGAATCCCCACTTTTAAAAAAAAGTTGGTTTTATATGTGCTAGCGGTCTAATGGTGGTAGCCGATGGTGAAATCTCGATTTCCAGATTTCTGAGGAAATGTTCTAGTTCCTGTACTAGTTGTCTTTATTCCTACATTCCCAGATACTTCTTGAGACAACTACCTAATGTCGTAGAAACTAAAAAGTATTGGTGCTTGGTTAACTTTAATAATTCCTTGCCTACATATTATTGAGCATTATATCGGCACGAGCTTTTGCCCTGGGTTGTACATGCCTTTATGGGGAATCGTGAAGCATATTACCAATGTTAAAATGGTGATATCGATGCCTCGTTTTCCCAGGATCTATCGGGTATAGAAATCCAAATTTTCTACAGTGTGTGTATTGGTTATTCCTAAATATAGTGATCCTCATGCATACGAAAATATAAAACAGTACCTTTTATATTTTTTTACTGTATCTCTAATTTTTCATTAAAATTGAATTCTTTATGTTTTTTAAATAATCCACTTGAGGGAATTGACTCTCTGAGGATGCACAATATCACTGTGAAATGTAGATTATGTGATAAAAATTGTATGGGGATATTACTAATGGTTTATGAGAAAAAGGGCCCTTTATAATGAAAAATGCAGTTTTGAGAAAATTATTGTTCAAATAAAACTAAAATAAAATGTTCATATAAATTCACATATATTAGATATTTACTCTAAAATATTCCACAAATATTACAACTGACAAATTCACTAAATACTGATCTTCATATTAAAGTTAATTAATATATTACTATTTCTTTCATCTTTATTAATATTACTATACCTTTTTTCTGTGTTGTGTAGTTTCCTTTCAGAAGCACCGAGTAGAGTTTGAACATTCTCAGTTGGATTGTTCAACACTATATTTTCACCTTGTTGTGCAGTTTGCATCTTGTTCTACCACTGGATATGTTCTATAAAAGGGATGACCAAAATGTTCTCTTTGGAGAACCTTGCGCAGCGAGCGGCAATAACTCACTCCACTCCTCACTCGGAGGAAGAGGCAGTGAGTATGCAGCGACGGACACAAACAGGCGACTCCATGGAAGTTTGTAAAGTCATACCTTGAATTTTCTGGAATGTTCTCAGAAGGCCTCTTCATTCTGGATGACTTTTGCGTAAACAGTAAACAGTAAAGGACAGACAAAGCCATACTAAATGGTTATCTTAATCCCATTAGAACACATAATTTATGTAAAATACTTCTTTTTTCTTTTGAGTGAACCATTTTCCAGATGTTTTTTCCTGTTTGTTTGACTTTGCCAATAATTATACTTTTTTTTTTTTCAGATAGGAATATGTATTCGTTTTTTTCATTCCTTGGCCTTGCAAAGAGAACGGAGTTTCAAAGGCATCGCATGCCAACCAGCTCTTAAAACATTTCACTATCGCTTAAAGCCTGCTGTATTCCCATACTCCCTTTGTACTTACAAGAAAATTCGTAATAAGATGATTTCTGAAAATGCTTATCCCGATTAAAATCGGGATAGAGAAATAAGCATTTGCAAGAATAGTGCGTATAAGAGTAAATATAGTTCTGCATATGTTTGCGAACAGAATTTCTCCAAATTGAACCATATTAAATGTCTGTATCGCAATATGTTACGCGACGATCACTTGGTGGATCTTCTAAGGCTATGTCAAAGATCGTTAAATTTCTTAAACGTAAGCAGTACTAAAGAAATTACTAATGGACAGATGTTATCACGTACGTGTCACCAACCCACTACTGCAACATAAGTCCGGCAAGGGGTTAAAAAGTGACAAAGTCCACATGTGTTGGAAAGAGGTAAACCCACACCCCCCTTTTTCGCGTAGGTTACACATCGTTGTTCTATAATGGTGATTTCCTTTGGTTTTCTCTTTTTAAACAAGTCTTTAGGTTTTGTCATTTGAAAACAGCACAAAAAGGATGAGCACAATATATAAATATACAAATATCTATGTAATTATCACTTGTTTATATAAGTAAACATAATTTAACCTCAAAATCCGAGGCCATACTGCATTCCAGACCAATCAACATATGAATCAGAATTTCCCCTAAAACATAAGCCAAACCATAACCTTCTAGACCAAATAGTTCCGGAGTTATTCTTTGTTTTACATATAAAACCTTGCAAGAATTTAAAAATATAGGATTGCAGTTATATTTATATAAATTAATTTAAAACAGTGAATTTTAGTATGTAATAAAACATATATCAACTTAATCAGAATGGATTATATTTTCATAACATCCAAAAAAGTAAAATCAAAAGTTGTCTTAAAAGGCTCTTATTTCTATTCCATAATGAGATAATTATTAATTAATTCCTTGCCAACGTGTCATTGAGCATTATATTGGCACGACTTTTTGTACTGGGCTGTACTTGCATTTAGCTTTATTTCATAATGAGATAACTTTTCATTAACTGCTTGCCAACATGTCATTGAACATTATGTGGGCGCGAGTTTTTGCTCTGGGCTATACATTCCTTTATTTTCATTCCATGACATAAGTGTTCATTAATTCCTTGTGAACGTGTAATTGAGCATTATATGGACATGACTTTTTACACTGGGCTGTACACGCCATTATCGTTATTCTATAATGAGATAATTGTCTTCACTTAAAGAACAGTACACAATATACTAACGTAAATGACAGTTCTGAAAAAAAAAAGTGCATTGTGCTAGAGGAGAAACAACTTGTCGTGTGTCGATGTCACTTACAGGCCCTGTCACCGCATTAAGCGAGCCTTGTATTGCCGATATGTTGTCTGAATAATGGCAAAATGCTTCTGTGTAGAAATGTTCATTTTCATCTAGATTTGCTACTGGTCTGTTGGTGCTGTAACTGGAAGCGTTTCACTAGATCAGCTTTAAGTGCGTGGGGACGGCAGGCTTTCGCTTCTCAATGCTCTCGGGATCCTCTTTCCCTTCATAAACCATGTCAGAAGGGCTTATAGCGATACGATTAAAAACATTTTCCTCACAATTTTACAGATCTCTTACTTTCCAACGCAGATTAAAACATTCAGAGATGCCTCTAAGTTTTATCTTATCTGTGCTAGTCTGAAGAACTTATGGTGTTGTACCAATAGTTTATAATTTTTAATCGCTGATTTTTACTTCCTCTACTACGTATAGTAAGTATTCCAGTCAAAATTTCAGTACCGAGATTTCACTGGACATACATGTTTTGAGGCCCACTGAATCCAGAAAAAGCAGTTTTAGAAAAAGGTCCGCACGCGCGCGTGTATGTGTGTATTTGTGTCTGTGTCTCTGTGTCGGTTAGTGAACAGCATAACGCAAAAACAAAAAGTCGGTTAAAAACCAAAGTTGGTATTTAAGTTTAATATCTTTCAAGGATGCGACACGAAGATTTTGAAGAAAGTTCCTCCACCCTAAAACACTATTTACGCGGAAAGTTTTTATTTGCTCATAAACGGCTCTACGATTTTGATTAAAATGCCATATATTTAAGACATTCTTATGACAAATGAAATGTATGTTTTGAATTTTCTGGCTGTAGCCCATGAAGTCCTATTTAATCTCGATGACTTTTGCATAACTAGTAAACCGCAAGAGATAGGCCAAATCTTACTCTACAAAAAACGTATAGCTTTAAGTTACCCGACATTCGGTTAAGGGAATGTTAAGTTATAAGGAAAAACCTTGGAAAGCACCCTTATCCGGATAACTTACCCTAAGCGAGATTCGAAATCGCGACCTCTTGAATATGAGGCAGACACACCAACCATCACGCTACAAAGGCGGGCATGCGTATTTCTTGCTAAAACACACAATTTATGCCCAAGTAATTTTTTTTGTGGAGTGAACCATTTCGGAGATGTTAATTGTTATTCATGTTGGTTTTACAATAATTATAGTTTCCACAAATGGAAGATCGTTATTCAGTTTTTATATCTTAACCTGCAAAGAGAAAGGAATTTCAGCGCTTTAAAACATTTGACTATCACTCAAACCCTCCTGTATTTCCACATTTCTCGTGTACCTACAACAAAATGAGCAATAAGGAAATATCTGCAAATGTTTATCTCAACTGACATGAAGAAGATAAGGGAATAAGAGTTTGTAAGGGATAAGAATTAGGACAAGTGTAGAGAAAGTCATGTGGGTGCAACAGATCATAGTTTTTGTAGTATAGCTAATTCTACTTTTAAATACAACTATTAAGTACATCAGGGCATCAGATCTATTATAGGTCTGGTAGCCTTTGCTGCCGGCCATATCGAGATTTGACCGGAAATGCATGTTTTGAGAGCACCTGAACAAAAGGTTGGAAGAAGGACCTTGTGGGTGTGTGTGTCTTTGAACAGTATCCTAACTGAAAAAAAACCATGGTACTTATTTTCACATCTTCTTAAGATGCGACATAAAGCCTTTCAAGGAGTCTGGCAGCCTGGCATCTATTCTTTACCCCTGTATCCCTTTTTGGAATTATGGATTTCTTAAGCATGGCTCTAACAACATTAATTATAATGCCATACACGAGTATTTAAGATATTTACATGCAATATAAGTTGGAGTTATATCTTGAATTTTCTGGAAGTAGCCAGAGAAGTACCCTTCTTTCGGAAGGACTTTTATATAATTGTGTAACTGGTAAACGTTCAGAGAGCGAGAGAGAGAGAGAGAGAGAGAGAGAGAGAGAGAGAGAGAGAGAGAGGTGGGGCAGACAACAGCGATATCTTTAAAATGCGCAGTTTATTTCTAATCACTTTGTATGTAGCAACAGCCATTTCTGAGATCTCCTTCTTCTTAACCAAGGCTTTACCGTGAAAGCTTCAAATCATCATCATCATCATCTTCTTCTTCTTCTTCCTCTTCCTCTTCTCCTTCTTCTTCTTCCTCTTCTTCTTGTTTCTTAACATGCATTAGGCCTTTAGTCTTGTCTTGAGGCTAATCAAATTGCTCTCTCACCTGATTTGAGGTCGTCCGATATCTCTTCGTCCTAATGGTTTTTAAAATAGTGCTTCATGTGGCAATCCAGAAAGTCCCATACTCTTAATGTGATCGTTCCGGTCAAAATTTAGATCCGTCCAGTTATTGCCCATCTTAGCCTTATGAGTAATATCGGTTTTTCCGTGAGCGGGAACCAACTTGATACCATTTGTGAGGTATCGAATAATATTGGTTTCATTTATTCTACACTTTGTAATTTTTAAAGCTATTGTCGCTATTGAGATGTTTCTGGACCCTTTTTTATAGACTTGACTATTGACTCAATTTCGTCTAACCCTTTTAACCTTCATCGAAATATGTACTTCAAATATATCTGAAAAGGTTCGTCTCGATCACCAGGAGTAGCTAGAAGCTATATAAAATAGATGATCACGAGTAGACTAAGCCAAGTGGACTGGCATTACTAACATTATTCCTAGATCTAAGTGTAAAAATTCGGTTAAAGTAGATAAAATTGTAGTAAAAATAGTACCTACTACATAATTATGTATAGTTTTAAACGTTGATTCTTAATCGTTTGGCTTCTGAGAGCATGTTTAAATTACAGAAAGGTTTGAAGGCGTCATACAACAATATGAACGACTTTTCTGTCCCTGCATACCTATATACCCACTAATATACCCATGTAGGAACTAAGCAGTGTTCAGTTAAATACTGCAACAGTTGGCAGTATAGCATTTTGTAGTTTTGTGAACAATGTAACTTTCATATGTTATAGTTATCATTCTTGTGTGCAAAAGGTAACTATAAATAAACAACTATGTTAAAACCATAAAATGTGAGTTTGTATTAAAAGTAAATAAATAGCCAGACATACCAACAATTGGTGACCCCGACGTGATAAGAAAAAGAAACCGACGTGATTAGAAACAGAAACCGACGTGATAAGAATCAGCAACCGACGTTATTAGAAACAGAAACCGACGTGATTAGAAACAGAAACCGACGTGATAAGAAAGAGAAACGGACGAGATAAGAAACAGAAACCGACGTGATAAGAAACAGAAACCGACGTGATAAGAAACAGAAACCGACGTGGTAAGAAACAGAAACCTAAGTGATTAGAAACAGAAACCGACGTGATAAGAAACAGAAACCGACGTGATTAGAAACAGAAACCGACCTGATTAGAAACAGAAAACGACGTGATTAGAAACAGAAACCGACGTGATAAGAAACAGAAACCGACGTCATTAGAAACAGACACCGACGTGATAAGAAACTGAAACCGACGTGATAAGAAAGAGAAACCGACGTGATAAGAAACAGAAACCGACGTGATAAGAAACAGAAACCGACGTGGTAAGGCACAGAAACCAACGTGATTAGAAACAGAATCCGACGTGATAAGAAACAGAAACCGACGTGATTAGAAACCAAAACCGACGTGACAAGAAACAGAAACCGCCGTGATTAGAAACAGAAACCGACGTGATTAGAAACAGAAACCGACGCGATAAGAAACATAAACCGACGTGATTAGAAACAGAAACCGACGTAATAAGAAACAGAAACCGACGTGATTACAAACCAAAACCGAAGTGACAAGAAACAGAAACCGCCGTGATTAGAAACAGAAACCGACGTGATTAGAAACAGAAACCCACGTGATAAGAAACATAAACCGACGTAATTAGAAACAGAAACCGACGTAATAAGAAAGTGAAACCGACGTAATTAGAAACAGAAAACGACGTGATAAACAGAAACCGACGTCATTAGAAACAGAAACCGACGTGATAAGAAACAGAAACCGACGTGATAAGAAACAGAAACCGACGTGATTAGAAATAGAATCCGACGTGATTAGAAACAGAAACCGACGTGATTAAAAACAGAAACCGACGTGATAAGAAACAGAAACCGACGTGGTAAGAAACAGAATCCTACGTGATTAGAAATAGAAACCGACGTGATAAGAAACACAAACCGACGAGATAAGAAACAGAAACCGACGCGATTAGAAACAGAAACCGACGTGATTAGAAACAGAAACCGACGTGATTAGAAACAGAACCCGACGTGATTAGACACAGAAACCGAAAAGAAACAGAAACCGACGTGATTAGAAACAGAAAGCGACGTGATAAGAAACAGAAACAGACGTGATTAGAAACAGAAACCGACGTGATAAGAAACAGAAACCGACGTGATAAGAAACAGAAACCGACGTGACTAGAAACAGAAACCGAAATGATAAGAAACATAACCTGACATGATTAGAAACAGAAACCGACGGGATAAGAAACAGACGTGATAAGAAACAGAAACCGACGTGATTAGTAAAAGAAACACACGTGACAAGAAACAGAAACCGATGTGATGAGAAACAGAAACCGACATGATTAGAAACAGAAACCGACGGGATAAGAAACAGACGTGATTAGAAACAGAAACCGACGTGATTAGTAAAAGAAACACACGTGACAAGAAACAGAAACCGAAATGATAAGAAACATAACCCGACATGATTAGAAACAGAAACCGACGGGATAAGAAACAGACGTGATAAGAAACAGAAACCGACGTGATTAGTAAAAGAAACACACGTGACAAGAAACAGAAACCGAAATGATAAGAAACATAACCCGACATGATTAGAAACAGAAACCGACGGGATAAGAAACAGACGTGATTAGAAACAGAAACCGACGTGATTAAAAACAGAAACCGACGTGATAAGAAACAGAAACCGACGTGGTAAGAAACAGAATCCTACGTGATTAGAAATAGAAACCGACGTGATAAGAAACACAAACCGACGAGATAAGAAACAGAAACCGACGCGATTAGAAACAGAAACCGACGTGATAAGAAACAGAAACCGACGTGATTAGAAACAGAACCCGACGTGATTAGACACAGAAACCGAAAAGAAACAGAAAGCGACGTGATAAGAAACAGAAGCAGACGTGATTAGAAACAGAAACCGACGTGATAAGAAACAGAAACCGACGTGATAAGAAACAGAAACCGACGTGATTAGAAACCGAAACCGAAATGATAAGAAACATAACCCGACATGATTAGAAACAGAAACCGACGGGATAAGAAACAGACGTGATAAGAAACAGAAACCGACGTGATTAGTAAAAGAAACACACGTGACAAGAAACAGAAACCGATGTGATGAGAAACAGAAACCGACATGATTAGAAACAGAAACCGACGGGATAAGAAACAGACGTGATTAGAAACAGAAACCGACGTGATTAGTAAAAGAAACACACGTGACAAGAAACAGAAACCGAAATGATAAGAAACAGAAACCGACATGATTAGAAACAGAAACCGACGGGATAAGAAACAGACGTGATAAGAAACAGAAACCGACGTGATTAGTAAAAGAAACACACGTGACAAGAAACAGAAACCGAAATGATAAGAAACATAACCCGACATGATTAGAAACAGAAACCGACGGGATAAGAAACAGACGTGATAAGAAACAGAAACCGACGTGATAAGAAACAGAAACCGACGTGATTAGAAATAGAATCCGACGTGATTAGAAACAGAAACCGACGTGATTAAAAACAGAAACCGACGTGATAAGAAACAGAAACCGACGTGGTAAGAAACAGAATCCTACGTGATTAGAAATAGAAACCGACGTGATAAGAAACACAAACCGACGAGATAAGAAACAGAAACCGACGCGATTAGAAACAGAAACCGACGTGATTAGAAACAGAAACCGACGTGATTAGAAACAGAACCCGACGTGATTAGACACAGAAACCGAAAAGAAACAGAAACCGACGTGATTAGAAACAGAAAGCGACGTGATAACAAACAGAAACAGACGTGATTAGAAACAGAAACCGACATGATAAGAAACAGAAACCGACGTGATAAGAAACAGAAACCGACGTGACTAGAAACAGAAACCGAAATGATAAGAAACATAACCCGACATGATTAGAAACAGAAACCGACGGGATAAGAAACAGACGTGATAAGAAACAGAAACCGACGTGATTAGTAAAAGAAACACACGTGACAAGAAACAGAAACCGATGTGATGAGAAACAGAAACCGACATGATTAGAAACAGAAACCGACGGGATAAGAAACAGACGTGATTAGAAACAGAAACCGACGTGATTAGTAAAAGAAACACACGTGACAAGAAACAGAAACCGAAATGATAAGAAACAGAAACCGACATGATTAGAAACAGAAACCGACGGGATAAGAAACAGACGTGATAAGAAACAGAAACCGACGTGATTAGTAAAAGAAACACACGTGACAAGAAACAGAAACCGAAATGATAAGAAACATAACCCGACATGATTAGAAACAGAAACCGACGGGATAAGAAACAGACGTGATAAGAAACAGAAACCGACGTGATAAGAAACAGAAACCGACGTGATTAGAAACCAAAACCGACGTGACAAGAAACAGAAACCGCCGTGATTAGAAACAGAAACCGACGTGATTAGAAACAGAAACCGACGCGATAAGAAACATAAACCGACGTGATTAGAAACAGAAACCGACGTAATAAGAAACAGAAACCGACGTGATTACAAACCAAAACCGAAGTGACAAGAAACAGAAACCGCCGTGATTAGAAACAGAAACCGACGTGATTAGAAACAGAAACCCACGTGATAAGAAACATAAACCGACGTAATTAGAAACAGAAACCGACGTAATAAGAAAGTGAAACCGACGTAATTAGAAACAGAAAACGACGTGATAAACAGAAACCGACGTCATTAGAAACAGAAACCGACGTGATAAGAAACAGAAACCGACGTGATAAGAAACAGAAACCGACGTGATTAGAAATAGAATCCGACGTGATTAGAAACAGAAACCGACGTGATTAAAAACAGAAACCGACGTGATAAGAAACAGAAACCGACGTGGTAAGAAACAGAATCCTACGTGATTAGAAATAGAAACCGACGTGATAAGAAACACAAACCGACGAGATAAGAAACAGAAACCGACGCGATTAGAAACAGAAACCGACGTGATTAGAAACAGAAACCGACGTGATTAGAAACAGAACCCGACGTGATTAGACACAGAAACCGAAAAGAAACAGAAACCGACGTGATTAGAAACAGAAAGCGACGTGATAAGAAACAGAAACAGACGTGATTAGAAACAGAAACCGACGTGATAAGAAACAGAAACCGACGTGATAAGAAACAGAAACCGACGTGACTAGAAACAGAAACCGAAATGATAAGAAACATAACCCGACATGATTAGAAACAGAAACCGACGGGATAAGAAACAGACGTGATAAGAAACAGAAACCGACGTGATTAGTAAAAGAAACACACGTGACAAGAAACAGAAACCGATGTGATGAGAAACAGAAACCGACATGATTAGCAACAGAAACCGACGGGATAAGAAACAGACGTGATTAGAAACAGAAACCGACGTGATTAGTAAAAGAAACACACGTGACAAGAAACAGAAACCGAAATGATAAGAAACATAACCCGACATGATTAGAAACAGAAACCGACGGGATAAGAAACAGACGTGATAAGAAACAGAAACCGACGTGATTAGTAAAAGAAACACACGTGACAAGAAACAGAAACCGAAATGATAAGAAACATAACCCGACATGATTAGAAACAGAAACCGACGGGATAAGAAACAGACGTGATAAGAAACAGAAACCGACGTGATAAGATACAGAAACCGACGTGATTAGAAATAGAATCCGACGTGATTAGAAACAGAAACCGACGTGATTAAAAACAGAAACCGACGTGATAAGAAACAGAAACCGACGTGGTAAGAAACAGAATCCTACGTGATTAGAAATAGAAACCGACGTGATAAGAAACACAAACCGACGAGATAAGAAACAGAAACCGACGCGATTAGAAACAGAAACCGACGTGATTAGAAACAGAAACCGACGTGATTAGAAACAGAACCCGACGTGATTAGACACAGAAACCGAAAAGAAACAGAAAGCGACGTGATAAGAAACAGAAGCAGACGTGATTAGAAACAGAAACCGACGTGATAAGAAACAGAAACCGACGTGATAAGAAACAGAAACCGACGTGATTAGAAACAGAAACCGAAATGATAAGAAACATAACCCGACATGATTAGAAACAGAAACCGACGGGATAAGAAACAGACGTGATAAGAAACAGAAACCGACGTGATTAGTAAAAGAAACACACGTGACAAGAAACAGAAACCGATGTGATGAGAAACAGAAACCGACATGATTAGAAACAGAAACCGACGGGATAAGAAACAGACGTGATTAGAAACAGAAACCGACGTGATTAGTAAAAGAAACACACGTGACAAGAAACAGAAACCGAAATGATAAGAAACAGAAACCGACATGATTAGAAACAGAAACCGACGGGATAAGAAACAGACGTGATAAGAAACAGAAACCGACGTGATTAGTAAAAGAAACACACGTGACAAGAAACAGAAACCGAAATGATAAGAAACATAACCCGACATGATTAGAAACAGAAACCGACGGGATAAGAAACAGACGTGATAAGAAACAGAAACCGACGTGATAAGAAACAGAAACCGACGTGATTAGAAATAGAATCCGACGTGATTAGAAACAGAAACCGACGTGATTAAAAACAGAAACCGACGTGATAAGAAACAGAAAACGACGTGGTAAGAAACAGAATCCTACGTGATTAGAAATAGAAACCGACGTGATAAGAAACACAAACCGACGAGATAAGAAACAGAAACCGACGCGATTAGAAACAGAAACCGACGTGATTAGAAACAGAAACCGACGTGTTTAGAAACAGAACCCGACGTGATTAGACACAGAAACCGAAAAGAAACAGAAACCGACGTGATTAGAAACAGAAAGCGACGTGATAACAAACAGAAACAGACGTGATTAGAAACAGAAACCGACATGATAAGAAACAGAAACCGACGTGATAAGAAACAGAAACCGACGTGACTAGAAACAGAAACCGAAATGATAAGAAACATAACCCGACATGATTAGAAACAGAAACCGACGGGATAAGAAACAGACGTGATAAGAAACAGAAACCGACGTGATTAGTAAAAGAAACACACGTGACAAGAAACAGAAACCGATGTGATGAGAAACAGAAACCGACATGATTAGAAACAGAAACCGACGGGATAAGAAACAGACGTGATTAGAAACAGAAACCGACGTGATTAGTAAAAGAAACACACGTGACAAGAAACAGAAACCGAAATGATAAGAAACAGAAACCGACATGATTAGAAACAGAAACCGACGGGATAAGAAACAGACGTGATAAGAAACAGAAACCGACGTGATTAGTAAAAGAAACACACGTGACAAGAAACAGAAACCGAAATGATAAGAAACATAACCCGACATGATTAGAAACAGAAACCGACGGGATAAGAAACAGACGTGATAAGAAACAGAAACCGACGTGATAAGAAACAGAAACCGACGTGATTAGTAAAACAAACACACGTGACAAGAAACAGAAACCGAAATGATATGAAAAAGAAACCGACACGATTAGAAACAGAAACCGACGGGATAAGAAACCGACGGGATAAGAAACAGACGTGATAAGAAACAGAAACCGACGTGATAAGAAACAGAAACCGACGTGATTAGTAAAAGAAACACGCGTGACAAGAAACAGAAACCGATGTGATGAGAAACAGAAACCGACGTGATTAGAAACAGAAACCGACGTGATAAGAAACACACGTGGCAAGAAACAGAAACCGATGTGATGAGAAACAGAAACCGACGTGATTAGTAAAAGAAACACACGTGACAAGAAACATAACCCGACATGATAAGAAAAAGAAACCGACGTGATTAGAAACAGAAACCAACGGGATAAGAAACAGACGTGATAAGAAACAGAAACCGACGTGAATAGTAAAAGAAACACACGTGACAAGAAACAGAAACCGAAATGATAAGAAACATTACCCGACATGATTAGAAACAGAAACCGACGGGATAAGAAACAGACGTGATAAGAAACAGAAACCGACGTGATTAGTAAAAGAAACACACGTGACAAGAAACAGAAACCGAAATGATAAGAAGCAGAAACCGACATGATTAGAAACAGAAACCGACGGGATAAGAATCAGACGTGATAAGAAACAGAAACCGACGTGATTAGTAAAAGAAACATACGTGACAAGAAACAGAAACCGAAATGATAAGAAACATAACCCGACATGATTAGAAACAGAAACCGACGGGATAAGAAACAGAAGCCGACGTGATTAGAAACAGAAACCGAAGTGTTAAGACACAGAAACCGTAAAGAAACAGAAACCGACGTGATTAGAAACAGAAAGCGACGTAATAAGAAACAAAAACAGACGTGATTAGAAACATAATCCAACGTGATAAGAAACAGAAACCTGCGTGATTAGAAACAGAAAGCGATGTGATTAGAAAAGAAACGGACGTGATAAGAAACAGAAACCGACGTGAATAGAAACAGAAACCGACGTGATAAGAAACAGAAACCGACGTGAATAGAAACAGAATCCAACGTGATAAGAAACCGAAACCTGGGTGATTAGAAACAGAAAGCGATGTGATTAGAAAAGAAACGGACGTGATAAGAAACAGAAACCGAGGTGAATACAAACAGAAACCGAAGTGATAAGAAACAGAAGCCGAGGTGATAAGAAACAGAAACCGACGTGATTAGAAACAGAAACCAAATTGAATAGAAAAAGAAACTGATGTGATTAGAAACAGAAACCGATAGGAAACAGAGGCTCAGGTGATAAGAAACAGAAACCGACGTGATTAGAGGCAGAAACCGACGTGATAAGAAACAGAAACCGACGTGACTAGAAACGAAAACCGACGTGATAACAAACGGCAACCGACGTGATTAGAAACAGAATCCGATGTAATTAGAAACAGAAACCGACGTAACAAGAAACAGAAACTCACGTGATAAGAAACAGAAACCGACGTGAGTAGAAACGAAATCCGACGTGATAAGAAACGGAAACCGACGTGATTAGAAAGAGAAACCGTTGTGATTAGAAACAGAAACCGACGTGATAAGAAACAGAAACTGACGTGACTAGAAACCGAAACCGACGTGATTAGAAACAGAAAGCGACGTGATAAGAAACAGAAACAGACGTGATTAGAATCAGAAACCGATGTGATTAGAAACAGAAACCGAAGTGATTAGAAACAGAAACCGACGTGATTAGAATCAGATACCGACGTGATAAGAAACAGACCAAGAGGTGATTTGACACAGAAACCGAAAAGAAACACAAACCGACGTCATTTGAAACAGAAAGCGACGTGATAAGAAACAGAAACCGACGTGATTAGAAACAGAAACAGACGTGATTAGAAACAGAAACCAACGTGATAAGAAACAGAAACCTGCGTGATTAGAAAATGAAAGCGGCGTGATGAGAAAAGAAACGGACGTGATAAGAAACAGAAACCGACGTGAATAGAAACAGAAACCAACGTGATAAGAAACAGAAGCCGAGGTGATAAGAAACAGAAACCGACGTGATTAGAAACAGAAACCAAATTGAATAGAAACAGAAACTGATGTGATTAGAAACAGAAACCGATAAGAAACAGAAGCTCAGGTGATAAGAAACAGAAACCGACGTGATTAGAGGCAGAAACCGACGTGATAAGAAACAGAAACCGACGTGACTAGAAACGAAAACGGACGTGATAAGAAACGGCAACCGACGTGATTAGAAACAGAATCCGATGTAATTAGAAACAGAAACCGACGTGACAAGAAACAGAAACTCACGTGATAAGAAACAGAAACCGACGTGAGTAGAAACGAAATCCGACGTGATAAGAAACGGCAACCGACATGATTAGAAACAGAAACCGTTGTGATTAGAAACAGAAACCGACGTGATAAGAAACAGAAACTGACGTGACTAGAAACCGAAACCGACGTGATTAGAAACAGAAACCGACGTGATAAGAATCAGAAACCGACGTGATTATAAACAGAAACCGACGTGATTAGAAACAGAAACCGACGTGATAAGCAACAGAAGCCGACGTGATTAGAACCAGAAACCGACGTGATTAGAACCAGAGAAACCGATGTGATTAGAAACAGAAACCGACGTGTTTGGAAACAGAAGCCGACGTGATTAGAAACAGATACCGACGTGATAAGAAACAGACCCCGACATGATTAGACACAGAAACCGAAAAGAAACACATACCGACGTGGTTAGAAACAGAAAGCGACGTGATAAGAAACAGAAACAGACGTGATTAGAAACAGAAACCGACGTGATAAGAAACAGAAGCCGACGTGATTAGAAACAGAAACCGACGTGATTAGAAACAGAAACCGAAATGATAAGAAACATAACCCGACGTGATAAGAAACAGAAACCGACATGATTAGAAACAGAAGCCGACGGGATAAGAAACAGACGTGATAAGAAACACAAACCGACGTGATTAGAAAAAGAAACACACGTGATAAGAAACAGGAACCGTTGTGATGAGAAACAGAAACCGACGTGATTAGAAACAGAAACCGACGTGATTAGAAACAGAAACCAACGTGATAAGAAACAAAAACCGACGTGATAAGAAACAGAACCTGACGTGATTAGAAACAGAGACCGACGTGATCAGAAACAGAAACTGACGTGTTTAGAAACAGAAACCGATAAGAAACAGAAACTGACGTCATTAGAAACAGAAACTGACGTAATTAGAAACAGAAAACTATGTGATTAGAAACAGAAACCGTTGTGATTAGAAACAGAAACCGAAATGATTAGAAAAAGAAACCGACGTGATTAGAAACAGATACCGACGTGATAAGAAACAGACCCCGAGATTATTAGACACAGAAACCGAAAAGAAACACAAACCGACGTCATTTGAAACAGAAAGCGACGTGATAAGAAACAGAAACCGACGTGATTAGAAACAGAAACAGACGTGATTAGATACAGAAATCAACGTGATAAGAAACAGAAGCCTGCGTGATTAGAAAATGAAAGCGGCGTGATGAGAAAAGAAACGGACGTGATAAGAAACAGAAACCGACGTGATAAGAAACAGAAGCCGAGGTGATAAGAAACAGAAACCGACGTGATTAGAAACAGAAGCCGTCGTGAACAGAAACAGAAACTGACGTAATTAGAACAGAAACCGATAAGAAACAGAACCCGAGGTGATAAGAAACAGAAACCGACGTGATTAGGAACAGAAACCGATAAGAAACAGAAACCGAAGTGATAAGAAACAGAAACTGACGTGATCAGAAACAGAAACCGACGTGATAAGAAACAGAAACCGAGGTGATTAGAAACAGAAACCGATTAGAAACAGAAACCGAAGTTATAAGAGACAGAAGCCGACCTGCTAAGAAACAGAAACGGATAAGAAGCAAAATCCGACGTGATATGAAACAGAAACCGATATGATTAGAAACAGAAGCTGACGTGATTAGAAACGGAAACCGACGTGATAAGAAACAGAAACCGACGCGATTAGAAACAGAAACCGACGTGATAAGAAAAAGAAACCGACGTGATTAGATACAGAAACCGACGTGATAAGAAACAGAAGCCAAGTTGGTAAGAAACAGAAACGGACGTGATTGGAAGCAGAAACTGGCGTGATTAGAAACAGAAACCCACGTGACTAGAAACAGATGCCGACGTGATAAGAAACAGAAACCGACGTGATTAGAAACGGAAACCGACGTGATTAGAAACAGAAAGTGACGTGATAAGAAACAGAAGCCTAGGTGATAAGAAACAGAAACCAACGTGATTAGAAACAGAAACCAAATTGAATAGAAACAGAAACTGATGTGATTAGAAACAGAAACCGATGTGATAAGAAACGGAAACCGGCGTGATTATAAACAGAAACCGACGTGATAAGAAAGAGGAACCGACGTGATTAAAAACAGAGACCGATAAGAAACAGAAACCGATGTGATTAAAAACAGGAACCAACGTGATTAGAAACAGAAGCCGACGTTGTAAGAAACAGAAGCCAAGGTGGTAAGAAACAGAAACGGACGTGGTTGGAAGTAAAAACTGGCGTGAATAGAAACAGAAACCCACGTGATTAGAAGCAGAAGCCGACGTGATAAGAAACAGAAACCGACGTGACTAGAAACAGAAACCGACGAGATAAGAAACAGAAGCCTCCGTGATAAGAAACAGAAACCGGCGTGATTAGAACCAGAAACCGACGTGATAAGAAACAGAAGCCTACGTGAGAAGAAACAGAAACCGACGTGATTAGAAACAGAAACCGACGTGATGAGAAACAGAAGCCGATGTGATAAGAATCCGAAACCGTAATGACTAGAAACAGAAACCGATGTGATAACAAACAGAAACCGGCGTGATTATAAACAGAAACCAACGTGATGAGAAAGAGGAACCGACGTGATTAGAAACAGAGGCCGATAAGAAACAGAAACCGATGTGATTAAAAACAGGAACCGACGTGATAATAAACAGGAACCGACGCGATTGGAAACAGAAACCGACGTGATTAGAAACAGAAACCGACGTGATCAGAAACAGCAACCGACGTGATAAGAAAAAGAAACCGACGTGCTTAGAAACAGAAACCGACGTGAATAGAAACAGAAACCGAAGTGATAAGAAACAGAAGCCGAGGTGATAAGAAACAGAAACCGACGTGATTAGAAACAGAAACCAAATTGAATAGAAACAGAAACGGATAAGAAACAGAAGCTCAGGTGATAACAAACAGAAACCGACGTGATTAGAGGCAGAAACCGACGTGATAAGAAACAGAAACCGACGTGACTAGAAACGAAAACCGACGTGATAAGAAACGGCAACCGACGTGATTAGAAACAGAATCCGATGTAATTAGAAACAGAAACCGACGTGACATGAAACAGAAACTTACGTGATAAGAAACAGAAACCTACGTGAGTAGAAACGAAATCCGACGTGATAAGAAACGGCAACCGACGTGATTAGAAACAGAAACCGTTGTGATTAGAAACAGAAACCGACGTGATAAGAAACAGAAACTTACGTGACTAGAAACCGAAACCGACGTGATTAGAAACAGAAAGCGACGTGATAAGAAACAGAAACAGACGTGAATAGAAACAGAAACCGACGTGATGAGAAACAGAAGCCGATGTGATAAGAATCCGAAACCATAATGACTAGAAACAGAAACCGATGTGATAACAAACAGAAACCGGCGTGATTATAAACAGAAACCAACGTGATGAGAAAGAGGAACCGACGTGATTAGAAACAGAGGCCGATAAGAAACAGAAACCGATGTGATTAAAAACAGGAACCGACGTGATAATAAACAGGAACCGACGCGATTGGAAACAGAAACCGACGTGATTAGAAACAGAAACCGACGTGATCAGAAACAGCAACCGACGTGATAAGAAAAAGAAACCGACGTGATTAGAAACAGAAACCGACGTGAATAGAAACAGAAACCGAAGTGATAAGAAACAGAAGCCGAGGTGATAAGAAACAGAAACCGACGTGATTAGAAACAGAAACCAAATTGAATAGAAACAGAAACGGATAAGAAACAGAAGCTCAGGTGATAACAAACAGAAACCGACGTGATTAGAGGCAGAAACCGACGTGATAAGAAACAGAAACCGACGTGACTAGAAACGAAAACCGACGTGATAAGAAACGGCAACCGACGTGATTAGAAACAGAATCCGATGTAATTAGAAACAGAAACCGACGTGACATGAAACAGAAACTTACGTGATAAGAAACAGAAACCTACGTGAGTAGAAACGAAATCCGACGTGATAAGAAACGGCAACCGACGTGATTAGAAACAGAAACCGTTGTGATTAGAAACAGAAACCGACGTGATAAGAAACAGAAACTGACGTGACTAGAAACCGAAACCGACGTGATTAGAAACAGAAAGCGACGTGATAAGAAACAGAAACAGACGTGAATAGAAACAGAAACCGACGTGATGAGAAACAGAAGCCGATGTGATAAGAATCCGAAACCATAATGACTAGAAACAGAAACCGATGTGATAACAAACAGAAACCGGCGTGATTATAAACAGAAACCAACGTGATGAGAAAGAGGAACCGACGTGATTAGAAACAGAGGCCGATAAGAAACAGAAACCGATGTGATTAAAAACAGGAACCGACGTGATAATAAACAGGAACCGACGCGATTGGAAACAGAAACCGACGTGATTAGAAACAGAAACCGACGTGATCAGAAACAGCAACCGACGTGATAAGAAAAAGAAACCGACGTGATTAGAAACAGAAACCGACGTGATAAGAAACAGAAACCTACGTGATTAGAAACGAAAACCGACGTGATAAGAAGCGGCTACCGACATGATTAGAAACAGAAACCGATGTGATTATAAAAAGAAACCGGCGTGATGAGAAACAGA
The DNA here is from genome assembly GCA_030765045.1 of Tenodera sinensis. NCBI lineage: Eukaryota > Metazoa > Arthropoda > Insecta > Mantodea > Mantidae > Tenodera > Tenodera sinensis. The sequence goes on along the minus strand of JAUKNM010000025.1, from coordinate 6,328,806 downwards.
AACTGACGTGACTAGAAATAGAAACCGACGTGATTAGAAACAGAAACCGATGTGATAAGAATCAGAAACTGACGTGATTAGAAATAGAAACCAACCTGGTTAGAAACAGAAACCGACGTGATAACAATCAGAAGCCGACGTGATTAGAAACAGAAACCGATGTGATTAGAAACAGAAACCGAAGTGTTAAGACACAGAAACCGTAAAGAAACAGAAACCGACGTGATTGGAAACAGAAAGCGACGTGATAAGAAACAGAAACAGACGTGATTAGAAACAGAATCCAACGTGATAAGAAACAGAAACCTGCGTGATTAGAAGCAGAAAGCGATGTGACTAGAAAAGAAACGGACGTGATAAGAAACAGAAACCCACGTGAATAGAAACAGAAACCGACGTGATAAGAAACAGAAACCGACGTGAATAGAAACAGAATCCAACGTGATAAGAAACAGAAACCTGGGTGATTAGAAACAGAAAGCGATGTGATTAGAAAAGAAACGGACGTGATAAGAAACAGAAACCGACGTGAATAGAAACAGAAACCGAAATGATAAGAAACAGAAGCCGAGGTGATAAGAAACAGAAACCGACGTGATTAGAAACAGAAACCAAATTGAATAGAAACAGAAACGGATAAGAAACAGAAGCTCAGGTGATAACAAACAGAAACCGACGTGATTAGAGGCAGAAACCGACGTGATAAGAAACAGAAACCGACGTGACTAGAAACGAAAACCGACGTGATAAGAAACGGCAACCGACGTGATTAGAAACAGAATCCGATGTAATTAGAAACAGAAACCGACGTGACAAGAAACAGAAACTTACGTGATAAGAAACAGAAACCGACGTGAGTAGAAACGAAATCCGACGTGATAAGAAACGGCAACCGACGTGATTAGAAACAGAAACCGTTGTGATTAGAAACAGAAACCGACGTGATAAGAAACAGAAACTGACGTGACTAGAAACCGAAACCGACGTGATTAGAAACAGAAAGCGACGTGATAAGAAACAGAAACAGACGTGAATAGAAACAGAAACCGATGTGATTAGAAACAGAAACCGAAGTGATTAGAAACAGAAACCGACGAGATTAGAAACAGATACCGACGTGATAAGAAACAGACCCCGAGGTGATTAGACACAGAAACCGAAAAGAAACACAAACCGACGTCATTTGAAACAGAAAGCGACGTGATAAGAAACAGAAACCGACGTGATTAGAAACAGAAACAGACGTGATTAGAAACAGAGACCATCGTGATAAGAAACAGAAACCTGCGTGATTAGAAAATGAAAGCGGCGTGATGAGAAAAGAAACGGACGTGATAAGAAACAGAAACCGACATGAATAGAAACAGAAACCAACGTGATAAGAAACAGAAGCCGAGGTGATAAGAAACAGAAACCGACGTGATTAGAAACAGAAACCAAATTGAATAGAAACAGAAACTGATGTGATTAGAAACAGAAACCGATAAGAAACAGAAGCTCAGGTGATAAGAAACAGAAACCGACGTGATTAGAGGCAGAAACCGACGTGATAAGAAACAGAAACCGACGTGACTAGAAACGAAAACCGACGTGATAAGAAACGGCAACCGACGTGATTAGAAACAGAATCCGATGTAATCAGAAACAGAAACCGACGTGACAAGAAACAGAAACTCACGTGATAAGAAACAGAAACCGACGTGAGTAGAAACGAAATCCGACGGGATAAGAAACGGCAACCGACATGATTAGAAACAGAAACCGTTGTGATTAGAAACAGAAACCGACGTGATAAGAAACAGAAACTGACGTGACTAGAAACCGAAAACGACGTGATTAGAAACAGAAACCGACGTGATAAGAATCAGAAACCGACGTGATTAGAAACAGAAACCGACGTGATTAGAAACAGAAACCGACGTGATAAGAAACAGAAACCGACGTGATTAGAACCAGAAACCGACGTGATAAGAACCAGAGAAACCGATGTGATTAGAAACAGAAACCGACGTGTTTGGAAACAGAAGCCGACGTGATTAGACACAGAAACCGAAAAGTAACACAAACCGACGTGATTAGAAACAGAAAGCGACGTGATAAGAAACAGAAACAGACGTGATTAGAAACAGAAACCGACGTGATAAGAAACAGACCCCGACGTGATTAGACACAGAAACCGAAAAGAAACACAAACCGACGTGATTAGAAACAGAAAGCGACGTGATAAGAAACAGAAACAGACGTGATTAGAAACAGAAACCCACGTGATAAGAAACAGAAGCCGACGTGATTAGAAACAGAAACCGACGTGATTAGAAACAGAAACCGAAATGATAAGAAACATAACCCGACGTGAGAAGAAACAGAAACCGACGTGATTAGAAACAGAAACCGACGTGATGAGAAACAGAAGCCGATGTGATAAGAATCCGAAACCGTAATGATTAGAAACAGAAACCGATGTGATTAGAAACAGAAACCGAAGTGTTAAGACACAGAAACCGTTAAGAAACAGAAACCGACGTGATTAGAAACAGAGAGCGACGTGATAAGAAACAGAAACTGACGTGATTAGAAACAGAATCCAACGTGATAAGAAACAGAAACCTGCGTGATTAGAAACAGAAAGCGATGTGATTAGAAAAGAAACGGACGTGATAATAAACAGAAACCGACGTGAATAGAAACAGAAACCGACGTGATAAGAAACAGAAACCGACGTGAATAGAAACAGAATCCAACGTGATAAGAAACAGAAACCTGGGTGATTAGAAACAGAAAGCGATGTGATTAGAAAAGAAACGGACGTGATAAGAAACAGAAACCGACGAGAATAGAAACAGAAACCGAAGTGATAAGAAACAGAAGCCGAGGTGATAAGAAACAGAAACCGACGTGATTAGAAACAGAAACCAAATTGAATAGAAACAGAAACTGATGTGATTAGAAACAGAAACGGATAAGAAACAGAAGCTCAGGTGATAAGAAACAGAATCCGACGTGATTAGAGGCAGAAACCGACGTGATAAGAAACAGAAACTGACGTGACTAGAAACCGAAACCGACGTGATTAGAAACAGAAAACGACGTGATAAGAATCAGAAACCGACGTGATTAGAAACAGAAACGGACGTGATTAGAAACAGAAACCGACGTGATAAGAAACAGAAACCCACGTGATTAGAACCAGAAACCGACGTGATTAGAACCAGAGAAACCGATGTGATTAGAAACAGAAACCGACGTGTTTGGAAACAGAAGCCGACGTGATTAGACACAGAAACCGAAAAGAAACACAAACCGACGTGATTAGAAACAGAGAGCGACGTGATAAGAAACAGAAACAGACGTGATTAGAAACAGAAACCGACGTGATAAGAAACAGACCCCGAGGTGATTAGACACAGAAACCGAAAAGAAACACAAACCGACGTGATTAGAAACAGAAAGCGACGTGATAAGAAACAGAAACAGACGTGATTAGAAACAGAAACCGACGTGATAAGAAACAGAAGCCGACGTGATTAGAAACAGAAACCGACGTGATTAGAAACAGAAACCGAAATGATAAGAAACATAACCCGACGTGATAAGAAACAGAAACCGACATTATTAGAAACAGAACCCGACGGGATAAGAAACAGACGTGATAAGAAACACAAACCGACGTGATTAGAAAAAGAAACACACGTGATAAGAAACAGGAACCGTTGTGATGAGAAACAGAAACCGACGTGATTAGAAACAGAAACCGACGTGATTAGAAACAGAAACCAACGTGATAAGAAACAAAAACTGACGTGATAAGAAACAGAACCTGACGTGATTAGAAACAGAGACCGACGTGATCAGAAACAGAAACTGACGTGTTTAGAAACAGAAACTGACGTAATTAGAAACAGAAAACGACGTGATTAGAAACAGAAACCGATGTGATTAGAAACAGAAACCGAAGTGATTAGAAAAAGAAACCGACGTGATTAGAAACAGATACCGACGTGATAAGAAACAGACCCCGAGGTGATTAGACACAGAAACCGAAAAGAAACACAAACCGACGTCATTTGAAACAGAAAGCGACGTGATAAGAAAGAGAAACCGACGTGATTAGAACCAGAAACAGACGTGATTAGAAACAGAAACCAACGTGATAAGAAACAGAAGCCTGCGTGATTAGAAAATGAAAGCGGCGTGATGAGAAAAGAAACGGACGTGATAAGAAACAGAAACCGACGTGAATAGAAACAGAAACCAACGTGATAAGAAACAGAAGCCGAGGTGATAAGAAACAGAAAACGACGTAATTAGAAACAGAAGCCGTCGTGAACAGAAACAGAAACTGACGTAATTAGAAACAGAAACCGATAAGAAACAGAACCCGAGGTGATAAGAAACAGAAACCGACGTGATTAGAAACAGAAACCGATAAGAAACAGAAACCGAAGTGATAAGAAACAGAAACCGAGGTGATTAGAAACAGAAACCGAGGTGATTAGAAACAGAAACCGAAGTTATAATAGACAGAAGCCGACCTGGTAAGAAACAGAAACGGATAAGAAGCAAAAACCGACGTGATATGAAACAGAAACCGATATGATTAGAAACAGAAACCGACGTGATTAGAAACGGAAACCGACGTGATAAGATACAGAAAGCGACGCGATTACAAACAGAAACCGACGTGATAAGAAAAAGAAACCGACGTGATTTGATACAGAAACCGACGTGATAAGAAGCAGAAGCCAAGTTGGTAAGAAACAGAAACGGACGTGATTGGAAGCAGAAACTGGCGTGATTAGAAACAGAAACCCACGTGACTAGAAACAGATTCCGACGTGATAAGAAACAGAAACCGACGTGATTAGAAACGGAAACCGGCGTGATTAGAAACAGAAACCGACGTTATAAGAAACAGAAACCGACGCGATTGGAAACAGAAACCGACGTGATTAGAAAGAGAAACCAACGTGATAAGAAACAGAAGCCGACGTGATAAGAAAAAGAAACCGGCGTGATTAGAAACAGAAACCGACGTGATAAGAAACAGAAACCGACGTGATTAGAAACGAAAACCGACGTGATAAGAAGCGGCAACCGACATGATTAGAAACAGAAACCGATGTGATTATAAAAAGAAACCGCCGTGATAAGAAACAGAAACTGACGTGACTAGAAACAGCAACCGACGTGATTAGAAACAGAAACCGATGTGATAAAAATCAGAAACTGACGTGATTAGAAATAGAAACCAACCTGGTTAGAAACAGAAACCGACGTGATAAGAAGCAGAAGCCGACGTGATTAGAAACAGAAACCGATGTGATTAGAAACAGATACCGACGTGATTAGAAGCAGATACCGACGTGATAAGAAACAGAAGCCGAGGTGTTAACAAACACAGAAACCGTCAAGAAACAGAAACCGACTTGATTAGAAACAGAAAGCGACGTGATAAGAAACAGAAACAGACGTGATTAGTAACAGAATCCAACGTGATAAGAAACAGAAACCTGCGTGAATAGAAACAGAAAGCGATGTGATTAGAAAAGAAACGGACGTGATAGGAAACAGAAACCGACGTGAATAGAAACAGAAACCGATTAGAAACAGAAACCGAAGTTATCAGAGACAGAAGCCGACCTGGTAAGAAACAGAAACGGATAAGAAGCAAAAACCGACGTGATATGAAACAGAAACCGATATGATTAGAAACAGAAACCGACGTGATTAGAAACGGAAACCGACGTGATAAGAAACAGAAACCGACGCATTTAGAAACAGAAACCGACGTGATTAGAAACTGAAACCGACGTGATAAGAAACAGAAACCGACGTGATAAGAAAAAGAAACCGACGTGACTAGAAACAGAAACCTACGTGATGAGAAACAGAAACCGACGTAATTATAAACGAAAACCGACGTGATAAGAAACGGCAACCGACGTGATTAGAAACAGAAACCGGTGTGATAAGAATCAGAAACTGACGTGATTAGAAACAGAAACCGACGTGGTTAGAAACAGAAACCAACGTGATAAGAAACAGAAGCCAACGTGATTGGAAACAGAAACCGACGTGATTAGAAACAGAAACTGATGTGATTAGAAACAGAAACCGACGTGATTAAAAACAGAAAGCGACGTGATTAGAAACAGAAAGCGCCGTGATAAGAAACAAAAACAGACGTGATTAGAAACAGAATCCAACGTGATAAGAAACAGAAACCTGGGTGATTAGAAACAGAAAGCGATGTGATTAGAAAAGAAACGGACGTGATAAGAAACAGAAACCGACGTGAATAGAAGCAAAAACCGAAGTGATAAGAAACAGAAGCCGAGGTGATAAGAAACAGAAACCGACGTGATCAGAAACAGAAACCAAATTGAATAGAAACAGAAACTGATGTGATTAGAAACAGAAACCGATAAGAAACAGAAGCTCAGGTGATAAGAAACAGAAACCAACGTGATTAGAGGCAGAAACCGACGTGATGAGAAACAGAAACCGGCGTGACTAGAAACGAAAACCGACGTGATAAGAAACGGCAACCGACGTGATTAGAAACAGAATCCGACGTGATTGGAAACAGAAACCGACGTGATAAGAATCAGAAACCGACCTGATTAGAAACAGAAACCGACGTGATTAGAAACAGAAACCGACGTGATTAGAAACAGAAACCGACGTGATAAGAAACAGAAGCCGACGTGATTAGAACCAGAAACCGACGTGATTAGAACCAGAGAAACCGATGTGATTAGAAACAGAAACCGACATGTTTGGAAACAGAACCCGACGTGATTAGAAACAGATACCGACGTGATAAGAAACAGACCCCGACGTGATTAGACACAGAAACCGAAAACAAACACAAACCGACGTGATTAGAAACAGAAAGCGACGTGATAAGAAACAGAACCCGAGGTGATAAGAAACAGAATCTGACGTGATTAGAAACAGAAACCAATGTGATTAGAAACAGAAACCGATAAGAAACAGAAACCGACGTGATTAGAAACGGAAACCGACGTGATAAGGAACAGAAGCCGACGTGATAAGAAATAGAAACCGACGTGATTAGAAACAGAAACCGACGTGATTAGAAACAGAAACCGACGTGATTAGAACCAGAAGCCGACGTGATTAGAAACAGAAACCGACGTTATAAGAAACAGAAGCCGATGTGATAAGAATCCGAAAACGTAATGATTAGAAACAGAAACCGATGTGGTAAGAAACAGAAACCGGCGTGATTATAAACAGAAACCGACGTGATAAGAAACAGGAACCGACGTGATTAGAAACAGAGACCGATAAGAAACAGAAACCGATGTGATTAGAAACAGGAACCGACGTGATTAGAAACACAAGCCGATGTGATAAGAAACAGAAGCCAAGGGGTTAAGAAACACAAACGGACGTGATTGGAAACAGAAACTGGCGTGATTAGAAACAGAAACCCACGTGATTAGAAACAGAAGCCGACGTGATAAGAAACAGAAACCGACGTGATTAGAAACGGAAACCGACGTGATTAGAAACAGAAACCGATGTGATAAGAAACAGAAGCCGAGGTGATAAGAAACAGAAACCGACGTGATTGGAAACAGAAACCAACCTGATTAGAAACAGAAACCGACGTGATTAGAAACAGAAACCGACGTGATAAGAAACAGAAACCGACGTGATATGAAACAGAAACTGAGGTGATTAGAAACAGAAACCGACGTGATAGTAATTAGAAACTGACGTGATAAGAAACAGAAACTGACGTGATTAGAAACAGAAACCGATTAGAAACAGAAACCGACGTGATAAGAAACAGAAGCCGACGTGATAACAAACAGAAACCGACGTGATTAGAAACAGAAACAGACGTGATTAGAAACAGAAACCAACGTGATAAGAAACAGAAACCTGCGTGATTAGAAAAAGAAAGCGGCGTGATGAGAAAGGAAACGGACGTGATAAGAAACAGACACCGACGTGAATAGAAACAGAAACCGACGTGAATAGAAACAGAAACCAACATGATAAGAAACAGAAGCCGAGGTGATAAGAAACAGAAACCGACGTGACTAGAAACAGAAGCCGACGTGAATAGAAACAGAAACTGACGTGATTAGAAACAGATACCGATAAGAAACAGAACCCGAGGTGATAAGAAACAGAAACCGAAGTGATAACAAACAGAAACTGACGTGATGAGAAACAGAAATCGACGTGATAAGAAACAGAAACCGACGTGATTAGAAACAGAAACCGAAGTCATAAGAGACAGAAACCGACGCGATTGGAAACAGAAACCGACGTGATTAGAAATAGAAACCGACGTGATAAGAAACAGAAACAGACGTGATAAGAAAAGGAAACCGACGTGATTAGAAACAGAAACCGTTGTGATTATAAAAAGAAACCGACGTGATAAGAAACAGAAACTGACGTGACTAGAAACAGAAACCGACGTGATTAGAAACAGAAACCGATGTGATAAGAATCAGAAGCTGACGTGATTGGAAACAGAAACCAACCTGGTTAGAAACAGAAACCGACGTGATAAGAAACAGAAGCCGAAGTGATTAGAAACAGAAACCGATGTGATTAGAAACAGAAACCGACGTGATTAGAAACAGAAGCCGACGTAATTAGAAGCAGATACCGACGTGATAAGAAACAGAAGCCGCGGTGTTACGACACAGAAACCGTAAAGAATCAGAAACTGACGTGATTAGAAACAGAAACCAACCTGGTTAGAAACAGAAACCGACGTGATAAGAAACAGAAACCTGCGTGATCAGAAACAGAAAGCGATGTGATTAGAAAAGAAACGGACGTGATAAGAAACAGAAACCGACGTGAATAGAAACAGAAACCGACGTGATAAGAAAAAGAAGCTGAGGTGATAAGAAACAGAAACCGACGTGATTAGAAACAGAAACCGACGTGATTAGGAACAGAAACCGATAAGAAACAGAAACCGAAGTGATAAGAAGCAGAAACTGACGTGATGAGAAACAGAAACTGGCGTGATAAGAAACAGCAACCGACGTGATTAGAAACAGAAACCGTTTAGAAACAGAAACCGACGTGATAAGAGAGAGAAGCCGACCTGGTAAGAAACAGAAACCGATAAAACGCAAAAACCGACGTGATATGAAACAGAAACCGATATAATTAGAAACAGAAACCGACGTGATTAGAAACAGAAGCCGACGTGATCAGAAACAGAAGCCGAGGTGATAAGAAACAGAAACCGACGTGATTAGAAACAGAAGCCGACGTGAATAGAAACAGAAACTGACGTGATCAGAAACAGAAACCGACGTGATAAGAAAAAGAAGCTGAGGTGATAAGAAACAGAAACCGACGTGATTAGAAACAGAAACCGACGTGATTAGGAACAGAAACCGATAAGAAACAGAAACCGAAGTGATAAGAAGCAGATACTGACGTGATGAGAAACAGAAACTGGCGTGATAAGAAACAGCAACCGACGTGATTAGAAACAGAAACCGTTTAGAAACAGAAACCGACGTGATAAGAGAGAGAAGCCGACCTGGTAAGAAACAGAAACCGATAAAACGCAAAAACCGACGTGATATGAAACAGAAACCGATGTAATTAGAAACAGAAACCGACGTGATTAGAAACAGAAGCCGACGTGATCAGAAAAAGAAGCCGAGGTGAAAAGACACAGAAACGGACGTGATTGGAAACAGAAACTAGCGTGATTAGAAACAGAAACCCACGTGATTAGAAACAGAAGCCGACGTGATAAGAAACAGAATCCGACGTGATAAGAAACAGAATCCGACGTGATTAGAAACGGAAACCGACGTGATTAGAAAGAGAAACCGACGTGATAAGAAACAGAAGCCGAGGTGATAAGAAACAGAAACCGACGTGAATAGAAACAGAAGCCAACCTGATTAGAAACAGAAACCGACGTGATTAGAAACAGAAACCGACGTGATTAGAAACAGAAAGTGAGGTGATTAGAAACAGAAATCGACGTGATAGGAATTAGAAACTGAGGTGATAAGAAACAGAAACCAACGTGATTAGAAACAAAAACCGATTAGAAACAGAAACCGACGTGATTAGAAACAGAAACCGACGTGATTAGAAACAGAAACCGACGTGATTAGAGAGAGAAACCAACGTGATAAGAAACAGAAACCTGCGGGATTAGAAACAGAAACCGACGTGATTAGAGAGAGAAACCAACGTGATAAGAAACAGAAACCTGCGAGATTAGAAACAGAAACCGACGTGATAAGAAACAGAAGCCGACGTGACAAGAAACAGAAACCGACGTGATTAGAAACAGAAACAGACGTGATTAGAAACAGAAACGAATGTGATAAGAAACAGAAACCTGCGTGATTAGAAAAAGAAAGCGGCGTGATGAGAAAAGAAACGGACGTGATAAGAACAGAAACCGACGTGAATAGAAACAGAAACCAACGTGATAAGAAACAGAAGCCGAGGTGATAAGAAACAGAAACCGACGTGATTAGAAACAGAAGCCGACGTGAATAGAAACAGAAACTGACGTGATTAGAAACAGAAACTGATAAGAAACAGAACCCGAGATGATAAGAATCAGAAACCGACGTGATTAGAAACAGAAACCGATAAGAAACAGAAACCGACGTGATAAGAATCAGAAACTGACGTGATGAGAAACAGAAACCGACGTGATAAGAAACAGCAACTGACGTGATTAGAAACAGAAACCGACGTGATAAGAAACAGAAGCCGAGGTGATAAGAAACAGAAACCGACGTGATTAGAAACAGAAGCCTACCTGATTAGATACAGAAACAGACCTGATAAGAAACAGAAACCGACGTGAATAGAAACAGAAACCAACGTGATAAGAAACAGAAGCCGAGGTGATAAGAAACAGAAACCGACGTGATTAGGAACAGAAACCGATACGAAACAGAAACCCAAGTGATAAGAAGCAGAAACTGACGTGATGAGAAACAGAAACTGACGTGATAAGAAACAGCAACCGACGTGATTAGAAACAGAAACCGTTTAGAAACGGAAGCCGACGTGATAAGAGAGAGAAGCCGACCTGGTAAGAAACAGAAACCGATAAGAAGCAAAAACCGACGTGATATGAAACAGAAACCGATATGATTAGAAACAGAAACCGACGTGATAAGAAACAGAAACCTGCTTCATAAGAAAGAGGAACCGACGTGATTAGAAACAGAGACCGATAAGAAACAGAAAGCGATGTGATTAGAAACAGAAACCGACGTGATTAGAAACAGAAGCCGACGTGATCAGACACAGAAGCTGAGGTGATAAGACACAGAAACGGACGTGATTGGAAACAGAAACTAGCGTGATTAGAAACAGAAACCCACGTGATTAGAAACAGAAGCCGACGTGATAAGAAACAGTATCCGACGTGATTAGAAGCGGAAAACGACGTGATTAGAAACAGAAACCGACGTGATAAGAAACAGAAGCCGAGGTGGTAAGAAACAGAAACCGACCAGAATAGAAACAGAAGCCAACCTGATGAGAAACAGAAACCGACGTGATTAGAAACAGAAACCGACGTGATTAGAAACAGAAAGTGAGGTGATTAGAAACAGAAACCGACGTGATAGGAATTAGAAACCGATGTGATAAGAAACAGAAACCGACGTGATTAGAAACAAAAACCGATTAGAAACAGAAACCGACCATATAAGAAACAGAAACCGACGTGATTTGAAACAGTAACCGACGTGATTAGAAAGAGAAACCAACGTGATAAGAAACAGAAACCTGCGTGATTAGAAACAGAAACCGACGTGACAAGAAACAGAAGCCGACGTGATAAGAAACAGAAACCGACGTGATTAGAAACAGAAACAGACGTGATTAGAAACAGAAACCAACGTGATAAGAAACAGAAGCCGAGGTGATAAGAAACAGAAACCGACGTGATTAGAAACAGAAGCCGACGTGAATAGAAACAGAAACTGACGTGATTAGAAACAGAAACCGATAAGAAACAGAACCCGAGGTGATAAGAATCAGAAACCGACGTGATTAGGAACAGAAACCTATAAGAAACAGAAACCGTAGTGATAAGAATCAGAAACTGACGTCATGAGAAACAGAAACCGACGTGATAAGAAACAGCAACCGACGTGATTAGAAACAGAAACCGACGTGATAAGAAACAGAAGCAGGGGTGATAAGAAACAGAAACCGACGTGATTAGAAACATAAGCCAACCTGATTAGAAACAGAAACCGACGTGATTAGAAACAGAAACCGACGTGATTAGAAACAGAAAGTGAGGTGATTAGAAACAGAAACCGACGTGATAGGAATTAGAAACTGAGGTGATAAGAAAGAGAAACTGACGTGATTGGAAAAAGAAAGCGGCGTGATGAGAAAAGAAACGGACGTGATAAGAAACAGAAACCGACGTGAATAGAAACAGAAACCAACGTGATAAGAAACAGAAGCCGAGGAGATAAGAAACAGAAACCGACGTGATTAGAAACAGAAGCCGACGTGAATAGAAACAGAAACTGACGTGATTAGAAACAGAAAACGATAAGAAACAGAACCCGAGGTGATAAGAAACAGAAACCGACGTGATTAGGAACAGAAACCGATAAGAAACAGAAACCGAAGTGATAAGAATCAGAAACTTACGTGATGAGAAACAGAAACCGACGTGATAAGAAACAGAAACCGACGTGATTAGAAACAGAAACCGATTAGAAAAAGAAACCGAAGTTATAAGAGACAGTAGCCGACCTGATAAGAAGCAGAAACGGATAAGAAGCAAAAAACCGACGTGATATGAAACAGAAACCGATATGATTAGAAACAGAAACCGACGTGATTAGAAACGGAAACCGACGTGATAAGGAACAGAAACCGACGCAATTGGAAACAGAAACCGAAGAAACCGACGTGATTAGAAACAGAAACCGACGTGATAAGAAACAGAAGCCGAGGTGATAAGAAACAGAAACCGACCAGAATAGAAACAGAAGCCAACCTGATTAGAAACAGAAACCGACGTGATTAGAAACAGAAAGTGAGGTGATTAGAAACAGAAACCGACGTGATAGGAATTAGAAACCGAGGTGATAAGAAACAGAAACCGACGTGATTAGAAACAAAAACCGATTAGAAACAGAAACCGACGTGATAAGAAACAGAAACCGACGTGATTAGAAACAGAAACCGACGTGATTAGAAAGTGAAACCAACGTGATAAGAAACAGAAACCTGCGTGATTAGAAACAGAAACCGACGTGAATAGAAACAGAAACAGACGTGATTAGAAACAGAAACCAACGTGATAAGAAACAGAAACCTGCGTGATTAGAAAAAGAAAGCGGCGTGATGAGAAAAGAAACGGACGTGATAAGAAACAAAAAACCGACGTGAATAGAAACAGAAACCAACGTGATAAGAAACAGAAGCCGAGGTGATAAGAAACAGAAACTGACGTGATTAGAACCACAAGCCGACGTGAATAGAAACAGAAACTGACGTGATTAGAAACAGAAAACAATAAGAAACAGAACCCGAGGTGATAAGAAACAGAAACCGACGTGATTAGGAACAGAAACCGATAAGAAACAGAAACCGATGTGATAAGAATCAGAAACTTACGTGAAGAGAAACAGAAACCGACGTGATAAGAAACAGAAACCGACGTGATTAGAAAAAGAAACCGATTAGAAACAGAAACCGAAGTTATAAGAGACAGTAGCTGACCTGATAAGAAGCAGAAACGGATAAGAAGCAAAAACCGACGTGATATGAAACAGAAACCGATATGATTAGAAACAGAAACCGACGTGATTAGAAACAGAAACCGACGTGATAAGAAACAGAAACCGACGAGATTGGAAACAGAAACCGACGTGATTAGAAACAGAAACCGACGTGATAAGAAACAGAAACCGACGTGATAAGAAAAAGAAACCGACGTGATTAGAAACAGAAACCGACGTGATAAGAAACAGAAACCGACGTGATTAGAAACGAAATCCGACGTGATAAGAAGCGGCAACCGACGTGATTGGAAACAGAAACCGTAGTGATTATAAAAAGAAACCGACGTGATAAGAAACAGAAACCAATGTGATAAGAATCAGAAACTGACGTGATTAGAAACAGAAACCAACCTGGTTAGAAACAGAAAGCGACGTGAAAAGAAACAGAAACCGAAGTGATAAGAAACAGAAACCGACGTGATGAGAAACAGAAACCGACGTGATAAGAAACAGAAACCGACGTGATTAGATACAGAAACCGATTAGAAACAGAAACCGAAGTTACAAGAGAGAGCAGCCGACCTGGTAAGAAACAGAAACGGATAAGAAGCAAAAACCGACGTGATATGAAACAGAAACCGATATGATTAGAAACAGAAACCGACGTGTCTAGAAACGGAAACCTACGTGATAAGAAACAGAAACCGACGCAATTAGAAACAGAAACCGACGTGATTAGAAACTGAAACCGACGTGATAAGAAACAGAAACCGACGAGATAAGAAAAAGAAACTGACGTGAGTAGACACAGAAACCGACGTGATGAGAAACAGAAACCGACGTGATTAGAAACGAAAACCGACGTGATAAGAAACGGCAAACGACGTGATTAGAAACAGAAACCGGTGTGATAAGAATCAGAAACTGACGTGATTAGAAACAGAAACCGACGTGGTTAGAAACAGAAACCAACGAGATAAGAAACAGAAGCCAACGTGATTGGAAACAGAAACCGACGTGATTAGAAACAGAAGCCGATGTGATTAGAAACAGAAACCGACGTGATTAGAAACAGATACCGACGTGATTAGAAAAAAATACCGACGTGATAAGAAACAGAACCCGCCAGGTTAAGACACAGAAAACGAAAAGAAACAGAAACCGACGTGATTAGAAACAGAAAGCGACGTGATAATAAACAGAAACAGACGTGATTAGAAACAGAATCCAACGTGATAAGAAACAGAAAGCAATGTGATTAGAAAAGAAACGGACGTGATAAGAAACAGAAACCGACGTGAATTGAAACAGAAACCGAAGTGATAAGAAACAGAAGCCGAGGTGATAAGAAACCAAAACCGAAGTGATTAGAAACAGAAACCGGCGCGATAAGAAACAGAAACCGACGTGAGTAGAAACGAAAATCGACGTGATAAGAAACGGCAACCGACGTGATTAGAAACAGAATCTGATGTGATTAGAAACGGAAACCGACGTGATAAGAAACAGAAACTGACGTGATAAGAAACAGAAACCGACGTGAGTAGAAACGAAAACCGACGTGATAAGAAACGGCAACCGACGTGATTAGAAACAGAAACCGACGTGATTAGAAACAGAAACCGACGTGATAAGAAACAGAAACTGACGTGATAAGAATCAGAAACCGACGTGATTAGAAAGAGAAACCGACGTGATTAGAAACAGAAACCGACGTGATAAGAAACAGAAGCCGACGTGATTAGAAACAGAGAAACCGATGTGATTAGAAACAGAAACCGACCTGTTTAGAAACAGAAACCGACGTGATTAGAAACAGATACCGACGTGATAAGAAAGAGACCCCGACTTGATTAGACACAGAAACCGAAAAGAAACACAAACCGACGTGATTAGAAACAGAAAGCGACGTGATAACAGACAGAAACCGACGTGATTAGAAACAGAAACCGACGTGATAAGAAACAGAAGCCGACGTGATTAGAAACAGAAACCGACGTGATTAGAAACAAAAACCGAAATAATAAGAAACATAACCCGACGTGATAAGAAACAGAAACCGACATGATTAGAAACAGAAGCCGACGGCATAAGAAACAGACGTGATAACAAACACAAGCCGACGTTTTAGAAAAAGAACACACGTGATAAGAAACAGAAACCCTTGTGATGAGAAACAGAAACCGACGTGATTAGAAACAGAAACCGACGTGATTAGAAACAGAAACCAACGTGATAAGAAACAAAAACGACGTGATAAGAAACAGAACCTGACGTGATTAGAAACAGAGACCGACGTGATCAGAAACAGAAACTGACGTGATTAGGAACAGAAACCGATGAGAAACAGAATCCGACGTGATTAGAAAGAGAAACCAACGTGATAAGAAACAGAAACCGACGTGATAAGAAACAGAAACTGGCGTGGTTACAAACAGAAACCAACGTAATTAGAAACAGAAACCGATAAGAAACCGAAACCGACGTGATTAGAAACAGAAACTGACGTGATAAGAAAAAGAAGCCGACGTGATAAGAAATAGAAACCTACGTGATTAGAAACAGAAACCGACGTGATTAGAAACAGAAACCGATGTGATTAGAAACAGAAACCGACGTGATTAGAAACAGAAACCGATAAGAAACAGAAACCGACGTGATTAGAAACAGAAACTGACGTGATAAGAAAAAGAAGTCGAAGTGATAAGAAATAGAAACCGACGTGATTAGAAACAGAAACCGACGTGATTAGAAACAGAAACCGATGTGATAAGAAACACAATCTGGCGTGATTAGAAACAGAAACCGACGTGATTAGAAACAGAAACCGATAAGAAACAGAAACCGACGTGATTAGAAACAGAAACTAACGTGATAAGAAAAAGAAGCCGATGAGATAACAAACAGAAACCGACGTGATTAGAAACAGAGGCCGACGTTATTAGAGACAGAAACTGACGTGATTAGAAACACAAACCGACGTGATAAGAAACACAAACAAACGTGATAAGAAATAGAAACCGATGTGATTAGAAACAGAAACCAACGTGATTAGGAAAAGAAACCGACGTGATAAGAAACGGAAACTGGCGTGAATAGAAACACAAACCGACGTGATTAGAAACAGAAACCAATGTGTATAGAAACAGAAACCGATAAGAAACAGAAACCGACGTGATTAGAAACGGAAACCGACGTGATAAGAAACAGAAGCCGACGTGATAAGAAATAGAAACCGACGTGATTAGAAACAGAAACCGACGTGATTATAAACAGAAACTGACGTGATTAGAACCAGAAACCGGCGTGATAAGAAACAGAAGCATACGTGATAAGAAACAGAAACCGACGTGATAAGAAACAGAAGCCTACGTAATTAGAAGCAGAAACCGACGTGATTAGAAACAGAAACCGACGTGATGAGAAACAGAAGCCTACGTGATAAGAAACAGAAACCAACGTGATTAGAAACAGAAACCGACGTGAGAAGAAACAGAAGCCTTCGTGATAAGAAACAGAAACCGACGTGATTAGAACCAGAAACCGACGTGACAAGAAACAGAAGCCTACGTGATCAGAAACAGAAACCGACGTGATTAGAAACAGAAACCAACGTGATAAGAAAAGAGAAGCCGATGTGATAAGAATCCGAAACCGTAGTGATTAGAAACAGAAACCGATGTGATAAGAAACAGAAACCGGCGTGATTATAAACAGAAACCGACGTGATAAGAAAGAGGAACCAACGTGATTAGAAACAGAGGCCGATAAGGAACAGAAACCGATGTGGTTTGAAACAGAAACTGACGTGATTAGAAACAGAAGCCGACGTGATAAGAAACAGAAGCCGACGTGATTGGAAACAGAAACTGGCGTGATTAGAAACAGAAACCTACGTGTTGAGAAACAGAAGCCGAGGTGATAAGAAACAGAAACCGACGTGATTAGAAACAGAAACCGACGTGATTAGGAACAGAAACCGATAAGAAACAGAAACCGAAAACAGAAAGTGACGTGATGAGAAAAATAAACCGTCGTGATAAGAAACAGGACCCGACGTGATTAGAAACAGAAACCGACGTGATAAGAAACAGAAACCGACGCGATTAGAAACAGTAACCGACGTGATTAGAAACAGAAACCGACGTGATAAGAAACAGAAACCGACGTGATAAGAAAAAGAAACCGACGTGATTAGAAGCAGAAACCGACGTGATAACAAACAGAAACCGACGTGATTAGAAACGAAAACCGACCTGATAAGAAACGGCAACCGACGTGATTAGAAACAGAAACCGATGTGATAAGAGACAGAAACTGACGTGACTAGAAACAGAAACCGACGTGATTAGAAACAGAAACCGACGTGATAAGAATCAGAGACTGACGTGATTAGAAACAGAAACCGACGTGATTAGAAACCGAAACCGACGTGATAACAAACAGAAGCCGACGTGTTTGGAAACAGAAACCGACATGATTAGAAACAGAAACCGATGTGATTAGGAACCGAACCGGACGTGATTAGACACAGAAACCGAGGTGATTAGAGACAGATACCGACGTGATAAGAAACAGAACCAGCCGTGTTAAGACACAGAAACCGAAAAGAAACAGAAACCGAAGTGATTAGAAACAGAAAGCGACGTGATAAGAAACAGAAACAGACGTGATTAGAAACAGAATCCAACGTGATAAGAAACAGAAACCTGCGTGATTTGAAACAGAAAGCAACGTGATTAGAAAAGAAACGGACGTGATAAGAAACAGAAACCGACGTGAATAGAAACAGAAACCGACGTGATAAGATACAGAAGCCGAGGTGATAAGAAACAGAAACCGACGTGATTAGAAACAGAAAGCGACGTGAATAGAAACAGAAGTTGATGTAATTAGAAACAGAAACCGATAAGAAACAAAAGCTGAGGTGATAAGAAACAGAAACCGTCGTGATTAGAAACAGAAACCGACGTGATTAGGAACAGAAACGGATAAGAAACAGAAACCGAAGTGATAAGAAGCAGAAACTGACGTGATGAGAAACAGAAACCGACGTGATAAGAAACAGCAACCGACGTGATTAGAAACAGAAACCGATTAGAAACAGAAACCGACGTGATAAGAGACAGAAGCCGACCTGGTAAGAAACAGAAACCGATAAGAAGCAAAAACCGACGTAATATGAAACAGAAACCGATATGATTAGAAACAGAAGCCGACGTGATTAGACACAGAAACCGAAAAGAAACACAAACCGACGTGATTAGAAACAGAAAGCGACGTGATAAGAAACAGAAACCGACGTGATTGGAAACAGAAACCGAAATGATAAGAAACATAACCCGACGTGATAAGAAACAGAAACCGACATGACTAGAAACGGAAACCGACGAGATAAGAAACACAAACAGACGTGATTAGAAAAAGAAATACATGTGCTAAGAAACAGAAACCGTTGTGATGAGAAACAGAAACCGACGTGATTAGAAACAGAAACCAAAGTGCTAAGAAAAACAAACCGACGTGATAAGAAACAGAACCTGACGTGATTAGAAACAGAGACCGACGTGATCAGAAACAGAAACTGACGTGATTAGAAACAGAAACCGATAATAAACAGAAACCGACGTGATTAGAAACAGAAAACCGACGTGATTAGAAACAGAAATCGATAAGAAACAGAAACCGACGTGATTAGAAACAGAAACTGACGTGATAAGAAATAGAAGCCGACGTGATAAGAAATAGAAACCCACGTGACGAGAAACAGAAACTGACGTGATTAGAAACAGAAACCGACGTGAATAGAAACAAAAACCGACGTGATTAGAAACAGAAACCGATAACAAACAGAAACTGTCGTGATTAGGAACAGAAACCGACGTGATAAGAAACAGAAAC
Source organism: Tenodera sinensis (assembly GCA_030765045.1). Lineage (NCBI taxonomy): Eukaryota > Metazoa > Arthropoda > Insecta > Mantodea > Mantidae > Tenodera > Tenodera sinensis. The sequence goes on along the minus strand of JAUKNM010000025.1, from coordinate 6,309,145 downwards.
CGACGTGATAAGAAACAGAAACTGGCGTGATTAGAAACACAAACCGACGTGATTAGAAGCAGAAACCAATGTGATTAGAAACAGAAACCGATAAGAAACAGAAACCGACGTGATTAGAAACGGAAACCGACGTGATAAGAAACAGAAGCCGACGTGATAAGAAATAGAAACCGACGTGACTAGAAACAGAAACCGACGTGATAAGAAACAGAAGCCTACGTGATAAGAAGCAGAAACCGACGTGATTAGGAACAGAAACCGATAAGAAACAGAAACCGAAGTGATTAGAAGCAGAAACTGACGTGATGAGAAACAGAAACCTACGTGATAAGAAACAGCAACCGGCGTGATTAGAAACAGAAACCGATTAGAAACAGAAACCGACGTGATAAGAGACAGAAGCCGACCTGGTAAGATACACAAACCGATAAGAAGCAAAAACCGACGTAATATGAAACAGAAACCGATATGATTAGAAACAGAAACCGACGTGATTAGAAACAGAAACCGACGTGATAAGAAACAGAAACCGACGTGATAAGAAAAAGAAACCGACGTGATTAGAAGCAGAAACCCACGTGATAACAAACAGAAACCGACGTGAGTAGAAACGAAAACCGACGTGATAAGAAACGGCAACCGACGTGATTAGAAACAGAAACCGATGTGATTAGAAACAGAAACCGACGTGATAAGAAACAGAACCCGACGTGATTAGAAACAGAAACCGACGTGATTAGAATCAGAAACTGATTTGATTAGAAACAGAAACCAACGTGATTAGAAACAGAAACCGACGTGATTAGAAACGGATACCGACGTGATAAGAAACAGACCCTGACGTGATTAGACACAGAAACCGAAAAGAAACACAAACCGACGTGATTAGAAACAGAAATCGACGTGATAAGAAACAGAAACAGATGTGATTAGAAACAGAATCCGACGTGAAAAGAAACAGAAACCGACGTGATTAGAAACAGAAACCGACGTGATTAGAAACAGAAACCGAAATGATAAGATACATAACCCGACGTGATAAGAAACAGAAACCGACATGATTAGAAACAGAAGCCGACGGGATAAGAAACAGACGTGATAAGAAACACAAACCGACGTGATTAGAAAAAGAAACACACGTGATAAGAAACAGAATCCGTTGTGATGAGAAACAGAAACCGACGTGATTAGAAACAGAAACCGACGTGATTAGAAACAGAAACCAACGTGATAAGAAACACCAATCGACGTGATGAGAAACAGAACCTGACGTGATTAGAAACAGAGACCGACGTGATCAGAAACAGAAACTGACGTGATTAGAAGCAGAAACCGATAAGAAACAGAAACCGACGTGATTAGAAAGAGAAACCAACGTGATAAGAAACAGAGACCGACGTGATAAGAAACAGAAACTGGCGTGGTTAGAAATAGAAACCGACGCAATTAGAAACAGAAGCCGACCTTATTAGAAACAGAAACCGATAAGAAACAGAAATCGACGTGATTAGAAGCAGAAACTGACGTGATAAGAAAAAGAAGGCGACGTGATAAGAAATAGAAACCGATGTGATTAGAAACAGAAACCGACGTGATTAGAAACAGAAGCCGACGTGATTAGAGACAGAAACCGGCGTGATTAGAAACACAAACCGACGTGATAAGAAACACAAACCGACGTGATAAGAAACAGAAACTGACGTGATTAGAAACAGAAACCGACGTGATTAGAAACAAAAACCGACGTGATTAAAAACAGAACCGATAAGAAACAGAAACCGACGTGATTAGGAACAGAAACCGACGTGATAAGAAACAGAAACCGAAGTGATAACAAACAGAAGCTGGCGTGATTAGAAACACAAACCGACGTGAGTAGAAACAGAAACCAATGTGATTAGAAACAGAAACCGATAAGAAACAGAAACCGACGTGATTAGAAACAGAAACCGACTTGATAAGAAACAGAAGCCGACGTGATAAGAAATAGAAACCGACGTGATTAGAAACAGAAACTGACGTGATTAGAGACAGAAACCGACGTGATTAGAAACACAAACCGACGTGATAAGAAACACAAACCGACGTGATAAGAAACAGAAACTGACGTGATTAGAAACAGAAACCGACGTGATTAGAAACAAAAACCGACGTGATAAGAAACACAAACCGACGTGATAAGAAACAGAAACTGACGTGATTAGAAACAGAAATCGACGTGATTAGAAACAAAAACCGACGTGATTAGAAATAGAAACCGATAAGAAACAGAAACCGACGTGATAAGAAACAGAAACCGACGGGATAAGAAACAGAAACGGACGTGATAAGAAACAGAATCGGACGTAGTTTAAACTATGTATAAGCAGAAGTCGACCTGAGCGTGGAGAAGGAAAATAGAGCTAACGGCGAAAACGAAGTAAAACAAACAACTCTTGTGTACTACAGGTAACCTCGAGCTAGATAAGGTGAGTGTGAAAGTACATCTTTTTTGAGTGGAAAAGCCAGAAATTTGATTTTGTCAGGCTGAGGCTTAATTTCTAATCGCCGGCACTACTAGCGAAGAAACCAAATTCAAATACCTTCTTGCGCAGTTAGAGGCGAGATTTGTTGAAAATATATGTTACTGAGTTACAAGCACCGAAAAGAATAAGTATTCCCTTGTTCAAGAAAGACTTTTAATGATATTTAAAGAAAGCGAGGAATGCGAAATAAGAAATTGGTAAGCGAAATTGAACGCCGAGACATGAAGCCTAGCCAGCTATTACGGAAGATGAAAGGTTACGGCGGAACAAATGTTTCTGAAAAGATTTTAAAAAGTCTCTGGCTAGATAAACTCCCTAATAATATCAAGAGCATTATTAGCATTTCAGACAAGAATGTCGATAAAATGGTGGAAATGGCGGATCGCATATTTGAAATGCAAACCGTTAACGAGGTGCAATTAACCGTACCACAACCGTCAATAGCAGCAGTGGCGTTACCACAAGCACCACCATCTTGTTTATCGGTCCGAGACCTTCTCACCAGACTAGAAGAATTGGAAAATGTCGTTGGAAGAAACCAGAATCATACCACACGACGATCCCGTAGTCGAAGTAGAAGCCGGTGCAGATTCGATAAGAACGGAAAATATTGTTATCATTTTCGATTTGGTTCACGATGCCTACCTGAAAAATGTGTCCAACCTGGTCAATGAAACAAGGAAAACTAGAAGTGGCAGACAGTGAAGTGGCCCAATGTTCTGCTACCGAAGGTCAATCAGGTCGCCAGTTTAGATTATTTGTCAAAGATCAAAGTTCGGGACAAAGGTTTTTGGTTGATAGCTGAGCAGATATCTCCATCCGTCCGTCCGATAGGTCTAGCCTCGTTCGCAGGTGTAAGTGAATCCGCTGTCAAGCTCTAGATTATTTATCGCTGGGTATAATTTAGTACCAGGGTAGATCAGAGCGTGTCGCGAAAAAAGCAGTCGGTGAAAAATGCTGGCTTTGAAAAAAAGCAGTGAACATGCTAGAGCAGATACCCGAAGAGGAATATAAGGGTTTAGATATTCCAGTATGTAAAATAAGCAGTCTTATTTACTTTATGCTTACAGCTGTTACGTCAGTAATTATACTGAAATGTACCCTTGGCCTTACATTTTAATATATGCGAAAAGAGCTTCAGTTAAACACTAATTCCCATCACATTTTCCCAAACTTTGGACTGATAAAATGATTTGTTGCTGATAAGTTTGATGTACCTATTTTAAAACCACTTAATAAGCTTTGTCACTATTTTTTAGAATTCTGTTTCCGAGCTCTCGTCTTGGCCCAATAAATGCGTTTCTTCACCTCTAAGTGAGCTTCCTCAGATGCTCCACATTAACACTCCGATACACTCAAAATACCGTTCATCTTACTTTTTAATTTTCTGCCACGTTTATTGAGTCCTTCCTTCACTCGGCTTCATTTTATTACAATTAGACAAACAGGGACTCAATTTTCGCTCAGAGAAAAGAATTATGGAAAAGTGCAGGAAATAATTGGAACACAATGCAGAACTAAACCGGAAATACGTAAAATATGAGGCAGCTTCTTTCCTAAATACTCAGAATAAAATACAAAACAGAGGCACTGAGAAGTCGTTCATCACATGTTTTATAAACAGCGACGGGTAAGAAAGGTATTGCATAATTATTGAACATTGGCAAAAGAAATGGGAAACAGCTACGAAAGGAAGAATTTGTGAACTATTCCCGGATAGCAAGGAGCGTTAGAGCTTCAAGGAAGAGTGGAATCCAGTATACTACAGGACATGAACCATATAACATGCACTTCACATATAGTTCATACAATGTATACGTATAAAATGGATGTTGGTGCGTAAGAAGTTGATAAACTCCAACTCCGTTTGACCGATCACCATGAAAATTGACACGTGGAGGTTTTTATGCTATCCATTTTAGTATGCAACGTATTACATTCACATGGTTTTCCCTGCTCGCTTTTCTTTTACTCAACACATTCACATATTCTTCTCTACTGATCCTTCAACATACAATTCATGCAATTTTCTATAGTTGAAATATAAGTGTAACGTGCTCAACACGGTGTTCTCTACTCACTTTTCTTGTACGAAACAAAATACAATTCTTTTTCTACTCGCCCATCAACATACAAATCATACAATTTTCTATATGGTTGAAATACAAATGCAAAGGTTTGCACTCACACGATTTTCTCAACTCGCTTTTCATAGAGGTTTTTAAGCTATTCAATTTATAATGTAACGTATTACATTTTGACATCGTTCCCTCTACTCACTTCTCTTTTACGCAACACATTCACATGTTGTTCTCTACTCACCCTTCAACATACAATTCGTATAATCTTTTATGATTGAATAGAAATGCAATTAATTACATTCACACGGCTTTCTCTACTCATTTTGCTTTTATGGAACTCAGTCACATTTCGTTCTCTATTCTCTCTTCTACAAATAATTAACACGACTTTCTATAGCACTGAAATGGAAATGCAGCATGTTAGATTCACACAGCTTTCTCTACTTGATTCGCTTCCTGTAGTAGTTGGGGTTGTTCGACAGTGCTTTTGCGTAGTGTCTTCTCGGTGTTCTTATTTCTTTATTTTGTTTATTTTGTGTTCTTTAGAGTATATCAAGAGTATTAATTAACCCTTTGTTCAAGTAATATTTGTATTAAGTAATATGTTTTAAATATCTCAAAAGAAACAATTGGGGAAGGGCGACTTGTCTTAAAAGTTGTAGAGTATTTCAGCTAGTGTGCGTGTGTTTCATATATAATGTCAGAATATTAAATGTGTGACATTTTATGTATACACTAATTATATAATACTTTATTCCTTTAAGTTCTAATGTAATTCAAGTTTCCTTCTGCCAGTTTGTAGCCAGTATACTTGTGGCGAGTTTTATGTGGTACTCACATGGAAAGTTTGTACCAGTAATAGGTATGCAAAAACGTAGTTTTGAAAAAACAAAATGAGTATCAGCTAAAATTTAAATGCCCTCATCTCTAGAAAGGGACATTTAAAATATCTTCCAGTGACTCAAAAGTGATTGGTTCACACAAATGTCATGTCTTTACTTTTATAAATAGCTACCAACGAACCATTTATAACATTTATGGCACTTTTTACAACAAAATTTATTATTTTGTTAATATAAATGAGTTTTTATTTTAAACGTACTTATACTACAAAGTTTTGTACTAGTTGTCCTTGTATAACTATAGAATAAACTCTTCATACTTAAAAATTATTTTCCACTTTTTAGTTTGCCTTGTTATAAAAGCGTGCCTTTTTTATATTTTTAAAAATATAATTTATTTTTAATTTTTTAATCTCAAAATTTTCTATCCAAATATTTTTCAATATTTTTAATTCGAAATCTTTTTAAAATTTCTCAATTCGAAATTTCTTCCGATATTTTTTTAAAATTTTCAAATCACCTTTTTTGGCACAGTATTACAGTATAATTGCTGCTTTAATTACACTATGAGCTGTTTTGGCCTTCCTGACCCTGGGTAAACTTCGATCCGCAATCCGTCCCCCGAAATCTCGTGTCCCTCTCAGGTCCTCTCTCCGGGCATCTATCTCCGTCTTTCAATATTTTCAAGCGATTTAATTCCCTTGCCCAACGTAACCTGTGTCGATTTCTAAACTACCAGCTGTCGTGGGGTCTTGGCCCTGTGTGAACTTCAGTCCGCTATACTAGGCGGCGCCGTGGCCGAGCGGTTAGCGCGCTCGCCTACCACCTAGGCGGCCCGGGTTCGATCCCAGGGACCCGCATGTGGTATTCGTGGTGGACGAAGCGGCGTCAGGGCGGGTTTTCTCCGGGTGCTCCGGTTTCCCCCGCCGTCTCATTCCACCGGTGCTCCATCTTCATGTTTCATCAGTGTCACCGCCTGCGGTGCCGTAGTAGTAAAAGCGGGCGTTAAACACTACAACAACAACAGTCCGCTATACTTCCCCTGGGTCTCGTGTTCCTTTCAAGTCCTCTCTCTGTTCACCTACGTCATCCAATATATATATGTGTTTATTTAATTAAGGAAATTTTCAGGGTGCAGTTAGAAATGTGCATTAGCGATATCTAAGATGTCATAATTGTACTATGTTCTATAAATTTATCTTAGTCATTATTTATCCTGACGATCCTGGTCAGTACATCGGGACAAAGTCGTGATATATCATCGGTCCTTAACATGTGTGTAAATTTTCAAGTCAATCAGACAATTCCAAGTTGATGAAAATTACATCGAAAGACTGGTACATTGATAAATTTATGTAGGTAATTTTTTATCCTGATGATCCTGGTCAGGACATTAGGACAAAGTCATGATATTATTTTGCCATTGGTCCTCGCCACGTGAGCAAAGCTTGAAGTCAATCAGGCGACTCTAAGTTGGTGAGAATTACGTCGAAAGGTTCCTTTGCATTGATAAATTTGGCATAGTCATTTTTTATCCTGAAGATCCTAGTCCGTACATTAGGAGAACTTCAATATATGTTATTGTCATCGATCCTTGACATGTGTGCAAATTTTCAAGCTAATCAAATGAATCTACGTTGGTGAAAATTACGTTATTTTGGTAAACTTAGCTGTCACTTTTTTATCCTAGTGGTCTTGGCCAAGACATTAGGACAAAGTCATGATATTACTGTATTGTTATTGATCCTTGACATGTGTACAAATTTCCAAGTCAATCAGACGACTCTAAGTTAGTGAAAGCTATGTTACATTGATAAATTTAACCAAATCACTTTTTTATCCTGATGATCCCGGGCGGAACATTAGAACAGTCATTATATTATTGCATTGTCGCGTGTGCACATTTTCAAGTCACTCAGACGACTCAAGCTGCTGAAAATTACGTTACATTGTTAAATTTAGCAAAGTCGCATTTTATCCTGATAAAGCTGGTCAGGATATTAGGACAAAGTCATGAAATCATTATATTGTCTTCGGTCCTTGACATCTTTGTAAATTTTCAAGATAATCAGACGATTCAAGTGGGTGAAAATTGCCTTACATTGACAAATTTAGCCAAGTCACTGATGATCCTGGTCAGGACATTAGGACAAAGTGATATTATTGCATTGTCATCGGCCTTTGGCATGTGTACAAATTTTCAAGTCAATCAGACGAATGACTTGCTGAAAATTATACCAAAAGATTCCGTTAGATTGATAAATTTAAATAATGTTTTTTATCCTGATGATCCTGGTCAGGACCTCAGGACAAAGCAGTGATATTATTGTATTGTCACTTGATATGTGTCCAAATTTTCAAGTCAGTAACACAACCCTAAGTTGGGTGAAAATTACGTCGAAAGATTCAGTTACATGCATACCCACCCACCTATCTATCTACCTACCTACCTACCTACCTACCTACCTACCTACCTACCTACCTACCTACCTACCCACCAGCTATCCAACTACCTACCCACCTACCTACCCACCTACCGACCGACCGACCGACCTGCCGACCTGCCTACATCACACATACACACTCACACACACACACACACACAAACATACACACACCTACATACCTATACACCTACCTACATAAACACACAAACACACACAAAGAACACACATACACACAGACACGCACACCTACATACCTATATACCTGCCTACGTACACACACAAAAAACACACATACACATAGACACACACACACACACCTACATACCTATATACCTGCCTACATACACACATATACACATACACACCTACACACCTACCTACCTGCCTGGCTGCATGTCTGCCTACCTACCTAACTACCTACCTAACTACCTACCTACCCACCTACCCACTCACCTACCCACCTACCTACCCACCCACCTATCCACCTACCCACCCAACTACCTACCTACCTAACTACATATAGGCGAAGTCAATATAAAGCGTGTGAAAATAAATTATAGTTTTAGAAAACTAACGAACACACGCTTTTATAACAAACGGAACTATTAGGTAGAAAATAATTTCAAATATGAAGACTTTGTTTTACAAAGTCAAGCAGTTCAGTATATTTGAAAATTGTGTACTAAGTTTAAAATAAAAACTAATTTATATTAACAAAGCAATACATTTTATTGTAAAAAAGCGTGGGGTGCTTTTTAGATATTTTTATCATATCTTTACTTATACAAATAGCTAGGAATGAACTATTTATAGCATTTGATGTCAGACACCCCACGCTTTTTGACAACAAAGTGTATTATTTTGTTCATATAAATTAGATTTTACTTTAAAGGTATTATAAAATTTTGAAATGTAATGAACTGCTTGACTTTATAGAACAAATTATTCATACTTAGAAATTATTTTGTACCTTTTAGTTCGGTTTGTTATAGAAACGTGTTTTTGTTAATTTTTTAAAACTATTACTTATTTTTAACTTTTTAGTCTCAAATTTGGCTGATTAACTTTTTCAAAATTTTTAATTTGAAATCCTTTTATAATTTGTGAGTTCGGAAAAGTTTTCAAATGACCTCTTTCTGGAACGGTATTAGTTTACAATTACTGTTTTAACTACTCTGCCAGGTTTTGTGGACTTCCTGCCTCTGGGTAAACTTCGATCCGCAATCCTTTCCCCGAAATCTCGTGTCCCTCACAGGTGCTTTCTCCAAGCATCTCCGTCTTTCAATATTTTCAAGCGATTTAATTCCTCTGTCCAGTGTAACCTGTGTCGATTACTAAACTACCAACTATTGTGGGTGTCTTGGTCCTGTGTGAACGCCGGTCCACGATATTTCCTCCGGGTCTCTTGTTCCTTTCAGGTCCTCTCTCTGGACATCTACGTCATCCAATATATAAATATCTATTTAATTAAATCAGTTTTCAGGGAGCATGTAGACATGTTCCCTAGCGACATCTAAGAAGACATAACTGTACCATTTTCTATAAATTTGCTAGTCATTCTTTATCCTCACTATCCTGGTCAGGACTTTGGAACAAATCCCTGATGACATTATATTCTCATGGGTCCTTATCACGTGTGCAAATTCTCAAGTCAATAAGTCAACTCTAAGTTGATGAAAATTACATTGAAAGATTCTGTTACATTGGTAAATGTATCTAAGTAATTTTTTTATCCTGATGATCCTGGTGAGGACATTAGGACAAGGTCATGATATTACTACATTGTCATCGGTCCTTGACATGTGTGCAAATTTTCAAGTCAATAAGACGTTTCAAGTTGGTGAAAATTACATTACATTGTTAAATTTAGCCAAATCACTTTTTTGTTGATGATAAAGGACAAGGTTAAAATATTATTGTATTTTCATTGATCCTTGACATGTTTCGTGTCAATTAGACGAATATAAGATGGTGAAAATTACGTCGAAAGATTCCATTACATTGATAAATTTAGCTATTTAATTTTGTTTTTTTTTTTTTTTCCTAATGACCCTAGTAAGGACCTAAGGATAAAGTTATGGTACTACTGTATTGTCACCGGTCCTCGACACGTGTGCAAATTTTCAAGTCACTTAGGCGACTCTAAGTGGGTGAAAATTACGTCGAAAGGTTTCGTTACATTGATAAATTTAGGTAATTATTTTTTTTTATTCTGATGATCCTTTTAAGATAAAATTATGATGTTATATTATTATCATCGATGCTTGACATGTATACAAAATTTTAAGTCAATCAGACGACAGTGGGTGAAAATTGCGTCGAAAGATTCCGTTACATTGATAAATTTAGCTAATTAATTTTGTTTATCCTGATGATCGTGGTCAGAATCTTAAGATAAGGTTATGATATTATTGTGTTGTCATCTGTGCTTGACATTTGTGCAAAGTTTCAAGTCAATCAGTCGACTCTAGTGGGTGAAAATTACGTCGAAAAGTTCCGTTACATACATACATACTTTCATACATAGATTCATGCAGGTGAAGCTAATGTAAAGCGTGTAAAAACATCAATTTTTATTTTTTAGCGCTTTCAGATAGTCATTCAGTCCCAACTACTGGATTCAAGTTTTATTGACAGAGCACCATTCATTTCAGAACTTGGTTCATCAACAAATACAGAAGCACTCTCTCGAAATTAGAACATAAATGAATCAATTTATTACAGAATGTAATTTGCTTCTGTTGAAACTAGAGGATTATATTGGACTTTTGAAATTAGGGAACAGTATCAAGATTTGTCAGGGTATATATTACATTTCGTATAATTGTACAAAGTTGCTAAATTACTAACATACCTTAGAGCAGACATACTTCTGTTCCGTTTGCTTCTGTCTCACTTTCCTACCAACAGATATCCCTATGCTCTAAGGAAAGAGAAGTTTACGGAGCACTTTAATAACACAAGCACCGCATGTCTCGAATCCATGATGAAAAGTAAATGAACAAACAACCCGCGGAGATACAATGGGTTGACACTCAGGCATGCCAAGGCACTGCGACCGCTACCTACAGAGCACTAATGGACGCCGTAGGCATTACTTCTCTTTTGTGTTTTATTACATTTCAAATGTTACATTGTGGCTTATTTCTTCGTATTTGCAGTATGTGCTCACTTAACTTACCAAGTCAGAGATTAAGTTTACCCAGTGAGACTTTAAAGCAGGATATCTGTAATAATCGAAGTTACTTTTAATTAACAAGATACCCACCAACATAAATAATGTTTCTCGCAAACTGAACACAACAAACTGATTTCTTACAATCACCGCGCTGCTGTACACTGAACTAAATTCATGGTAAAGGCCATAGATGCCTTATAAATAAATGTTTATATTTTAATAATTAATAGTATGTTGGGAAAGACAAATAACAAAGAATACAAATGGCCAAAGACCCTAGAAGTGATAAAGAAGAGTTAAAGGACATTGTTTCGAATCTGTTGGTACTCAGCGTATTTTTTAAAAAAATGCGGCGCTATACTCGGCTACGCTTGGGAAAGTCAGTCCCTCTAGCTGGGAATCCGTTGGAGTAAGCTTCGTAACGGTGTAGCGTTACGATGAAGGTGTTTTATAGAAGTTATTTGTAAACTAAGTGCATTCAAAATAATGATAAATGTTAACATACAGATAAACTTGAAGCAGTTTATCAAAGTTATGTTCATCTATATGTAAAGTGCAGTAATCGGAAAAATCCGAAAAGGATAATGAGTTTACAATTAATAAAACTCATGTACACCCCCGCATACCCTGAAGGCAGGAGTTTCTCATCGCTCTGGCTGGCAGCTGATAGCAACATAGGATGCGGAGAGTTGGTCCAGGATCTACGGGAAATCCAGGCGGTTCCAGACAATGTGAGTACTGCATAGCATTGTAGCCGGCAACGTGTGAACTTCACACACATCGTAGCATTGCTTCCGTGGGACTCCTAGAATATCAGTATCAAAGCGTCATCTCAACGTGGGGCCTTCTACAACCTAACCACAATGTCAGCATCAACCCACTATAATTTATTTTCATATTTATTCTACGAATGCTTCTTTTTGTTTAATTCCTATTAAACATTCTAAATGTTAGCAGTAATAGAGTCCATATGCATATTGTTATCGGTGATGATAATGACGACGAAGAAGTGAATGGTCTCAAAGAGGTCTGCACGAAGATTCTTGCAGCCCTTTGTGTCTCCTAGACACGGTTCAAAAAAGCCGATGATCCCAATAAAACGGACTACCCCTTGATATAATCAAGCGAGTTGGCGTCGCTGTATGAATGTGACTCGTATTGGGTTGGATTCCCGCAGACATTCTCTCTGACTAGAGGCTTTTCCGTGGTTTCTTCTTCTCGCTGGGCGAATGCTGGGGTGGCTCCTATCCTTCCGATGCTGGTTTCATTCCGTTGTTCATCTTTCAGGTTTGTTGTCAGCGCTATGGTTGGTGCAGATGTGGGCAGATGGTGAGCTTGCTTGCGCTCTGTAATCGTTCTTTTCTGGGCCCGCTTGAAAACATTTGCATCCTGCTACGCAGGTCGCTTCGTTGCCCTCTCTGGGTGGTGGTGAGAAGCTTCGGCAGTGCGCCTGTTGGCTATCTCTGTAGCTGTTAGCGACTTCCGCACGTCGCTGTAGCTCTGCTCTGTCCCCACTCTCTGCCGGCCCTCGGGGGTGTGGCAATGCCACGCAATAGATCGCGAGTGTGAGGTGTATTATATTCACATCGCTTCACGTCCTTGATGTTTGCCCTTGTTATATCCTCAGATTCCAAAGAAGGAGCCTGAGGTGACATATTTAAGTCTTTACATATCTGAGAGCTTTCGTTTTCTCTTCTAGTTTTCTATATAAAGGATTTAAGACCCACTATATGTGGATCTCTAAGCAGTATGTTATTATTTGTGTAGGTGCTCAAGAGCATACACGAGTTAACACGTAAGTAAAATAGATGCTCCTACTAAGAGAAGTACTGCTATACATGTTATGTTAGCATTGGTTAAACTAGACCTGTAGCTTCAGTCGATCGCAGGGCATATCTGGCTCCCAAGTTCCCAGCCTTAGTTATGTTAAGAATTATGAAACGTTTCCCATGCAAAATAATTATTTCGAATAGAATGAATTTCATAAACATGTTCTCCTGTCCCTAAAAAGGTATGTGAGGTTTTTGTTTCTAAGTTATGCTGTACACCTCAAACCCATTCCCAGAGATAGACGATGCACTGAAATGAATGTTTTTCTGAAAACGAAACCTTGGAGTTTTATCAGGCACTTTCAAGACAACGAGATGGTTATTGATTGGAAGCAACGTGGTCACCCTTATACGTATTGCTGTAAGTAACGTAAAAACTTTATTTAGGGTGCCTTATGACGTTATGCTTTCATTTCCTTGGTTGGTACTGTCACCTGCAGGTGCGTATACAGGATACAGCTTATTGATAACCGCAAAAACCATTACGGCGCGGTCTGCTTTTAGTTGGTGATATTCCATCTGTTAGGTTGCATTAGTACAGCCAACTGTTCATAAAATATAACCACGGTAAAGCTGCGGCCATATCTGGTGTTGTTGCCACAGAACACCACAGAACCCAATATTTTTGAACCGGTTGCATGGAAGCCGACCAGTAGATTTTAAAACAAAACGCCGCATTTATCTGTGGACATTATTGTATTGTTTGTGTGTGCGTTTTAGAGCATTGTATGCAGTTATTATTACTGCATTAATTTTTATGTTCGTAATGCAGTGGCAAATTAAATATATTACGATATTTAACTTTTAAAGTTCACCTTCTTCAAGAAGAAAGTATATTACAACTATATCAGAAGCGTCTTGATCAATATGTTGATGAAAACCCAATAAATAATAATATAAATTTAGAATGGGAAGAAATTAAAGGTATAACTATAAAGGCTGCATCAGAAGTCTTGGGCAAGAGGACTAAAAGGTATAAAAATAGATGACTTAAAGTTTGGAATGAAGAAATTGCGAACATAATAAATGGAAAAAAAGAGCATATCTACAGTTCCTAAATAATCAAACACCAGAGAACCGAACAGAATATAAGAGGTTAAATGCTATAGCCAAACGTAAAATAAGGGAAATAAAGCGACAAAGTTGGGATAAATATGTGAACAACTTACAGCATGACCTTCATGGACGACAAGAAAAAGTATATAAAGTCCTAAGACAGTTAAATGAGAATGAAAACGATAAACTGCAACATAACCCAATTAAGACTGAAGAATGGAACAAATATTATAAGAAATTATGGACTGATTCAGACGAAGATAAATTAGTAACAACATATGTTAATGAATATGTAGATTTAATAAGTATGGATGAACTAAAAGAAACTTTAAAAAAAATTCAAAAACAAAAAAAGTCCAGGAACTGATGGTTTGAATATGGAACTATTTAAATATGCCTCGGTTAAACTCCAGACTAGACTTTTGAATTTCATCAATATATGTTGGAAAAATGGACATTTACCAGAGGAATGGAATATTGCATTGATATGTCTGATTTTTAAAAAGGGAGACCGAACTGAATGTGATAATTATAGAGGAATCAATCTTTTGAACTCAGGTTACAAGATCTATGCAAAAATCATAACACAAAGAATTGCTCCAATCTCAGAAACTAAATTGCATGATTCACAAAATGGATTTAGAAAAGGGCGTTCCTGCAATGATTGCATCTTCACAATAACACAGATTATGGAGAAACGACGAGAATATAATCTACCAACTCTAATAGCTTTTATAGACTATGTAAAAGCTTTTGATAAAGTAAAAAGAAATCTTCTATGGGAAATAATGATTAAAAATGGATTTGCTCAACATTTAGTAAGAACAGTACAAAGTATGTATATAAATGCAAAATTTAAATTGGAGAAATCCATAGAAAGAGATAACCTAGTAGAGATTAATTTAGGACTAAGACAGGGGTGTCCATTGTCACCTACCCTATTTAATATATTGTCACCGCGCCCGCCGCATCTAATTGCCGACAACAATAAGAGCGTACGAGACAATAGCTATTACATGGCGGTGCGGTTTCTGGACCGTTCCGCCACAGGCCGCCGACAACAATAGGAGCGTACGAGACAATAGCATTACATGGCGGTGCGGTTTGTGGACCGTTCCGCCACAGGGACTCCCGAATATTCTACCTCCAGAACTTTCCCTCTGTCGAACGACCTATATAAGTCGCTGCCAAGCACCGGGCAGCAGAGAGAGAGCAGAGAGAGAGAGAGAGAGAGAGAAAACAGACGTATGCGAAGCGTTGAGGAGTCGTGCCGACTAGCAGTTCAATCTGACAGTTCTTATTTGTGATTCGGTAGTTGTTCTGTTGCTCTGAGCTGGTACAAAAGTAATCTGAGTGTAACGTTAACACTACGCTAACTGACTAAAAGGCAATAAAGTGTGAATAGCAGTAACTGGTGTTTTCTCCATTTGTTACACTGACGTCAGAAGTGGGATTCGTCAAATTGCTTCTAGTTTCGTTACATCGTCGTCAGAAGTTGCAACGTTAGAACCAAGATGGAGGGAGATTCGGAAACCAGGATGATGGCAATGATGAAAGAATTATTCGCCGACATGAAGACAGAAATGTCCAAGATGAAGACGGAGCTATCGGCGAAGATTGAGGGGGGACTCGTCGTCGTGACGGAAGGCGCGAAAGTACTAGGCGAACTAGTTGATGTGAGGGAAGACGTGGAACAACTCGGCGAACTGATTGGCGTAACGGAAGACGTGGAACAACTCGGCGAACTGATTGGCGTGACGGAAGACGTGGAACAACTCGGCGAACTGACTGGCGTGACGGAAGACGTGGAAGAACTCGGCAAAAAGGTGGAAGACCTCTGCCAGCATGTGGACGTCGTGGAGGACGACGGGGAACGTCTTGGCGCCCTGGTAGTAAGAGTTGACGAGAGCGTCAAAGTACTGGATGCCAGGGGCAGACGGAATAGCGCGGACCCGGGGAGGGAGCACCTAGAGGCCGAGGCGACAGTTGAGCCCGTTTCAGATAACGAAAGTGTACGTCTCGGGGAAGACAAAGGGGCAGTCCAGGGACGTCGTCGATGATCCCCTAGAGGAGTGTGTCGGGTACGTAACCAACCAGGATATGACGTGGAGGACGATCAGCAGGGAAGCGCACAAGCAAACGAGCAACACGCGAGAACCGACTTGGCGTGGGACATGGGGGGACCGTAGGAGCCATCCAATCACCTGACGCATAGTGCCGTGAACGGCAGAATGGCGGACATCATCGTGGACGACAGGATACAGGAGAGGCCGTGCCGAGCACGAGTGAACACGAGTGCAGCGGTGGACGTGACTCGCGCGGATGTGGCGGGGGTTGTAGCCGGACCCATCGGAAGTAAGGTGGCTGCGAAGGTGCGCCAGAGAGGTCGGCGGACATGGTACTCAGTGAACCGTTTCCAAGTGCGCAGGATGGCCCGTCAACACACCAGGAAGAAGGGCGAATGGACGAGGGACCGTCAAGACCGGCGGTACTGTTGCAGAATTTCGAAGCAGGATGGCATACATCGTCCTACCCGGACCAAGGGACACTATCCAACAGCGATACCTAGGATCGTGCCTCCTGGAGAAGAGATTCGATGGGTTAGTCCATCGGGGCGCACGGGAGATGCCGCAGTGATAGTGCTGGTCGGGACGACCAGCTCTGAGGAGGGAGCAGTGTCACCGCGCCCGCCGCATCTAATTGCCGACAACAATAGGAGCGTACGAGACAATAGCTATTACATGGTGGTGCGGTTTCTGGACCTTTCCGCCACAGGCCGCCGACAACAATAGGAGCGTACGAGACAATAGCATTGCATGGCGGTGCGGTTTGTGGACCGTTCCGCCACAGGAACTCCCGAATATTCTACCTCCAGAACTTTCCCTCTGTCGAACGACCTATATAAGTAATTGCCAAGCACCGGGCAGCAGAGAGAGAGCAGAGAGAGAGAGAGAAAAAAAAACAGACGTATGCGAAGCGTTGAGGAGTCGTGCCGACTAGCAGTTCAATCTGACAGTTCTTATTTGTGATTCGGTAGTTGTTCTGTTGCTCTGAGCTGGTACAAAAGTAATCTGGGTGTAACGTTAGCACTACGCTGACTAAAAGGCAATAAAGAGTGAATAGCAGTAACTGGTGTTTTCTCCATTTGTTACAATATATATTAATGACGCAGTTGTACGATGGCAAACTATGCTCAGAACACATTTTAAAATAAAGGGGAGAAATGTTGACACATTGCTGTTTGCTGATGACCAGATTTTAATTGCGGAGACGGAAGATAACTTACAAAGAGCCATACATGAATTAAATAATATTACAAGAGAATATAATCTTCAAATTTCATATGAAAAAACAAAAATAATGGCTTCTATAGGAACAAACCATTTAAGAGCAAAAATTTGCATAAATGATAAACCCATCCAACAACAAAGTGATTTTAATTACCTTGGCTATATTGTGTCATATACCAGCAATAGAGATATACAAAACAAAATAAACAAATTCCAAACAATATGTGGCACAATAAAAAGAACTTTTAAAAATTGTAATCGTCAAACTTTGTTAAAACTGTACAAAATAATGGTGATCCCCTGCTTTATGGGTGTGAAAACTGGCTCTTGACTATCTCACAACAGAAGAAAGTGGAGGCTGCTGAGATGAAATTTCTGAGACAGGTGGCAGGTTATAGACTCATAGACAAGAAAAGAAACGAGGATATTAGAATAAAATTGGAAATTCAGAGTCTAAATGAAACAATCATGCATACAGGCAAAAAATGGCAAGACAATGTGCAGAGAATGACCGAAGACCGTACACCACAAATAGTGCACAAGTATAAACCTGTAGGTAGGAGAAATTTTGGCAGGCCACGAATGAGATGGTCCGATCAATTTCCTTGAAGTCGGAACGAGCCACAAGGCTTATACCGTGATGATGATGATGATATTTAGCGTTGGAACTAATTTTATCCAAAAGTGTTATTGCAGAACAAGATTATTATTGTTTAAAGGCATGTTGTTTAAAGGCATGCTGTTTTAATATTTGAGGTTAGAAATTATGTTTTTATTTTGATAAACACAGGTTATTGTATTTCCTTTAAAGGCTGTGTATAAATATGAGTAAGAGAAAATAGTGAGGAAAGCATTCTTCCAGTGAAAAAAAAATGGTTTGAGTATGAATGTGGCTTATGGAATTAAATGATTTTGTGTAACATAGTATACATTTTAATTTACACCTTTATTAAAATGCACCTTCATATCCTGTCCTGTTTCTCTGGGGTTTTCGCACAGACTTCTTAGAAATTTCCATTGTAGGTTGGCAGTAGTGGTTTTTGGTGTAATGTCCCTGAGGTTTAGTATAATGTGGCTATTTTGAATTCTTGGGAACTACAAATAAGCTGTTTTCCCTATATCATGCCTTGTGTTCTGTATCGAACCAATAGAGCATAGGTACCTATGATGGTGGCTAATTAGGAAAAAGTATAGCCACTTCCCTCAACTGGAAGGATTGGAAGGTAACGCGTCCCCTTTCAAACTGGCGGAAATTGATATCAGAAGACACGCCCTGTAAGTGCCCTTACAGGCCATTAGAAATTCGATGTCTATAGCTATTTGTGCTCTATGTACATACCATATACCCGCCTTCCCATTTAGCTGATTGTGGCGAACGACCCATAGCTTGAGCACTGAAAGCGTCGACTAGTTACCAAACACTGTTCTTCTTATTAAAATATTCCTACTGCTGTATTACAGTTTTCTGAAATACATTTCTATTTCCCTTGTAACGGGTTTTGTCACTTTGGGCGCCGTTTGAAACGGGTTCTGGACGTTGGGTGCCGGATTTAGGTAGGCATGAGAGGATGTTTCTCAGGCGCGAGGTTAGATGACAACACAACACAGACTTTTACTAAGTTTATTCTTCATCACTTATTTTGCCTCGAAGTGCCGACCTGAGCAAGTTTCTGGTGTTTCGTTCTAAGATTGCTACTTGCTTTATTTTACACTAATCACTGTCGCATTTCATACCTCGACGTTTCTTTTTGGCGCGAAGCTATACTTATTCAGCGATACGAGGTTTGCCCTCCTAGGAACATCGCTACACACCCAACTGTAAGCTTCTACGTTATTCTCTTTATATTTCACCCCCGCACTTTCTCTCTAGTCCCGTAATGGAGGAGGGGTGTATTTTCCCCAGCTGTGTCCTTGGACCTCTGCAACCGTCTCTCCGTGCTAGTTGACAAAAGATTGTTTGTTCCCTGGCCTTCAGAAACGCACTCAGGTCAAGCTACTTCCAAGAGGCAGCTTCATTACACGATACAAAATTATACTTATATCTAAAATCTTATATTTATGTACATTCTTAATCTAAAATTACAAATATATACATAGAAGTTCCCGTCTCACCCTTTTGGGTTCTTAGGATATATTGTAAAGAAATACAAGAAGTAAGCTTTACACGAATCAAATCCTAAAATGATTGTTTTAATAAAATTCACTATTCAGTTGCAGTATCATTATTAACAAAGTTTCACACAGTTTCACTGCAATATTTTCTTGCAAACAAATTTTGTTTACATTAATTGCTCATTTCATATAGTGTAAAACGTTACAAAATCTGCAACCAATACAGCATGTAGAACAGATCGTAATTCCATTAGAAAACACGACTTCAAGCTTCACATGTAATTCACTCACGACATTCTTTTCTCCAATTATGAGTACAGATGACCCCAAGACACGTAGAACAATAAACCATTTTGGTAATTTGCAGTGCAACCTGCAACAATACAATGTATTGCAAAGTCCCAGAGAAGACAGTCTCAATACCTTTGAGAATTGCAATTATTGTATTTGTGCGTCCATTACATAAATTTCACAGACTTGTTAAGCAACTCAAATAGCATTTGGGTTTGGAGAATATGCATACGAAGCGTGTGATACTTTCGAATTCAACTTAATGGAACTTTTTTGACTAAATAATTTAAACGCATTTATATACCATGCCCACACGACCTAGCGTGTGCTAGTTTGTCTTAAAATTGGTTTATCGTTATTGGCATTTGTTTTGCTATTCTTACTTTAAATGAGCTTAAACGTATTTAAAGCAGCATGCTCTTATGCCGCGTTTACACGATGCTAGTTGCTGGGACAACTATTAACAGACAGTTGACTGGCATAAAATTATTGGCTACGTGTGAACACTTCGGTCCAATTGCCTAGCCAACTGCCCTCACAATTGCCACGGCAATCTATTGTCTCGGGGAACAGACCAAGGACAACTAGTTGGGCTCAGCTGCTTCGCCCATCACCCAAATACGGTACTGTTGAGACAACTGTTACCGTGTGAACGGACAGGACCTGTGTACAGGACAGTGGTTGTGTGACAACAGCTGAGCCAGTTCGCTTGTGTGTTCAAGCACAACTTGGTGTGTTAAGCTACAATTTAAGTAATTATTAGGGCTAGGAAGTTCATGCATTTGCATGTTTTTTCATAGGGGCTAAAAATGTATGTGTGACAACAGCTGAGCCAGTTCGCTTGTGTTTTCAAGCACAACTCGGCGTGTTAAGCTACAATTTATGTAATTATTAGGGCTAGGAAGCTCATGCATTTACACGTTTTTTCATAGGGGTTAAAAATGTATGCTTTTACATTATGTGCTCGAATTATGGAATTTTCAGTTATTTTGACATGCTTTTATGGTGCATAAAACAGCATATTTTCTTGATTTTGATAAATGCATAATATTTCAATATTGCATTGCATATTTTTATGATTTTTATGTTCTTTATTATGATTTCTATCTGGATAGTATTTTTCACGCTGGTAGTATTGCATATGATGATGTAACTCACGAAGATTTCAATATTATAGTCCCTATATTGCATATTTTAATGATTTTTATGGTTTCTTATTATTTTTTTCCATCTGGATAATATTTTTCATAATGGTAGTATTGCACATGATGATCCAACTCGTGAGGTGGCGAGAACTAATGCTGAGTCATGTTGTCATGCAGTGAATCCTCTGTTTCCATCCTTGCATTATATGTATGTGCGTAGAGAATAATAAATGCGTTATCTGAGAGGTTTATATTAACAAAGATAAAGTGCAGGTCAACGTTTTGAGCAGCACGATTATAGTAACGCTTGCCTGCCCACCAGTAGTTGTGTCGTGGTCTTCAAATGTAGCAGTGTTGTGAACTGGTTCCCATCAAATTAAATTAGGCGTATAAAATGTTAAAGAGCTCTTCAAATGCCAAAAATAAAACCAATTTCGAGTGCTAGATTAATTAATTTACAGAAAGAGTTTTCGGGTGACTTAATATCTACAGATAATAGGGTACGTGGAGCGTGTGAGAAAAATGTAGGGAGTGAGAAAAGATTATAGTTCAGCACATAAACACAGCCAAACGTAAGGAGAACTTAATCAGAAAACTCGCAAACAACAAAGAACCAGTTCTAAAACAATTAGTAGAGTGTTTAGGAAGTAGGGTTACTGAAATTTCCTGTGACTTGTGCCAAGCATTTTTAGCTGCTGATATTCCCTTGTTCAAAATTGGTAATCTGACATTTAAAAACTTCCTTGCCAAGTACACTCAACAACATGTGCCTGAAGAAAGTACACTGCTTAAGACTTATGTAGGACATTGTTACAATAACGTATTGTCAAATGCACAAAATGAATTAGCGGATCAGTTTGTGGGGTTGTCTGTTGATGAAAGCCCTGATTCTGGGTTCCGTACTAATGCTAACATAATCGTGGGTGCTTTAAATAATGAACAAAAGACTACACCTTATGTGTTTAATGTGTGCGAATTGTCGGCCACTGGCAATGTAACTGTGACCCAGTTTGTGATGGACCCTTTGAAATTACTATAGCCATGTGGAATCAAATACCACCGGTTACTTTTATTTGTTACTGATGCAGGTCCTTATCTGGTAAAATGAGGACAAACTCTGAAAGGTATTTTTCCTAACAAGTTATTCATATAACTTGTTTGGCACACGCTCTTCATCGCATTTCTGACAGAATATGTGATTCTTTCCCATTGGTAGATAGATTTGTGTCCAGTACAAAGAGAATTTTTGTTAAATCTCCTAAGAGTTAAGTTGTTTAGATCAACAGCATCTAATATCCGACTTCCTCCTGCACCAGTGTTAACTCGATGGGGAACATGGGTGGATGCATTTTTATAGTATGCTGAGCACATATAAATAGTCGAAGAGGCTGTTAATTCATTGGACTCGAAAGATGCTTCATCAATAGAAGCTGTGCAAAATATTCTGTCAAGTACTCGGTTAAAAGAGGCTATTAGTTTCATGTATGCCCATTTTTCTTTCTTACCAACAGCCATAACGGCATTGAAAGCTGTAGGATCTCCTTTGCATGAATCACTTACTGCCTTTGAAAAAACAATGTGATCTAATTTCGGATCCTGGTAGCATAGGACAAAAAGTGAAAGAGAAACTGAATTGTGTAATTTCAAAAAACTCCGGTTATAAACAGATGTGCGATATTCGAGATATCCTCGAAAGAAAACCATCTGTCACACCAAGAGACTTGACTCTCTCTCTCTCTCTCTCTCTCTCTCTCTCTCTCTCTCTCTCTGTGAAGCAGCTAGCATCATTTAAATATGCCCCGATAACATCTTGTGACGTAGAGAGAAGTTTTTCACGTTACAAAACTGTTTTGCGAGACAACAGACGAAGTTGAAAATTTGTGCAAAGTGTTGGTTATGAATTGCAATTTAGCAGTTAATACTAGCAGCGGGACCACTTCTGTTTCAACCTCTAAGAAATAAACTAACTTTATTTGTTATTTATGCTAACTCGTCTTGTCTACTGCAAAGGGACATTGTTTTAATTAAATAGTGCATATTTCTTGGCACATTTTCAAGTTTTTAAGAGCATATTTCAGTGTTTTTTAGGGCATGAACTTCCGAGCCCTAGTAATTACGGCTCCAAAGTGGAGTGATGATATGAACATGAAGTTCGTTGAGTTGTATAGGGAGCAAAGGTGTTTGTGGGACCAGCATGTCATCCTATACAAGGGAAAACGGCATTGTGCGGGATTGTCTCTCAATTAACCATTCAGAGCTTTGATGCAAATGAAGCGAAGGCTAAAATTAAGTCGTTTATATGCCTAGCTTGAAATGGTACAACATAATGAAGGAAGTAATGGTGGGAAAAAAAAAAAAAAAAAAAAAAAAAAAAAAAAAAAAAAAAGCAAGCATGTACGGTTAAAACATGTAGCAAAGAAGATAAACCCACAGAGCCATGAAATTGGATCCCATGTGATTGTCAGAGTAAATGCTTTGATCCTATAGAAGATAGATGATTAAATGTTGTTACTATCTTAAGATTCATAAGGAGTATACACTAAGAATTTGAAAACTTCAAGACTCCGTAATGATGCATAAAGAATTGTATTTTTTATGCAATACATAAAATGTGTTCTTTTCAATACATAAGGAATCACATATTTATATTATAATGGAAACAATTTATTTTAAAATGGGAAAAATAAGGAATTGTAAAATGCAAAAAGTTGTTAAGTCCAGGATGTATCGCGTTTTTCCATAGAAAGACAATTTCCTTGTCCACTTCCGCTTTTTCTCTAATTTCCCCACTAGAACTTCGCATAACTCAGCAATAAACTTCCGGGAAAGATCATTATAAGTCGTACGAAATTCCTCAGGGACACAACAGACGCTGCCCACCCGGCCATTTCTTGCCATCTACTGCCGTGGCAATAGTTTCCCCGTGTGAATGGGTTCTCTTTCAACTGGACCGGCCAGCAACTGTCTCGCAATCGTTTGAGGCAAACCGTCTCATCAATTGGCATCGTGTAAACGCGGCATTAGCGAAGCCCATTGTGACAGTCTTATTAGGAGGACCGTATAACAAGCTAATGGTAAACAAAATGATTAAACGATACATGTTTCTACATAAAGTAAGAAGAGAGTATTAAATCCTCAGGTAACAGACTTTCATTCGCATTTTCAGTATTTAGCTTTAGAAGATGGCTTTAATGGTTTAGCTGGAGAAACAAGACAAGGAATCTTGGGATTTACCGCTCCTTTAACAGGATAGTCCACTTGCTGCGACTTACTTTCAGAAAATAATGAGCTCTTACGATGCTGAAATTGGATTTTTTTCCGAGGCGGAAACAATCTTCCAATGTCCTTAACAATACCCAGAAAGTGAAAAAT
This sequence comes from Tenodera sinensis, assembly GCA_030765045.1. Lineage (NCBI taxonomy): Eukaryota > Metazoa > Arthropoda > Insecta > Mantodea > Mantidae > Tenodera > Tenodera sinensis. The sequence continues at coordinate 6,284,977 of JAUKNM010000025.1, read as the reverse complement.
TACTTTATCCTTGACTAAATCTCAGTTTATTCTATCAAACGGTATCATACATTCAAATTAATTGCCATGCTAGAGTGTTAACATCGCTTTGAAAACTATTTTGCAAATCGAAGCAAAATCGAAATGTATAGTAGAACAATTTCCGCGAATGTTGATCTCATTTAACATGAAGCAGATACAAGAATAAGCGTTTGCAAGAATAATATGTGCAAGAATGAGTAGAGAAAATAATGTGAGTACAGCACGTCAGAGTTTTATGACTCTTCTTAATCTATTTTTAAAAAAGCTTATTTTTCTATCTGCTTTATGTTAATAGGGACAGACTTCGCAGAAGTGGTTTAGACACTATATTTTGTTGAAGCTACAAAGGAGATACAGCCTGCTAAGAATGCTGTATGAATGCCACACGTTTAAGATATTTGCATGTGAAAATTTATACCTTGAATCTTTTTGGAACATCATGTAAAGCATTCTTCATTCTGACTTGTATTTGTGGAACTACTTAACCGTAAAAGGACAGGTAAAATCTTCCTGCATAAAAATTTATATCGAATGACACAATTTACGCAAAAAAAAAAAAAAAAAAAAAAAATTCGCATGTGTTGCACTCACGACTTTTTCTACTTTTGTACTAACCAATCGTACATACTCTCATTTCTATATCTTCTTCGTGTCAGCTCAGACAAACGTTTGTACAAATTATCGTATAGCTTATTTCCTTGTAGGTGCAAGGGGAATATTAGAATGCAGTAGGCTTTGAGCGATACTCAAATCTTTTAAAGCTTTACACACTTAACACATAAAAAAATCTGAACTGTTGCCCTCACATGACTTCCTCTACTCTTGTACTAACCATTCTTACAAACTCTTAGGCATATATCTTCATCGTGTTAGTTGAGATAAACATTTGTGCAAATTAACTTATTGCTTATTTCCTTGTAAGTGCAAGGGGAATATGATAATAGAGTAAATCTGTGAGATCCTGTTCTATTTGCACGCTTAACATATAAAAAAATTAAATTTGCTACACTCACATGACTTTCTCTACTCTTGTGCTAACCATTCTAAGAAACTCTTATTCCTATAACTTCTTTGTTTTAGTTGAGATAAATATTTGTACAAATTATCTTATTGCTTATTTCCTTGTAGGTGCGAGGGGAATATGACAGTCAAGTCTTTTAAAGCTTTGAGATCCCGTTCTCTTTGCACCCTTAACATATAAAAAATGAACGACAGTTTTGCGAAACTGACACAAATAACAAGGAATATTTCCAAAATGGTCCACCTTACAAAAAAAATTATTTGGACATAAAATATGTATTTTAGCAAGATCTACATTTTGTGTATAGGATGACTTGGTCTATGCCTAACGGTTTACCAGTTATGCAAAAGTCGTCCAGAGTAAATACGACTACAGGGACTATAGCCAGAAACTTCAATATATACATTTCATTTGTCATAAAAATATCTCAAACATATGACATTTTAATCAAAATCGTTAGAGTCATTTTCAAGAAAATCTAAATTTTCTAAACATTTTCCATGCAAAGGGTAGTTTAGGGTGGGGTTACTTTCTTCAAAATCTTTGTGTCGCATCCTTGAAAGACATTAAACTTAAATACGAAATTTGGTTTTTAACCAACTTTTCGTTTCTGAGTTATGCTGTCCACAGGCTGACAACACACACGGACCTTTTTTTAAAAATGCTTTTTTTTGGGGGGGGCTCCGTTTAGGGGGTCTCAAAACACATTTCCGGTGAAATCTCGACATCGAATTTTTGGGTGGAATACAATACTTCCCCTGCTTACCAGTAGAGAAAGTAAAAAAAACGATGTTCCATTTCATGAAAGTTTGTTTTCGAAACTGACACAAATAACAAGGAATATCTCCGAAATACTTCACTCAACATAAAAAACTATTTCGACATACAGTGTGTGTTTTAGCGAGATCTACATTTTTTGTATAGTAAGATTTTGTCTATCTATTACAGTTTACGAGTTATTCAAAAGTCATCCAAAGTAAAAAGGGCTACATAGGCTAAAGGCAGCAAATTTAATATATACATTTCATTTGTCATAAAAATATTTCAAACATGACATTTTAATCAAAGTGGTTAGAGCCATTTTCAAGAAAACCAAAATTTTCGAAAAATTTTCCATGTAAAGGGTAATTTAGGGTGGGGACAGTTTCTTCAAAATCTTTGTGTCGCATCCTTGAAAGACATTGAACTTGAATACCAACTTTGATTTTTAAGCGGCTTTTCGTTTTTGAGTTATGCTGTCCACAGACTGACAGACACACTGACACACACGTGGACCTATTTCTAATTTTTTTTTTTTTTTTTTAATATTATTATTCAGGGGGCCTCAAACCATTTATTTCCAATGAAATCTCGACATCGATTTACAATATTTCCTACCAGTAGAGAAAGTAGAAATGAACGATGTTCTATGTAAGTTTTCCGAAATATTCGGACATAAATTGTGTGGTTTAGCGAGATCTACATTTTTTAAAAAGTAAGATTTTGTCTATCTCTTACGGTTTACGAGTTTTTCTTAAGTCATCCAGAGTAAACAGGACTACATAAGCTATAGCCAGAAAATTCAGAATATACATTTCATTTGTCAAAAATCTTATATGACATTTAGATCAAAATCGTTAGAGGCATTTTCAAGAAAATCAAAATTTTCGAAAAATTTTCCATGTAAAGGGTAGCTTAGGGTGGGGGCTATTTCTTCAAAATCTTTGTATCGCATACCTAAAAGACATTAAGTTTAAATACCAACTTTGGTTTTGAACCAACTTTTTTTCGTTTTTGAGTTACGCTGTCCACAGTCTCAGGCGCGGATCCAGAAATATTCGATGGGGGGGGGGGGTCCGGTTCCGGTGCACTACCACTTCAGAATAATTATATTCATGCTAAAATATGGCTAGCTAAATATTTAACTGAAAGAAATCATGTTTAAACTACCAGCTGCTACCCATCTAGGAAGAAGACGCTGTTTGTAATCGCCACAGGGCCATCGATCAAATGTTTACAAAATACTCAAATTATGGATACAACATTCGAATATCCGCCTGATATCCCAGAGAATGGGACTGGTGCACTTAGTGATTAGTTAATTGAACTTTACGATTTACTTAACTAGAAATTAACAGTACTACGAAAAACATAATAGGAAGTTGTGTAGTAACTTACCTACATGTCAATGAAACTGCAGTTTCCTGGGATGTTTTTTGCGAAAAGGCTAACTGAGGGAGTCACCTCGATGTTGCGGTGGATGTTGAGCACCACTAAACCATTCAGTCTATCCTGTTGCATACTGGTTCTTGCAAGTCTTGTTGGTAAATGCCTACAACTTTTTCTATATCATCAATATTGGAATTAAGATCACTTTGAAAACCAGGAATCAAGCTCTGAAGTTTAAGGATGTGCTTATGTTTATCATAAGAGAATCTAGGGGATAGTTCATTGAATGGGTAATATAAGAATGGAAGGAAAACATTATTGCGATAATGATCTTCTGGAGAAGCTGTAGGAACGTTACTTCGATGAGCTTGCTGGATTCTATTTGAGGAAGACTAACTTCTACATCAATATTTTTAGCTAATGTGACAGCATTCTCAAAAACGAATGAAATGTTTGGTTATCGCGACACTCTTTTAGCGTATCCTTAATTGTTTCAATCATTCCGTAACACTGAATTAGATCAAGAGTTGGATTTTGGAGCTGCCCAGAAAGAGGTAGAGTCATTCCCAATATTTCAGCTACGTTAACTAGCGAAATTATGAACTCAACACTTAGGATAAAGTTGAGCAAAATGTGCGCAATTTTATTAAAAAACCCCTGCCTTTTCTATAAATGACACTATTGCAGGGAAAATTTCCTTAAACTGCAAAGCAGTATCATGCCATTCTATCTACCTAGTTTCACACGTCGATATAAGTTTAGTTTTCTTATGCTGAGAGCACACCACTAATTTTTTGTTTCAAGAGTGAGGTCCGCTTATTAGATTCCCTAACGAAATTAACAATTTCGTCAATTGTATCTAGAGCTTGTCTAATTGAAGTGACAGAACAAGCTTTAGAAAGCGACAGATTCAGGCAATGCGCGGACAGTGTGTATAGAACGCGAGATGTTGAACGGCTAAAATTCGGGACTGAACACCACGAAACTGTCCTGAAAAATTTGCACCACCATCACAGCCTTGTCCCTGAAGGTTCGAAATGTCTAGCCCCAATATCGCAGTTCATCCAGTATTAACTTATATAGCCCTTCACCACTTAAATCGTGCGTTACAACAAATCTTAGGAATTCTTCCCTCACACAACCCGTTTCTAGGTCAACACATAATGTTAACTGCTCATTTGCACTGATGTCTGTAGTCTCATAAACTAGAATAGAAAAATATTTCCCCCTCTTAAGATCGCCTATAATTTTTTTTTTTTTCAGTTATAGTAGCACAACAATTTATCAAATCATTTAGGTGGTTTTGCTTGTTAGAGTAGAATTTTTAGGCGCATTTACAAGATGGCTGCGTAATATTTCATTGACACGAAACTTAAGAAGCTCCTTAAAATACCTCTTATTTTCACCTTCGAATTCATACTCTAAATCTATGGCACCATCATCTCTTTGACCTCGAAGTGGAATGTTCTGGCAACCGCACAGTGTGACAGTCTTCACAATCGAGATCAGTTTCACACGATTTTCACTAATTTTTTTCTTCATTTCATTGTTCAACTGAAGTTCAACATTCTGTTTTTTTCCCCCTCATACACTTTTCGAAAATTCTCGCTTTTAAGCAGGGCTGTTTTAAGATAGTTGTTTTCTGAATGTTCCCTGAATAGTTGAAGTGCTTTCTTAACTATCTTTAGAGCCTTAGTTACTAGAGGGTGGTTTTTTTTTTTTTTTTTTTTTTTTTTTTTTTTTTTTTTTTTTTTTTTTTTTTTTGAAAGGGGAGACAGAAGTAGAGTTGGAAGGATAAAGACTTGGCTTATCTCGCCGGGTAGGGATTATAGGGGAGGGGAACAAGCTAAACTAAAGAAAGGATAAGTGTAGTAAGGTAAGTATGGGTAATGTTTTTCCGAGTCCCGCAGTAAGCACCTCGGTTATTTAATGTAATGAGTGAATCCACCGAGGATCTGGTGGATATTGTGCTGACTTGCCCGGGTGACAACCATGACCGGAGCCCTGGCTGCCACACACGGTGTATTGGTGTGGGGTTAATGTTGTCACTGGTAGTTGCTGTTTCTTCGAAGGTCTACACATGCTGTATGTTGACAAGTGGCGGAGTCGTGCAGTGTGTCGTAATATGCGTGTTGTGGTGTTCGTCTTCTCCATGTTTTGTCTGGTAGCTCGTAGTTGGTGGGTGGATGTTTCTGCTGAAGTGCTGGAAGAGTGAATAGAGTTGATGTTGCCGCTTGATGCTTCTGTGTTGGTTGTTCTGGTTGGAGTGTGTCTGTGTAGTGGTACTGTGTTGTAGCGTCTGTTGTTGTTGACGTGATGGTAGTCTCTAACCGATACAACTTACGCTGTATGGAGTTGAGAACTTCACTGTTGTCGAGTTCGATTGTTGCTGCTCGCAGTTGATGAAGTAGTTTGGCTGCGGCGTTAAAACCTGTAGTGTGGTGGATTAGTTGGCGGGCAATCGCAGCATGACGCTTACGGTTTGCCCGTCTCTGTTGGTTGAACTTGCGGTGGAGTGATGCAATGGTCTGTGTCAGCGCTGGGACGCTCTCAGCAGCAATGGCTCGAACTTCTACCATTGCAGAGGAAATTTCTTGAAGCTCGCTGGTGGAGGGTTGTGGCAGGGCTGCAACTGCCGATGATAGTGTGGAGACGGCGCTGGTCAGGTTCCTGCAGGCGTCCTCGATTCTGCGAAGTCGGTCATCGAGGCCGTTGATCACTGTGGTAACTTGCTGGGCCTCGATGCTGTGAGGTTCCACGTGTGATGCTGCTGCTGCGGCGTAGGATGTGGTGTCACGTGGTGTGGAAGCGACGGCGGAGGTTGGTGTGGCTGTGTGATGTTGCTGTCTGGCTGCACTGGCTGGTGTTGACTGCCTAGGGTAGAGCGGGCACTGCGCCTGTCCTGTAAAGTGGCCATGGCCATTACAGGTGGCGCAGTACCTGCGTCGGCGGCGGAGGTCGTGGTTTGTGCATTGTTGTGTGAGGCATAAAGCCCCACAGTAATGGCACCTCGGTCGAGCGGTGCATGCAGTGGCGTCGTGTCCATAGCGGCAGCATCTTCGGTTGTAATTGCACTGTACTACGACCCCCTCATTTGGACCTAAAAGAACACACGCCCGAGAGTGGGCATCCTTTTTACTGTAAGTAAGCCAAGGGAAACTATTTAACCACGAATCGTGAAATCTCCTGCTATGCCTACCTTCTAAGCCCACCGGAAACTCGTAACATTTGGTGGAACCCACGGACTAGTCAAGACTCTGTAATTGGTATCGTCATTGCGCAAATCTTAATTCACAAAGTGCCCTATGTCACATTCGTCGCAATCATTAAATGCAGTTGTTCATGTAGTCTGCAATTCACTATCATTGCTCTTTAAACACTTGACTATCGCTTAAAGCTTACTATATTCTCCTTGAACCTATAAGAAAATTAGTAATAAGAGAATTTTTGAAAATGCCTATGTGGATTACCATGAAGTAGATAGAGGAATAAGAATTTCCTAGAACAGTTTGTATAAGAGTGAGTACAGCTCTACATATATTTGCGAACAGAGTTTCTATAAACTGAATCATATTAAAAGTCTGTATCGCAATAGCTTACGCGACGATTTCTTGGTGGATCTTCTAAGGCTATGCACTTCCACTTTGTCGTCAAATATTGATAGAATTGTTAAACGTAAGCAGAACCCAAGAAACCGCTAATGAACATATGTTTATCGCATGCGATTTGAAAGTGCTTTCGTAAATCAAACGCAAGGCGAAACCAATCCGCCACTGCAACACAGTTGAGCATTAAAAGAATGGCACAATCCGCATAAGGTGGAAGGAGGTAAATCTAACCTCCCCTCTTTCACAAATGTTGGACATCGCTGGTGTAGATTGTCGACCAATGTTCCAGCCGAGATGCTCTCCATTGAGCAACGATGTACTCCCGCCTTGCGGAAGTAAACTTGCAACATGCAACACAGCTTTGGGTCAAACTGCCGCCACGGCGCGGTGGGTACTGGCGGAGACCTACAACGGGGAATGGCGGCGGTTGCAATGACCTTCGCTCAGTCACGTATTGGCTATCATCCTCCACCGTTACTCCCTCTACAGCTGTGCTCCGCGCAACGTTGCTGCGTACCTGCGTGTACTCATAATCAAACTCGTGGATGTTGAACAGCCTGCTGCAGAGAATCATATGAATGTAAGCATCAGGATTTTCCTCGTGTACGCGCAAGGAACATGGAATTTTGAAGCCATCATATAGTGACCCATTTTCTAAAATATGACTTTCACCACTATAATCTGCATATACCTAATAGGAAACCGGTAAATGTGTAATCAAAGTTGATCTTTATCAGCAAAAAGTACTCAGAAAATAAGCTCTTATGACAGTTTGTAGAAGAACAAACACGCTACGAATGTAAGGCAAACGCGCTACTCCCATATCTTGGAGGTGGGTTAAATACTGATAACGTCCTTTTAAAATGCTTATCGTTATTCAGTTATTTCTTGCGAGGTAACTAAAAGCTATAGAATTTCAAAGCCAGCAAATAGTAACGGGTGATCCAAAAGCCTCCGAACCGGCTGGCGCATAGTTCGCGTCAGGTTTATCTGTACGCGTCCTCGGCACTCATCGCCGACTGCCGTTGTTATAGAACAGCGCGGATGAAACCATACAACCCAGCGACCAGCGACCGAGTTCAGGTCGTACAGGTTCTCCTGTACGGGATGTCGTGTTTGCACAGCACCTAGCCGCTAATGCGACTTTATCTGTGCGGTATTGGAGGTTGTCTTTGTGTTGTCATGCTTTCTGTGTCCTTGGCAATGGATTCTTTCTGTATGCCTAGCTTAGGATACAGAAAGGGGGCAGGAATAGGTGTTGGGGTAATGATGTGTTAGAAGATGGGAGTGGCATTACCCTTATCCAAGGGCGTCCTTGGGTAGGCGGTAACTTCTCCTTGCTGTGTGGTCGTATTGACCTAATGCCCGTACCAGCTGATTGGCGTGGGAGCTTAGTTTGGAGTGCATGGTTCAGGATCGCTCCCTTACCAAGTCCATGATGTAGGGAAGTCCTGATTGGTTGTGGAGGATGTAAGATGGGAATCTACGTCCGGTATTGTATATAATTCTTAACGTCCTGTTCTGCACTGATTGCAGTTTGCGCATGGTAGATGGTGCTGCCGATCCCCAGGCTTCGCAGCCGTATAGGATCAATAGCGGAATGATTGCCCGATAAATCCTTAATTTTAGGTGGTTGGGCATGGTAGATCTGAGAATAGGGTAGAGCTGTCTGAGCGCAGCGTGACCAAGTTTGGCCTTTGCGCGGACGTGTGGGGCGTATGTTAGCCCGCGATCGAGGAGAACGCCTAAATATTTGGCGGAGGTTACCCATGGGACATTTCTCCGCCTAAGCCGAAGAGACCGTTCCGGCCGCCAATGGTGAACCTTACCAAGAAGGAGAGCGGAGCTTTTCCCCGGACTAATAGCCATTCTCCACTTCTCACTCCAACGGTCGACGGCGTCGAGTTGTCGTTGAAGGGGAGGGAGGCAATATCTCACTTTTTATTTTGTGCCATGATGATGACGTCGTCCGCATACTGGCATGTCACAGTATGTTGTTCCGTGGGGAAATCGGACATGTAAGCTGCGAAGAGTAGCGGGGAGAGTACACTGCCCTCTGGGACTCCTTCCGCTATTTGTCTTATTGTAGACAGTTTTCCTTCCACTTTCACCCTGAAAGTGCGGTCCTGAAGGAAACTGCTGATTATAGTGAGATATGCAGGAGGGATATTTGCATGCTTTAGTTTGTACAGTAGGCCTTGGTGCCAAGTTGTGGCGAAAGCCTTCTCCACGTCCAGCAGCACCGCTATGGTCTTGATGTTTCCCTGGAAACCCAGGGATACCATCTCGGCCACACGCAGCAACTGCATGGTCGTGGAATGACCCCGACGAAAACCAAACTAGTGATCCGGTAGGAGTTGCCTCTCCTCAAAAAGAGGTATTAGGCGGGTAAGGAGCAACCGCTCAAAAACTTTTGAGACGATTGGGAGAATGCTGATGGAACGGTAGTTGTTAGGAAAGACTGGGTTCTTGCTCGGTTTCAATATACACACCACCCTCGCCTTCTTCCAGAAAACCGGAAAGTGACGAAGACGGAGGCATGCATTGAAGATCCGGGTCAAGCGGACCACAGCTTTTTTGGGTAGGTGCTGGAGCATGAGCGCCGTGACGCCGTCATGCCCAGGGGATTTTTTGGGTTCAGACTTTTGATTTCGGAAATCACCGCTTTCGGGGTGATTATGGGAAGTTGGATCACCTCGTGTAGCCGCCGCGGTTCCTCATAGAGGTAATCCACGGTTGCATCCACGAATTCAGTAAAGTCTTCGTCTTGCGGGTCCTCCCGGGGTTCGAACTGTACCTCAAGGTGGTCCGCGAACACAGTGGCTTTCTCGTCTGGCTCAAAAGCGAGCCGCCCACGAGTGCCGTGCAAGGGATGCTGGTATTGGATCTTGTCCTTCCTCAAGGCCCTAATAATCCGCCAGGGTTTCTTTTCTTGAAGGTGTACAGTTTGTAATGTGTTTTCCCAGGCTGATGTTCTATGCGCACGGAGCAGTCGCCTTACCAGGGATTTGAACCTCTGGTAAACTGCTTCTATCCTGGGATGGCGGAAACGCTGCCATAGCTTCCGAACAGTTGCCTTAGGTTTTATTAACTGTCGGAGTTCTATAGGTAAGGTTCGAGGATCTGGGGTGTGGGTGGGAATGCGGTGAGTATGTGCGCGTACCGCATTCAGGATCTGGTGGGAAAAGTCCGACGCTGCCTCTTCCAACGCCTCGATATCATCGATGCGAGGTCGAGGGTTGACGGAACGGTTAAGTTCTAGGACTGCTGCATCCCAGTCGGTCTCAAATGTCCAGTCTGAGTTTAACAGAGCTGGAATAGCTGCTGTGGAATCTACCACGACAGGGTCGTGGTCAGAGTCCAGCTCATTTACTGCCGAGAGGTCGAAGTGTAATGGCATGTTCTTGGTGATCATGATGTCTAAGACGTCAGGCCTGCCGCGGGCCCGATGGAATGTAGGACCTCTCGGCCCGTGCGCGACAAGGTTGGGGTCTCCGCTGATGAGCCGGTAGAGCCCGCGCCCCCTCTGGTTGTTAGTGCGACTGTACCAGTCCAGGACTTCGCGTTGAGATCTCCAGCGATGCAGACTACTGGGTGTAGGTTGAGGAGAGTGGTGTAATCTGCTTCATAGAAGCGATGATCTGGAGGGTCATAAGCCGCAATCAACAATGTGTCCACACCACCAATGGCAAGCCTAATGGCAGTAGCCTCCACATGTTGAAGGGCAGGAAGAGGAAAAGGTGTATGGGTGATGATGCTTTTGATGAAGATAGCTGTACCACCACCCTGTCGGCCGACCCGATCAGACCGATGGGCGACGTAACTAGGCAGCGAGAAGTTTATACCAGCATGCAGGTGTGTTTCGGTCACCAAGAGGATGTCTATCCCGTAGGATTGTACAAATTCCAGAATGCCAGGACGTTGTTCCCTTACGCCGTTGGCATTCCAGAAAGCGGCGCGTAATGGTCTACGCACAACGTGGTAGGCCATTACAGGGAGGATCTAGGGAACAGCTGCTCTAGTGTTTGCAGCAGGATCTGGTGTTTTTGTAGGACGTCAACATTGGCGTCCGTTATGGTCTGCATACACCTCCTCAGAATGGGAAGTGTCCGTTTAATCATATCCCCGAACCAATTGGACAGGGTTCTGAATTCCTCGAGGTCTGCCGAGGATATAGTAGCACATCCGAGTGGGGCCAATGGGGCCAACAGAGTGTTGCGTGCCGGTTGGGCATGTTGGGTTGGGGCCGGGGTGGGTACCTCGGCAGTAATGGTGACTGCATCAGACGCAGTCATTTGCTCAAGTAGAGCTGACCGCTGTCTTTCAGCCTTTCTTTGTTTCCTCTCTCGCTTTTCGCGAGAGGGGCGTGGAGCTGGAGTTACACTCTCCTCCACGCTGGTGGCTGGTGCAGTTTGCACATTTTGTGCCTGTGCAGGTGTGGTTTGTGCAGTTTCAGTCTGCTGCACAATTTTCTCAGCCTCGTTAAGGGCGGCGGCGAAGCTCACCCCTGCGCGGACTGGTGCCACATTTTTAGGACCGCGGCGGCGGCTATCAATGATTTTTTGCCGCGCTTCACACCCCTTGTATACACTTACATGGGGTTTGTGGCAATTGGCACACTCTTTTTGTTCTTTGTCGCAATTTGCAACAAGGTGTTCTCTTGCACAGCGTAAGCATGCGAGCTTTCGTTCACATGCTTGGCTGGAGTGGTGAAAACCCATGCATCTGCGGCATTGGGCTGGGCCGTCTTGCCCATAAAATCGCTCCACCTTGACGACAGTGTGGAACAAGGTGCGCACAGCGTCTATTGGCTGTATTTGTTGGTCCAGGACTTTGTCCACCACTACCAAATATAGTGGCATGGGTACTTTTTTGCACCCCTCCTCGGTCCAAATGGTCTTTCTCAGCTGCGCTCAGAGAGAGTCCCCTGATTATGCGTCTTTCGACGTTAGGACGCTGGAGTGAGTAGGAGTAGAAATGAATCTGCTCCTCTCTTAGGACTTGCTTAGCCCTTTCAAAGTCCTCGGACGTGTAGGTTCGGATATGAACCTTTCTTGGATTTCTTTGAGCCTCGAAGCCCTTGACCAATTTGGCCGCAAGTAGCATCATGACCTTGATGTGGTTCTTGAAAGAATCCACTATTATAGGCGGAACCTTAGGGCCCTTCTCGGTTAAGGGTGGTTCTTCGGCCCCTTGTGGGGGATGCAGACTCATATTGGAGGATTTTCTCTTCCTCCTGCGCTCAACGACGGTGAAGCCGTCGTCTTACGCGGTGTCGTCCTCCTCGGACTCTGTCTCAGACAGCAGGAGGTGTGGGTTGCTTGGTACGGTGCCTGTGGTAGGTTGAACTACCCGTTGTGGGGCCAAACCCTTACGTTTGGACCCCTTAAGCCTCTTGGCTGCAGGTTCTGCCACTTCAGGTGGGGATGGTTGGGAGCTAGTCCCAGGTTTTTGCCCGTCTAGGTCGCGTGGTCTTGGTCTTGTATTAAAGTCAGTCGGCACGGTTACCCTCCGGCTGCTTGTAGCGGACCCGACCCCCTCCTTAGAGGAGGAGGCGCCTATGCAAGCCATTACGGCTTGAGGTATTGGACCAGAGGTCCTTACCTTTGGCTGCGGCCTTGCAAGCCCGTTGTCTCGTGGTCCGTCAGTCAGTTTGTCTGTCGGGAATAGTTACCTGACTCTTTCAGTGCACGCACCCCTCCGAGTGCAGGATCGATGTAGAAGAAGAAGCGCTGTCGAAGATTGATGCGACAAGCTGCGGCTTGCTGTCAAACCTCTTGTAGCGTGATCGCGGGAACTGTGCTGTTTGATGCGACACGCTGCGGCTTGCTATCAAGCCTCTTGCAGCGTGACCGCGAGAACTGTGCTGTCGCTTGGCTAGGTAGTCCCTATTTGCTCCACCACGGCGCTGCAGTCGCTCCCCTTGCGAGAAGTACTGGAACTCTTTGCTCGATCCGCTCCAAGAAACGTGAACTGGATGTGTACTCCAAGCAAGTCGGTAAGCGAGTGAACCATACAACTATTTTTAAAACTACTTTTAAAGGCTTTTCTTACCAATGTTATTAAAGGAGATTCTGAAACTGGCCACCGTCGTTGTCCATGCGTTTTTGGTAACACTTTAGGAAATTATCCATTACTTGCCGTAGTTCACGTTGAGAAATGTTGGTAATTTCCTGACGGGGCCAGAAATCTCTATTAATAATTCCGTCCTGGAACACACTTCCAATTGTTGACATCGAAAGATTGGTTGTATGACCTGTTGCGGAGTCTGGTCGAAAAAGAAAGGACAAAATCACTCTCACTATCGTTTAATTCTCCAAAAAGGGGGGTGTGGGGGCAAATTGTGTTCACGTCTGTATGGGCATAAACTGTTGACTTGAAAAAAAAATTGGGCCTATAACTCATTCTCCGCTAATGGCGCACCATACACCAATTTTTTTGTCATGAAGGTATATTTCATGAACAGTATTAGGTTTCTCAGAGCTCCAATAACGATTATTTTGTGCATACACGTATCCATGAAAGTAGAATCAAGCCTGGTCCGTGAAAAATATTAAATGTGGGTCAATTTCGCCATTGTGTACACTATTGAGAGTCCACTCACAAAATGTGCGCCTAATTACAGGATCACCTGTTGAAGAGCGTGAGCCGTAAGAAATGCCTGCCTGTTGTGAAAGACGCCTGAGCGATTTTTGTGGGGAATTCTCCAAACGATGACCGATGTCGTCTAATGTTTCTTCGGTAAAAACCGCACGACGTCTTCTAGATATTTGAGCCTGAACACTTCCTGTGGCCTGAAACGTATTGTAATGTTTATGGATTATTGTACGGCCTGAAACTTTTACACCTGGAAATCTTTCAACAAACCGCACTTTCCCTTGGCGAGCTGACTGAATTAACGCATACAAATCATAAATGAATAGGTAAATAAATATACAAATAAATGAATGAATGAATGAATGAATGAATAAAAAGTACACGCTGTGCAGTAGAAAACAAACGCTGATCCATAATACGCTTTCTGACTAAGTACGGGACAAAATAATAAAGCACACTGGTAATAATTCCGCCACGTGAAATCAGCGTTACCTCAATACTGCATGATACTGCACTTCCAGAGCAGAGAAAAACAAGTCATCCGCGTAACCGTGTGTACATCAGCTGTTGTTATCGTGTTTCCGTTTGCGCAGTGGATAAACACGGCGCAGCGGTTCTGATGTTTTTGGGTCTCTCCGTATCATGTAACCAATTCTATTTTCAGTATGCACCTTATACTTCATGGAATGTGTAATGAAACTATTTCAGCAACGGTTTATCTTGTTGAACGTGAAGTAGATAGAAAAATAAGCTTCTATAGAAATATTTTGCTTAGTTATATAAAATAAGTAATAGTGAGTGAACCAGATTTTTAACCTTGGATTCCACTGATATTTGCTACTCATGTAGATGTAGGCAAATTCGTGTCATTATTCGCTCTGCTAATAACATCTCCTATTACTTTGTTATTATACAATCTAACCGATGAGGCGAGAGTAGCATTTAAGGCGTGAATAAACAGCTTGTAGTTGTGAAGCTTCCAGACAATCTGCCGGAATGGTGAACGAACCAGGGTGGCGTGCTTACGACAAGGACTATTTGGGTTTAACATTGCTGTGTAAGTTTCATCGCAACTTATACCTTAGTAAGGATTCACACGCCCCTTTGCTGCTCTAATCACTCCTACAAAGTAGAATATAGGTACCAATTACTTTCACCACAACAGGAGCACTTGAATTTGACTGGCATTTGGCATCTAGTTAGGCAGTAATGTATCGGAAAGCATGTTCGCTGACCTCCATTAAGTGAGCTAAAAGATCCAAAACAATTAACGGGTAGGTGGTAACAATCATGCGCACTACCCAGATAATCTGTGTACGCATTTATAAGGCCGCTCTGGCAATTTTCTCTTCTCGCTAACGAATGCAGGTAACATTGATTAGTTTCCTACGTGCTGGGGACTGCACTGCGTAAATAATTTGTTTCCCCACAAATCCACTCGGTAAACAGCGCTTAGTTCCCTTTTCCTTGAGACTTGCAGTAATGTTTAAACGGTTGACGAGACTCTCATTTTTAACTTTCCATCTGTGCTTTCCTGTTAAGCAAATATACCCTGGTTGTGTATTTTGCTAACAATATGGGCTGAAGAATGGAAAGTAAACATATATGATGACATGGATGTTGCTAAGTTATCTCTATTAGCATGCTTTCTTTTTCGTAACAAATTGAGATCAACATGCGGTCACTAGTTGGAAGGTTTGAAGCCTTGTATTATTTTATCTAAAATGGAAAACGCAAGTTCGAATATGTGTTGCTTTCGGGTTGTTATTCGAGGTTGCCAGGGTATTAAATTATCCTATTAAAATCCCCAAATGACAGTGCTTTTAAACATTCCCTTAATCGCCATTATTGTCACAGTATAACCTCTGCTGTACTTATATTTTCTCTCTCTTCACTAATCACAAAGCGCAATATTAATGACCTGTGGTTCCAAATATTTTTTGTACAGCTTGCCAATATGCAATAATATTTCTATCTCACCCGTGCACACGCAAATACGCATACACATGTTCTACAATCATATTGCTCACTATAACAAGTAAAAGGATCTCGCGTGATTTTGGCACAAAATGTTGGTGGTAATGTATAGGAATACCTGTGCGAAACTTGATTACTTTAATCATAACTAAACAAACGCGTATTAACAAGGAACGTTTACACGTTTTAATAAGTTAATAAACTACAATAATTACTTAATACTTCAGTGCTCATTGCTATTATTAGGCATAGGAATTCTTAGCGTTTACTTCAACTCATCTACTTTCACCATAATATGCCAATACGAAGAACAAACAACAGCGACCAAGTGAATGACGTCAGGTGAGTGGGGAGCTCTGGTGAGTGTTGTCTGCAAACAAGGGATGACTGACAAGGATGGGAGATGGTTTGTTACTACAACGACGTCAACGTGTGAAGTTCTGTAACAATTCAACTACATTTTCTAGTGCTTAGAATTTCTTAGTATTTACTTAAATATTTAGAAATTTGTAGGCTGCTTACCACGTAACTATTCCGATAATACACATAGATTTTTATTTTCTTGGTTTCAAAGATACAGAGGTATGTTTTCTTTTTAAGCTGCATCAGAGCAAGTATTTTGAAACTGCAGTTTTCTCTGCAATTAGAAAACATTTAACCTTAGGCTCCTGAAGAAGGAAAAAAAGGATAAATAAAAATATAAATATAAATAAATAAAAAAGAAGTAATTAATTAATAAGTAAATCAATAAAAGAAAGAAAGAAAACAAAACTTTGTGTATATAATGAATAATGAACTCAAAGTATTTTATACATGTTAGCAAATTGAAGAAATAAATATAATATTGGTAATAAACTTGCGGGAAAATGAAACAACAAAGCCCAATATTTACAGCATTTTACTGTACTTACAGCGCAATACCGCATTTTTGTATATTACAAAATATGAATGAACCCATTCTTCCCTAAATGTCGAATCAACTCTTGTGGAATGTATCTCGTAATTGTGCACGGCGTGTTCCACCACTGGGCTAGACTATTCGTGTGTTGCAAACAACAAACACAAAGCGACAGGTGAAGGTCAGCTGACACACCGGGTCAAGAATACTCATGCCCGGTGTACAGCATCCATTGTTTACGGTAGCACATCCACGGCAGTTTTCGGTCTCCGGATCCATCGCTGTATATGTGAATATAATTTGGATAATGATGGCATTGTTCTTTCAGGAATTGTTTCTATATAAGGTTAATAATGTGGTGTTTTTACCATTTCCATATTGTTTTCAGGATGCACAGCTCATCAGGGAAGAATATCTGTGTTTTGATTAAATGTGGAAATGTGGGAGATGATCAATTTACTTCTTGGAACTGCTGTTTCAGTCTTAGTGCGAAAGAGGTGGGAATTTTTCTTTTTCTTTTGTGCTTGGTTTTCTGGAAACACTAAAATGTTGTATTTTAAAACTATGTGAGAGCATCATTTTAAGGGCATGTTTTGTTCCTGTTTTAATGGGAGGCTCATCTGTTAAGTAGCAATTGGGCTACTTAATACGCTTGGTATTATGTTAAGTAATCCAGTTCAGGGTTGGCTACCTTAATTAAAAAAAAAAAAAAAAAAAAAAAAAAAAAAAAAAAAAAAAAACCACGAATTTTAAATTATTTTCATACTACAAGGTTATAACAACAGTGAGCTCCTATTTTCTATTCGTCAAGGCGCAATTAATTGTACTGCCTGACAATAGAAAACCACAGAAACGGAAGGCAGCGACTGCAATTTGCAAGCTTGTAACAATACTATATTACTGCTCGAGTCCTTCTGCCCAAGGTCTCTGGTCTTTTAGCGGGGACTGGAGAGACAAGAAGTTGCCCATATTCACCACTTAACGTCTGTCACGACTTAGCTTTGGCAGCACACGCGAGTCTTAAGTACCAACATTATCGTACACCCAAGACAAAGCATACCATGCTGAGAAGTGGCACACAGGATATAAAACTTTGCAGAGTAAAAATTAGCGGATAAACGTGTTTTGGTATATAAAGATCATGATTCGTTTTGCATTGTTTACACCTTGATGCTGATTTTTTTATACGTCGATTCTTGAAAATCTGATCAGGATTCCAGGAGTCCAGGAGTGAGTACGAGTCGCCTGAGTTAACCCAGGCGGATGGTAAGGTGGCCACAGTACCTATCCGTTTAATTACGGATTTACCCGTGCGGTGGTATAGGTTTGTCTAGTTTTACAAGCTTTGGTATTTTTATGTGTCTGATGGCGCAGGTTGGGTTCCTGTATTGTCCCTGGCGGCGGGATGTGTCAGGTCTTGGATGACTAGCCATCCAAGCGACCATTGCCCTACTGTTTACTTCGTCGGCCGCTGGTGGAACCGTCGAGCAATGCAGTGCCAGTGACAGGAAACCGAGAGGAATAGGTGACAGGTGTCGTGGTGCCAAGTGTATTTACATTTGGCGGTTTGTGAAGGGATAGCGGTACTTACCAGCCCAGGGCGTCCTTGGGTAAGCGGTAGCTCTGTCTCCGCCTAGGTAGGCGATGGTCGTATTGCCCCAGGGTGTTGACCAACTGGTTTGGGTGAGGTGTGAGTTTGGCATACATTGTGCGAGTCCTGTCCCGCACGACGTCCACAATGTATAGTATGCCGGAATGAGTGTGAAGGATGTGTGATGGAAACCTACGGTCGGTATCGTAGATCATCCTAAGCGCCCTGTTCTGCACGGCCTGCCAACGTTGGTTGACTACTGAAGCTCTTGTCTCACTCCTGCCACGACTGCTAAGCTGAGCCAATGAGCAACATCCTCAGGGTTTGCGTGAGTTTGTCGAAAAATGACAACAGAAGTGTAGTTTTATGAGTTTTAACACTTAAAAGAAACTCAATGTCAATAAATGGAGGTGTGCCGATCATTAGTTAACACAAACTATTGTTTCACTTGCGACAAGCAATTGTCGTTGTGCTTCAAAGCAACGCCAAGCGCCGAATGTGTTTTACGAGAGGCATCCACACATTTCGTTTTTAAAAAGAAACCGTTAGTCTCTTGTTGCGTCAGACTGATGAAGTCCAAAGAGTGTCCACATCGACCACTGGTATCCACTGAATTTCCGTATAACTTAAAATGAAATTAATCATTGTTTCCCATAATGCTGTCAGCAGTGAGGTACTCGATTGAAAAAGAAGTGTGTTAGGAACAGTGAAAACTATTGAGTGTATGAGTGCTCACGTGTGCGGCTTTCTTTACTTCAGTAAAACACCTTCTTTGCTAAGTAGTCCAATTCCTACACTACAAGATAAGGCGAAAGTGAAATACATACATGACAAAACCAACGTCTAATCTCCTATTAAATACCCATATGTATTCTATAAAGTATAAAGATTAACCGCGATGATAAATTCAGTGGAACGCTTACACGGGAAATAAGGATAAGTCATAAATGTATTTTGTTTACCATGTGTTCTATTTGCTGCGATACCTATCCTTGACAGAAAAATGCTGGAGAATTTATTTCATGAGTGTAAAAAAAAAAAAAAAAAAAAAAATGAAGTTTGAGGAAAGTCACAGTAACGGTACTAATGTGTTGTTACGGGTGGTAGTGGTAACGGGAGCAGTCGTACTTGTGGCGGTGGCGGTGGCGGTGTCGGCGGCGGCGGCGGTAGCGGTGGCGGTGGCGGCGGAGGTGACGGTGCCGGCGGCGGCGGTGGCAGTGGCGGTGGCGGTGGTGGTAGTGACGGTGGCGGTGGCGCTGGGGGCGGCGGTGGAGGCGGCGGTGACGGTGGTGGTGGCGGTAGCGGTGGCGGCGGCGGTGACGGTGGCGGTGGTGGTGGAGGTGGGGGCGGCGGTGACGTTGGCGGTGGCGGTGTTGGCGGCGGTGACGGTGCCGGCGGCGGCGGTGGCAGTGGCGACGGTGGTGGTAGTGACGGTGGCGGTGGCACTGGCGGCGGCGGTGACGGTGGCGGTGGTGGTGGAGGTGGCGGCGGCGGTGACGTTGGCGGTGGCGGCGGCGGTGACGGTGCCGGCGGCGGCGGTGGCAGTGGCGACGGTGGTGGTAGTGACGGTGGCGGTGGCACTGGCGGCGGCGGTGACGGTGGCGGTGGTGGTGGAGGTGGGGGCGGCGGTGACGTTGGCGGTGGCGGTGGCGGCGGCGGTGACGGTGCCGGCGGCGGCGGTGGCAGTGGCGGTGGCGGTGGTGGTAGTGACGGTGGCGGTGGCGCTGGGGGCGGCGGTGGCGGCGGCGGTGACGGTGGTGGTGGCGGTAGCGGTGGCGGCGGCGGTGACGGTGGCGGTGGTGGTGGAGGTGGGGGCGGCGGTGACGTTGGCGGTGGCGGTGTTGGCGGCGGTGACGGTGGTGGTGGCGGCGGCGGTGACGGTGGTGGTGGCGATGGTGGTGGCGGCGGCGGTGACGGTGGCGGTGACGGTGGCGGTGGTGGTGGAGGTGGGGGCGCCGGTGACGTTGGCGGTGGCGGTGTTGGCGGCGGTGACGGTGGTGGTGGCGGCGGCGGTGACGGTGGTGGTGGCGGTGGCAGTGGCGGCGGCGGTGGCGGTGGCGGTGGCGGTGGCGGTGGAGGTAGTGGTGTTGTTCTTTTCCTTGGAGGGGAAATGCATTATGCAGGCCAGTCTCACTAGCAACTTGAGACTCCCGCCCACTAAAACCCCTCCAGCATATCAGTGCAGCTCTGTGAAACTACCTCTCGGCATTACTTCGCAGGCTGAAACCGTTATCTATCTTTTATTTTATTTTCATCTGTTTACTTTCCTTTCATAATAGTTACAATCATTTTTTGAATTATTTCCCAGTTTGTTTTACTCTCTAGCATTTTTTCAATTATATTATCAACTATCAGGTTTACTCCTATCTTTCTAGTGCATTCGTTTCTTATATCATCCCATTTACAGCAGCAAAGTACGGTGTGCTCTGGAGTATCTATTTCTCCACAATATGAGCAATTTTATTAAATCAAATTACTGTTTACGATATCCATTTTGTGCAAGTAGGTTTTAAACCTACCGTGTCCTGACAGGAACTGGGTTAGATAGAAGTCAAGTGTTCCGTGTTTTCTGTTACTCCATGGTTTTATCTGCGGTATGAGCCTCTTTGTCCATTCTGCCACTTCAGTTTCTATTTCCCACTCTATTTGCCACTTTTTCATGGTATCTTTTCTTGCTAGTTTTTTTTGAGTTTTCCTGTATTCTGTGCCGTATGTAAATTCTATAGCCAATAGATGTATGGGTATAGTGCCCGCAATAACTTGGATTGCTTTTGTGGAGACCGTTCTATAAGCACAAGCAATTCTTATAGCTACCTTTCGCTGGTCCCTTTCTATCAATTTTCTGCAAGTATTTTTCTGTAACCAGGTGTTCCAAACAGGTGCGCAGTACAATATAATTGAGTTTATCACACTTCCCAATATCCTTCTTTTAATTGTTTTAGGCCCTCCAATGTTTGGCATTAATCTTCTCAACATTGCAACAGTTTCTTCTGCCTTGCTTGTAACATATCTAATGTGCGCCCACATACTCATATTGTGTCCCATTGGTATTCCTAAGTATTTTATATACGGTTTAGATTTAATTTCCTGATTTCCAAAAGGTATTTTTATTTCCTTTATTGTTCTCCTTCCCTCTAAGATGACAATTTCTGTCTTCTCTGGTGCTAATCGCAGTCCTTTCCGGAGCATCCATATATCAATTTTCTTCATACACCACAAGATTTTTTCTTCCACCTCCCCTTTTGATTTACCCAGTATTACCATAGTCAGATCATCTGCATATCCTATGGTTTTGACTCCTATTGGTAAGTCCAATTTTAATGCATCATCATAATATACGTTCCATAAAGTTGGTCCTATTATGGAGCCTTGTGGGACCCCACAGCTCATGTCCAGGCGCAGCTTTTCTTCTACGTGGATTTTTCTATCCTCCAGATAACTGCATATAAGTTTAATTAAATACGGAGCTATTTTCCTTCTTTTTAATTCGTTTATTGTGCCCAGCCATGGTGCTGAGTTGAAAGCATTTTAACATCGAGCGTGACCATAATGGCATATATGTTCTTCTTTTCTTCTAGTTCTGATTTTATATGACCCTTTATGGTCTCAAGGGCATCTAGTGTTGACAGACCTTTTCTAAAACCGAATTGTCTTTCTGAAAATCCCTCTTTGGTTTCGATCTCCTGTATAAGTCTTTTAAGTATTTATTATTTGCTCAAAAAGCTTCCCAATGACGTTTATCAAACGCAATGTACGCAATACCTCCAACTTCTTTCCTGGGTTTTTCAATTAATGTTAGTCTGGCTATTTTCCATTCTTGGGAAAAATCCCTTTAATTATTTGTTCATTTATTATTTCTTCTAGAACATTAGGTTTTTGTGTTGCAATAATCTTTAAAACCTCTGGTGGGATTCCATCAGGTCCTGCTGTCTTTCCTCCTTTTATTCGTCTACCGGCTTCTATAATCTCCTTTTTTGACACAGAGGTATTTCCTTTCTGTTGACCTTTATTTCTGGCCATATATTCATTTTATGTTCTGGAAATAAAGTTTTCGCTATCTTTAGTTGGTCTTCGTCTTTTAGTCGTACTGGAGAGCGGAATCCAAATTTTCCTGTAATTATCTGGTATCCCTTCCCCCAAGTGTCATTATCAATTTCTGTACATAGTTGCTCCCATGCGGTATTTTTTGCCGCCTTAATAGCATTTTTAAGTGTTCTTCTGCTTTCACTACGTATATCTCCTGCGTTTCATGTTCATTCCTCCTATTTTTTTCTGTTTGCTCTTGTAACTTTCCTTCTAGCATCATTACTATTCTTCCTTAGTTGTGCAATGCTATCACTCCACCAGTAGGCTGCTTTATGTTTCTTGCTAGCACATTTCTTTTTAAATGCATAATTGCAAACATTTTCCATCATTCTTCCAAATTCACTAGGCTGGTAGGTGCAGTCTGGACGTCCTGTTTCTAGTTCAAGCTTGGCGAGTAAAGCATCCTTATACTCTTCTTTATATATCCAGCCTTTTGGATATGATTTCGCTTGTTGTTTTATCATTGGAGCTGGCCTTTCCAAGACAGTATATATGTTTTTATGGTAACTCAGGTTTTTCTCTCGAAAGGAGGTTTTTTTTCCATCATTTAAGATGATGTAGTCGTTTTGGTTTACCCACTCAGCCAATGTGCTGCCTTTTTTTTTTTTTTTTTTTTTTTTTTTTTTTTTGTTATCTTGCTGCATATTGCAGAGACTTACTTGGTCTAAGAAGAATTGTAATTCCTGCTCATTTTTTGTGGGGGAAACATAACACGAGAATATAACCATCTCGTCAGTTTCCACCCATATATATCCTTTGCCCTTACCACTTTTCGTTATCTTGGAGCCATTTGGTGGTACATAAATGGCAGCATCTACATATTCATCGGTTAGCCATGTAGAGCTCATGTTAGCCATATTGACATTTGGCTCTGCTATTATGGCTAAATCCACTTTACATGATACACATTTATGTATTAGAAGATCCGTAGCTTGTTTTGCTCTATCGAGATTTACCTGTGTTATTTTCGTGCTTGATTGGTATAGACCTTCCTTTTCTCCATTTTCTGCTTTTCTACAAGCTTTTTATATTCAGGGCATCGCATGGATTCTGCCTTATGCTTGGTTGACTGACATAAGTAGCATTTAGTTGGGTTTTCGCATTCTTTAATTTTATGCTCCTTGTTACCGTAATTATGACACAGTTGTACCACTTCTTCAAATGAGCAATTCTTCGCCACATGGCCTACCTTATGACATTTGTAACATCTTTTTAAATTGCTTACTTACTTAACTCTCCATCTGTCCCATCCGTCTCAAATTTTTTTTCTGTTAATCAGTCTATTAGTAGCTTCAATGTTGACAGAAACGCATATTTCACACCTCGTGAATTTGCTCGTTCTGCCATTTCTAAATTAAAAATCTCCTCATTTGTGCTGAATTCTTGTTTCACTATTTTTATTACTTCGTCTTCCTGTACAGTCTCATCTATGTCTAGAATCCTAACTGTTTTCTTTCTTGCCTGTACTTCAACCTCTGAAATTTTTGCTAGTTTAGCTGTTAACAACTGCTTAAAAGCGTTTCTCTCATTTACGTAATTTCCTTTTATTTTCAGTTGGACATTTCCGTCTCTATTTTTACTTTTCTGAATAATGGTTACTCCTTTAATATTTACCTTTTCTTTAACATTCTTGATAATATCAGCATATGTCCTCTCCCCAATGGGCTTAATAATTAACGTATCCTCATGCAAAGGTTTTATTCTTCTGACTTCCTCCATTTGGTCGTCCTGTATTGCACTTTCCCCTTCTCTCTTACTGTACATTGGTATTTGGATATCATTTCTCCTCTCGAAGTATTCCAGAATTTTCCTGGTAACTCCGTATCTTGTGACTTTGTAGTTACACATGCAGTTTTTGCTCCTTCATTCTTCCTCATTATATTCAGGATCTTTTTTAGATTTATCATTAAGTGGGTTTTATCTTCTGTTGTTCTGCCTCCATCTTCAGTAGCAATGATATAAATGAATCTCTTGCATTTTTGTTCTCCAGATCTTCTCCCACTATCTCATTTGCTGTTATGCTACATAATATTCTTCCTGCTTGTAGTCTACCTTCCTTTATTGCTTTTAAAATCTGCGGGATTGTGTATAAAAGCTTATTCATAAGCTTCCCTTCTTTATCATCTGTCCCGTTAGTGATGATTAGGTCTTCGTCTTCATCCTTTAGCGCCTCACCTTTTATCAGCTGGCTGTTTGTATACACCTTTTCCGGCGAAATTTCTTCTGTTAGCTTTTGTAATTCTTCCTCGCTTAGATCCTTATTTAATTCCTTATTTATTTCCGCAGTTTTCCATTGCCTTTCTAATATCTTCTAAACAATTGTCTGAATGCTTGCATCAGTGGTTTCTTTGACTCTTTTCTTTGCATTCTCTGCGAGCTCTTCCAAAATTTCGGGTATGAAATTTATTGTCCCAGGTATTCCTTTTATATAATCATCATTTTTATATAATCAAACAGAGTTCTAATGGCGTCCTTTATTTCCTTTCTAGTATTTGGAATATCTTTTATTACCTTGCTCAGTACTGCGATTTCCTTCGACATTTTCTACATTAACTCCTGATGCATATGGTGTTCTTGCTCTACTTTTTGAAGAAACAAATCTTGTTCTTCTCTACTCCTCAGTTTCTCAGGAGTCTCCAATCGTTTCCTTTTAGCCTCCCTGATCACATTTTCCTTGTCAGGTTCAGTCGTACTGGGTTTGCTTAATTCACTTTGCGCTGTACCTAGGGTACTTTGAGAAGAAATGACCAAGTTCATATTGCCAGTTGAACTCCGACACTGAGGGGGAGATCATCCAATTAAAGGTCGTCTTCTGAAGGGATAATAATTCCCTTCGAGGTGATCTATTCCTTGTTCTAGTGTTTCACATTCCATTTCACTTGTTCCAGTAGCATTATCTTGCATCCCGGCCTGGTTCCCCACCGTAGACACATGGCAGTAGCTGGTTGACGGTCGGGTGGGGCCTGCCCTCACACCACCATTCCCGACCGGTTCTGGGGATCCGACGCCCCTGTCCCGTAAATTTTCAGTTCTAATACATGTCCAATTTCTTAGCCGGTCGGCACCATAAATCCAGCCTAGCCAGAGCCCTGTTAGCCATCCAAGATATTAGTTGGACGTTGCCCGCCCCACACGTGGCCAAATTAACATGCCGGACGTAGGGTTGGTCTTTGTGGGGCTTGTGGTGGTGGTGGTGATGGTGGTGATGGCGGTGGTGGTGATGGCGGTGATGGCGGTGCTGGTGGTGACGGCGGTTTTGATGGCGGTGGCGGTCGTGGTGGTGGTGGTGTTGGTGGTGGTGACGGTGGTGGTGGTGATGGTGGTGTTGGTGGTGATGGCGGTGGTGGTGGTGATGATGGCGGTGGTGGTTGTGTTGGTGGTGGTGGTGGAAATGGTAGTGGTGGTAGAGGTGGAGGTGTTGGTGTTGTGTCGGTGGTGGTGGAGGTGATGGTGGTGGTATTGATGGCGGTGGTGGTGATGGCGGTGGTGGTGATGGCGGTGGTGGTGATGGCGGTGGTGGTGGTAATGGTGGTGGTGGCGGTGGTTAGTGGTGATGGTGGTGGTGGCGGTGGCGGCGGTGTTGGAGTTGGTGGTGGCGGTGGTGGTGGTGGCGATGGTGGTGGTGGCGATGGTGGTGGTGGTAGTGGTGGTGTTGGTGGTGCTGGAAGTGGTGGTGTTGGCGGTGGTGGTAGTGATGTTGGTGGATGTGATGGCGTTGGTTGTGGCGGTGGCGGAGTTAGTGGTGGTGGTAGTGGTGGAGGTGCTGGTGGTGCAGGTAATGGTGGTGTTGGCAGTGCTGATTATGTTGGCAGCGATTTTGGTGGTGGTGGTGGCGGTGGTGGTGATGGCGGTGGTGGCGGAGGTGGCGGTGATGGCGGTGGTGGTGACGGTGACGATGGTGGTGTTGGGGGCGGTGATATTGTCGGTGTTGACGGTGCTTGCATGGGCGTCGCGAGGGGGTGGGCAAGGGGGGCCGCGGCCCCCCCCCCTTGGAAGTTGGTGAACTTACTGTGTAATCAATTGCTGACTATTGAAATATTATTTTAATTTTGATGTAAAGAACTTTTATTTAGCACCAATTAATACGGTTATCCGCAACAAATACAGTAACTTTTGATAATAAAATAAGGAATTAATATTATCTGTTAGCAAACTTCCAGCGTTTGGCCCTCCCCTGGAAGATAGCCTGCCGACGCCCATGGGTACTTGTGGTGGTGTTAGCGGTAGTGGTGGCTGTGGTGGTGATGGAGGTGGTGGTAGTGCTGGCGGTATTGGTGGTGGCGCTTGTGGTGCTGGTGATGGCGGTGGTGGCGGAGGTGACGGTGATGGTGGTGGTGCCGGTGTTGGCGGTGACGGTCGTGGTGGTGGTGGTGGTGGTGATGGCGGTGGTGGCGGTGGCAGTGGTGGTGGTGGTGGCAGTGGTGGGGGTATACGAGAAACACTTTCTGGTACATTCAAGCCATAACACCATACTTCAGCTATCACTGATCTAGTTTGGATCGAATAGTGAGGTTTGAAATTCCGCTACCAAATTCTTCTCTGCGACTGTTTTTAGTGTAAGTGTTAGAATATTCTTTAAGAACAGTTGTCTGAGCACCAAGTTAGCTTCTGGCCGAATATAAACCGTAATTGTTTTTTTCACCACTGGTAAAATTTTAACATTCAGTTAATTTTTGGCTGCAAATCTAGTGTTATTTTTTAAGGAAGAAAAAAAGTTAAATCTCGTTTCCTTGGCTCATTTCATATATGTTAGAAACAGAACTGAATAATAAATTACGTGGTTAACAAAAATTTACCTCTGCAGGAAATAATGAGATTATTGCGAAGGAGCAATATTTTGCTGGTGGTTTTATATAACAGGTAATACTGTGGATAAATATTATGAGGATGAAGGAACTCTGATAACAGAACTACTGAATAAAATTAAGGGAGGCTTGATGCTTTCTGCTGGCATTTTTATGGTACGAATTTGCTAAAATATCCTATACCTATGCTTTATGAATGTCTAAGCTATCAGCCATGTTGAGAAATTCATCCAATATTTTCGTAACAGTGTGATCAAGGCATTTTCAGTCGGCTGTAATTGTCCCAAACTTTTTTAATCACTGAAGAATTTTTGGTATTCAAGGATCCACCTTAAGCGTTTGCTTATGTTTTCAAGTGGCTTACACAATCTACAAATTAAAACAGCCGATTGGTAGCTTTCTGGTTTACTTCTGTTAGTATCAGTCAGTGAATTGGTTTTGTTATAGAGTTTCGCCACTTTTCTGGGAGTACTTATTTTCATTAGATGTAATCAAATATTTTGAAGAGATAATAATCCGCCAGATGAGAATTAGTATGGAATATTATTTGGTCCGGTGCTGATACTCTTACAGTATTTTGGTGTATATTGTATTTCTTCCAAAGTAATTTTATCATTGTAGCTCTCTTCTATATAGAAATCTATTTCGTGGGGTTCCAATTAAGAATTATGTTGTGTCATAGTTTCTGTTTATCTATATTAGTGAAAAGGTGCCAGCTAGTGTGTGGGCGATGATTCAGTTATGACGGCGTTGCTCTTATTTTGACAAAGAGCTGTTAGTTTGTTGCTCTTGTGTATGCTTCTAATATTTACTACGTAAATATTTCTAGTATGTCTAATATTTAGTACTAGTAGCTGCATTCGATTCAAAATTTCGATGTCAAGATTTCACAGGAAATGTATGCTTGAGGCCCCATGAATCCAAATATGTGCGTGTGTATCTGTGTGTATGTCTGCCTGTGAACAACATAAAAACGAAAAGTCGGTTGAAAACCAAAGTTTAATATTTTTCAAGGATGCTATATAAAGATTTCCAAGAAAATTCCTCCACCCTAAATTACTCTTTACACGTAAATGTTTCGAAAATTTTGATTTTTCTCAAAAGTGGCTCAAACGATTTTGATTAAAATGCCATGCGTTTAAGATATTTTATGGCAAATGAAATGTATATTTGAAATTCTCTGGGTATAGCCCAGTAGTCCTGTTGACTCTTGATGACTTCTGCATAACTGGTAAACCATAAAAGATACACCAAATCTAACTGTGCAAAACTGTAGATCTCCTTAAAACACAGAATTTGTTTCATATTCAATTTTTTGTTTAGTTCACTATTTTCCGAGAATTTGCTTGTTTTTGCTTTCAACTTTAAAGCTCATGTACTTTTCTTTAATCAGAATCGTTATTCTTTTCTCCGTGCATTGCAAGCGGTTGTTACCACGATGGAAACACTTGAATGCGGTCTTCGTAAGATATAACCATGACATTTTTTGTTACAATAAATTTGAATGGAAAAATCTACAGTGAGGCTGTAGGAGAGCATTAAGCTTCGAGGAACTACCATTCAACCATAGGTATACGTGAAATTGTTTCATTTTAAGTTTAATTGATATTTATTATTTGTTATAATGCCGCTTTCTGCTGTTCCTACTATTCGTTCATTTTTATGTTCCAGGACTTTTCATAATATCTTGTAAGAAAATCAAGTGCTGCCCCTTTACAGGGAAAACGATCTATGTGCTTGCGGAATCTCTTAGCCAAAATCATGGAATATTTGGTGAAATTAAAAATACGCAGTGCTTAGGTAACTAGGTGATGTTTATTATCTTTTGGCCTTGCAAAGCTAATGTCATTTTAAAGGAATCACATAACGACCAACTTTCAAACGGCTAACGCTTAAAGCCGAATTATTACCATTTTCCCCTGGCATCTACAAGTAAATTAGTAATAAGTTCTGAAACTGTTTATCTCGATTAACATGAAATAGATCTTTAAGAGTATGTTGTATCAATGCAGAGAAAGTCATGTGAGTGCAACGCATTAGATTTTTATTGAAGATCAGGCATAATTTGTTGGGATGTTTGGTGAGACGTGTATGACAGATATGTTAACTATGCCTTCTGTCTCTCGCTCTAATAGTTTTTCCACCCATTGCTCTAAGTCGATGAAATATAACTTTATTTTGCAATGTAAGGCACCTTTTATATTTGTACGAAGTGCCATGGAAAATGTTGTAACGTGTAGATCTTAGAATTTAGCAGTACTACATCCTCGATATCTAAGGGTGTTTCTACAAGTTCTCCCTTTCATTCGGAACGCCACCAGAAGCTATTATAAACAATTAAGTCGGCTAGCAGAATGCATGCCTTTTGTAACTGATTAGTTAACTCCTTCACACCTTGTAGGTCAATAGATTAGCTATTTGGTAAATGAATAATGTAACTGCAATAAGTAATGAAATTGTAGATGCTAGTGATTTAAATTTAGTCACTGGTTATTATGTGCTTACTATAGAACGAAATTGTATGGTGTAGTTCTTGTTGTATACGCAATATTTTCTGATGTTTATTGCAGAATTATTTTTAAAATTTTAAAACGGTGTGTAAACATTAACTTCTGTGGGAATGTATAGTACTGGTATATGAATTCATTTAAGTTGTACTGAAGCAAAAGGGATGTCATACATCTAGTGAATAATTTAACTTCGATTGCTGCTGCTTATAAAGTCATATGTGATAATATTTAATGTCCGTTCTTATCCTGTAGGCCACTACAGGGGGTGGGCTTTGGTGATACTTTAAGCAAAATGATAACTGGGAAATGACATTTGGAAAATAAACGTTCCAGGCTTGAGTATAAGGTACCCGGCCGGCATTTGCAGTTATGAGAACTGAGGAAAACCTGGGAAAAACCTCAATCAGGGAGACCTTGGGTGCGTTTGAACCACAGACCTCCCGCTCGCGAGTTAGGCTTTAACGAGCTTGGTCACCCAGGTTGGTTAAGTGTGCTATGCTCTGCGTCAAGTTAAGTAAATAAAGCTGTTTTGAATTCCGGTGGTTCTATGTTTTACTAATTTATTCTTATGGTGTAAGTGAAGTTTTATAATGCATCTCAGTGAGGTGCTGGATGTTATCATTGTGTGAACAAGTTACTTTCAAAATTGCTCGGGTATCTACTGAATTGTCGTGTAAGTTTTTAAGCTGTATGTGGTTCAGAGGGTGATGTTGCTAGCTGGTGTTTAACTGGCTGTAGAAATTCATCTTTTTCGATTTCTGTTTAGCATTTTTCTTTGGTAATTAATGGAGAACACAGCTGTTATAGACTGAGACTTCAGAGTGATTATCCTCCTAAGCAACTATTTGAGGGTTCACTTGAAATAGGCAGTTTGTTCTCTGTAGAAGCGATTGTGGATTGAGTTTGTGTACTTCCATGGTGATTTGTGTTGACTCCAACCTGATGTTCATTTTTTCACAGTTGTTCTACAATGTACCATTTCTCATTTAGTTATCTTTATTACATTTTATTATACCACTTAGTGCTTAGTAGTCTAGAACAGGGTTCGAATTAATGGGGGGAGGGGGACGGGGGATTTTCCTGTCTCATTAAATTATGGGTGTTTTTGATGTTGAAAGATACAAATATATTGTATTCCAAGCTCAACTCTTTATTCCCACTAATTATCAACAGCAGGTTACCAACTAACAAAAAATAAAAATGGTTATATCATTTCTCTTGACAACCAGGATGGGCAACATAAGAACAAATGCCACAGACACTCCCCCTCCTAATGAACGGTTAAAAATCTTGCAGGAAGTCGCACAGATCTCCCACTGCGCGTTGTTTGATTTATACTATTTGGTAGTTATGGTGTCAAAGTGGTGGGTAGATGTTTCACATGTGGGCTTTGGGCTGGTCCATGAGATTGGTTCACTGGATAGGCTGGTTTTAAACGGTCAATAGAGATTGTGTCATGTTTATTATTGCGATTAATAATGAAGAATTTGCTCCCTCTTCGAATAACTTCGAGTGGACCTTCATAAGGCTGTTATAGAGGTTTTCTTACTATTATATATCTACTCTCACGAACACATGGGTCGCGGAAGATAATGCAGGATGCACGAAAAATCGTTTTAAATCTGGGTTTTTTGATGTACTGCTTAATTTTCATGAAATGCATCTCTTAGTTGTTTCATATATATGTCATTTTTGTGTCATCTAGTTGATTAGGAACGAAGAATTCTCCTGGTAGACAAACTGATTGACCAAAAAGTAGTTCTGAGACTGCATATCCATTTTCGGGAATTACATTTCATAATCCCAGAAGTACAATTGGAAGAATATTTACCCAGTTATCTTTGAGGTGGCATCTCAGTGCAGTCTTCAGTGAACGATGCCATCTTTCCACGTTACCGTTTGCCTGTGGGTGGTAAGCGCATGTTCGGAAATGGCGTACTCCTAGTACGATGTTGAGACTTTTGAATAGTTCTGATTCAAATTGTTGTCCTCTATCCATTGTCAGATTGAAAGGAGTTCCGTAACGTGAGATCCACGGAGAAATGAAAACTTGGGCTACAGATTCTGCAATGATGTCTTTAATTGGAATTGCTTCTGGTCAAGAAGAGAATCGATCAATGATTGTCAGGATATATTTATTATCTATATCCTTGAGATACTAGAAATCGTCCCATGATGTCCATGTGCACATGTTCAAATTTTCGTTGAACAAACGTAAACGTTCCCAATGGACTTCTTGTGTGTCTACCAATTTTCGAACGCTGGCATTTAACACAAGCTCTTGCCCATACTTTCACTTGCTTATCAATCGCAGGCCATACGAACCTGTCTCATATAAGTTGTGATGACCGCTTAGGAGAATGGAGGGAGTACCTCAGGGTTCGGCACTAAGTGTCACGCTCTTTGCTATAGCAATTAACTCCATCTGGAAATGTGTTCCACCTGGAGTTTCGTCATGTCTATTCGTAGACGACTTCGCTGTTTATTGCACTTCGCAGCGCACGGCGTTATTACAACGGCGCCTGCAGCAATGTTTGGACAACCTTAGAGAATGGAGCTTCAAAAACGGCTTCCGTTTCTCAACTGAGAAGTCAATCTGCGTTAATTTCTGGCGTCGTAGTCGACAATTACCACCTTCGCTCCGTTTCGGTAAAGATTTACTTCCCTTCGCAGATGAGACGTGCTTCCTGGGTTTCATCCTGGACAGGAAGCTTAGTTGGTCGTCACATATTGCACAGCTAAGAGTACGATGTGACCGTTCCCTAAATATCATGCGAGTACTAAATGGCAAATCGTGGGGAGCAGATCGGACAATTTTGTTGCGAATATATCGTGCATTGATCCGATCCAAATTAGACTATGGGTGCATTGTTTACCTATTCGTCAGCACGGCCATCTGTGCTGAGAAGATTAGACGCGGTCCACAATAGGGGCATTCACATTGCAATAGGACCTCTTCCAACAAGCCCAGTGGTGAGCCTTTACGCCGAGTCCGCAGAACCTCCTCTGCAATATCGGCTTAAGATTCTCTTGGCAAATTATGGCTGTGCGCTTAGATGTATGCCTAAGCACCCAAAGTTCGCTTCTTTTTTCACCACCACTCTAAGAGAACGATATAGGAATAGCACCCTTAGTCCTAAGCCTGCGGGGTTTCGTTTCCAAGATCTTCTAATGAAGCTTGGAGTGGAACTGCCTAGGATGCTTGCCAAGGGCGAGAGGCTTTACCCGCCTTGGCTATCTGGCACGCCCCATGTAGATCTTAGGATGACCGCACACCAGAAGTCCACGATACCTATTTCAAGTATCCGCACGTGTTTTTTAGAATTTTTGTCAGGCCACACTGACCGCCGATGTATTTACATCGATGGGTCAAAGAGCACCAACGGTGTTGGATGTGCTTATGTTTATGGAACCGAACCACATACATTCGGTTTTCCAAATAGCACTTCCATTTTTACTGCAGAGCTTTATGCAATTTATCGAGCCGTTTTGTATGTCCGCCGTCGTAAATTAGGTGACTGCGTGATTTTGAGCGTTTCCCCTAGTGCACTGCAGAGCCTTTGTCAGTTGTACAACCCCCACCCTATTGTACAGCGTATCCAGGATGCCCTCCATGTTTTACACGCTTCTGGCGTTGACGTGTTGTGTGCATGGATTCCTGGTAACGTAGGTATGTCGGGGAACGAAATGACGGATTTGACAGCAAAGACGGCAACTACAGAACCCAGTGTTACCATCTCACGTGTTACTTCGGAAGACTTTAGGCTTGAAGTGCGGAGAGCGGTGCTGTCGTGTTGGCATGAAGAGTGGTCATCTAGCCGCGGTAATAAGCTTAGAGAAGTGAAAGAACTTCCGATAAACTGGGTAACTTCCTGTCACACATCTCGCCGCGAGGAGGGTAGTTTGGCTCGACTAAGAATAGGGCACTGCAATTTTTCACATGGTTACCTATTTAAAAGGGACCCTGCCCCTCTATGACCGCTGTGTGACAACCTTTTGTCAGTTCGCCAGTGCTGCTAGAGTGTTACTCTCTAGTGCACCTTCGAGATTCTCTACAGCTGCCTGCCAGACTTGCAGAGGTCTTAGCGGACGACAAAACAGCGGTTGATAAAGTTTTTAATTTTTTAGCGGAGTGCAATATCAATTTGAGGATTTAAAATTTTAGTTATCTGTTTATACTTTTGGACATATTTATCACCTTGTTTCAGTGGCTATTGCCACTGGTTTTTACCTTTTGTATATATTTTTCTTGTTGCTAGTATTTTTATTTTTGAGTAAAATTTATATCTGGCTATTGCCATGAATCTTTTAAGGGCGCTGATGTCCTCGAAGTTGAGCGCCCTTAAATTAAACCAATGCAAAACCGCTTAGGAGACGAAGGAGACAATTTGTGAAATAAGTCAAATACTTGTTTGCGTATCGCTTCAGGCATAAATGGACGGTCTTGTTCATCACAATATAGTGAAATACCTAAACCAGGAACAGGTTTCAGTGAAAGTCTCAGAGCACTGTTGTTACTTTCTTGAAGGAAATTTTGCAAATCAGAATCATCCGTAGCCGGGATTTGAAGCACGGATCTTCCAGTCTCAGTTATTATTTTTGCTGTGAAGCAGACTCACATTCACACCTACTTTACAGTTTCAGGCTCTGTGGGAAATACAATAGTAGTACATTCCAGATAAAACGAACACCGTCGCTGTAACGAGGAATCAAAATCGGGATCTCGGGTTGGGAAACAGAACACTGTTTCACGGGTGCTTTATTGATCCACAGTCTTTCTTCAATTCTTATGGGACACACATAACATTTCGGTTATCACGGGCCTCTATCAGTGTCAGAAGGCTAATAAACAGAAGGGAGCAAAGGCGAGGAACGGATTACAGTTTTCTGAGACGAAAGAGATAAACTACCGTATTATAAGGAGTTAACTTAGAAATGGACTTTACATTAGCGCAATTATAAATTGCATTCATATACTTTTATTTACACACTATCGATTATTTCCTCTAATACGTCTAGTAAGTAGGGGAAGTGTTGCATTCGACCCAAAATTTCGATGTCGAGATTTCACTGGAAATATATGTTTTAAGGTCCCTGAATCCACAGAGTTTTAGGAAAAAAGGTCTGTGTGTGTATGTGTGTGTGTGTGTGTGTGTGTGAACACCGTAACTCAAAAACAAAATGTCGGTTAAAAACCAAAGTTGGTATTTAAGTTTAATGTCCTTCAGGGAAGCGACACTAAGATTTTTAACAAAATAGCACCACCCTAAACTACCCTTTAATGGAAAATTTTGATCTGACTATTGTAAAGCCTACTGAATTCCCATATTCCCATTGGATCGCAAAGAAAATCAGAAGGTAGTTTCTGTAAATGAGGTATTCCACGTCAAATCGAACAAAATATGGCAAAAAATGACCTTGATCTCTCAGATTTTCTTGATTTTTTTTTTATTTTTTTTTTTTTTTTTGTGTTTTGGAACAAAATATATTTGACCCATGTTTCTCCGTTTTGTATAAAAAATTTATTTTGGCAGATATTAATTTTTGAAATGTCCCAAAAATCGCGCGCTCCTCACTCTTCGATCAATCATACCTCCGATTGTAATGAAGCAAATTACTTGATCTTTGGCTCAAATTAAAGATAAATTGCAGCATTTCGTGAGATATTTATTAGAAAATTTTATTAATTATTATTATATTTTATACCATTAAAGTTTTAAAGTTAGATAATAAGATAAACTCGACTATTTAAAAATCTGGAAAAAAAGGAAACTTAAAATACTATGAAATTTATTCAATATTCTCAGAAAAAAATCAGAATGGAATCTCTAATAGTTCAGTTGTAATTAACTTTGCAAATCAGTGCAGGGAATTCGCGTGGCAGCGGTGACGGCTACAGTAACCTCACACAATTGCCACCTTCCATTACGGCAACTGTCCACTGAGGTTCCATGAATGTTACAACAGTACAGTAAGGAGAACACTGCTAGCTGACACTATTATATGTACGCTATTAGCATCTTCAGAATGTTTTTAAAATATGCATTTGAAACTAATGTTTCCATACAACACACAGCTTTACCTCCTTCTTCGAAAGAATTTTCACTAAAGCTTCAGTTGAAGGAGTGTAATTTTAAAGCACAGCTGGACTCATCATTCTTGGTCCCTGACCTTGACTGGAAGTCCTGTTGGCGAATCCATAGCTTTTGTCTGTTTCATCAGCTCATATTGTATAATTCTGCGAAGGAAACCATGCACAGGGGGAGGAGGGGGAAGGTAGTGATGTCTGCATGTCTTGCTAATTCAAAGGTGCTTTTTAGTGCAGCGTGCAGTTGAAGACATAGACCTTTGCGATAAAGAGTGAACATAGTGAATTTGTGAGACATTGATCATAGCGTAAATCAATTATGCCACCTGTAAGTTCTAAATTAGGGGCCAAAACATTACATAGTCAGAGTAGAGAAATTATTTCAAATGTATGGACGTACATGAAGGAAGAAGCTAAAAGCAAAGAACTGTTTACATCAGAAGATTTTTTTAAAAAAAATTCAAAAGTTCAAAAGCACGTATCAGATGCCACAGGAGTATCAAAAAGAAGGTACATCGTAGAGACATTCTGCATGGACTGTACTGCCTTAGTAAGAAGAAGTTATCTGACTAGCATAGCTGACGCGGCAATTCGCAGGCTGTCTGCAGTCACCTGGCTTGTTACTCGTCCGTGTGCGCTTGCAGGCCTCCAGAAAAAAAATTGTAGCAAATGTACTAATGCAAGCTCCATAGTTTTCAACATGTTATTTTATAGATAAAATGTCAGGAAATACGTGTGTATTTTTTTTAGATTTTTAACGCATCGATTTAAATTCTATTTTTGGTTTTACAAAATATACCATCAAAAAAACAGTCCAAAATTTATGTGTAATAATGATTGATCGAAAGTTGTTAAAAGTACTATATTTAATCTTTCCAGTGCGCCAAACCCCAACTCTCAACTCTATATGAACTTAGAGTAACAAGTGATTTTATATTACGGTGCGCGCAGAAATTGCTTAGTTTCTAATAGCCATAACTGAGCAAGTAATTTAAAAATACGGAAATAAAAAAATACGGTCTCCTTATTTGATGCCTATTACTCATAAAAAGTTTTGAACCTCTTACGAAAAAGTCGTGTTTTACGGGTGTTCGATTTGACGTGGATTGACCCAAATGTGTATCTCAACTAACATGAAGAAGATAAAGGAATAAGCGTTTGTAAGAATCGTTGTATAAAGGCAAAGAAAGTCATGTGAGTGATTTATATATACGTATATACTGATTTATATATATACAAATTACAAACTATTTTTACAAAAGTTCATTTTTCTGTGTACTTCATTGTTAATCAGTACAATCCGTTACTGAAATAATTGCATTAACATTTCGTTGTGGATACTACAAGGGGAATACGGCAAACCGATCTCATAGTCACAACATGCCTAAGGACACTACGGGTTTAACATGCTATACCCTTTCCATGGTGTAGCAAGAGTCAGGAATAGAGTGAACAGCCGCAGGAATTAAAAGTAATTTGATGTGTTACATTCACATATCTATCTCTAGCCTTTACTGTTATTGGTGACTACACAAACTGTTATTACGGAAGGTGGTTTTTTTATGTGTTTCATTTTAATTGAGACAAACCTTTTACAGAAAGAGCGACATTATGCATTTTATTAGACATACACAGGAAAAAGCTATTTAAGAATTGAAACATATGCTGGCCTTAAAATTCCATTCCTGCAATCTCGAGAGATAACTCTGACAAAGTATTGAAGAATTCTAACCATCAATATTGTGTATATCGGGAATGGCCTATGCCACAAAGAATTTATTTCTCAGACCTATAGGTGCTAAAGAGATCTACAATTTCATACGTTTTGTATATCACTTAACGCACACACGATCATACAAAATTCCTTCTGTATGCAGAGGTTTAACATGGTATTCCCAACAAATCCATGATATAAATTCTGTTTGTTCTTGAATATTTTTTCATATAAAGGATATTTGAAGTGGATGGATGTTCTTGAAAATTCTCGTTTCGCATATTTGGAAGATACTGTATTTAAATATGAAGTCATGGTTTTACTTTCCATTTTTGAGTTACCTACACTGTTCACACACAAACACAACGCGTGCTCTCGTGAACTTTTTCTCTAATAATTCTCTTAAGTATTTATGCTGAAATCTCGGGATCGAATTTTATATGGCAAAATTATTAGATGCGAGGAAGAGTACCTCAGGCGGTAACTCTTGGTACTCGCATTCAGAAGATTCCGGGTACGATCCCCGGTGACTGGCCAACTTGTCCAAAGGTTTCTTTCGCGATTTTTCTGGGTCTCTAGACGAATACTGAGTTGGTCACTTTCCTTTCCGTGACCTCCGGTCCCTCCATTTCCTTACATCGCCGTTTCAATCCAGTCCTTCCGGGTCGGAAGTGTCGGTGAAGGAGCTGTGTGGTGGAACTATTATAAGGATAATAATAATAATAATAATAATAATAATAATAATAATAATAATAATAATAATAATAATAATAATAATAATAATAATAATAATAATAATAATAATAATAATAATAATAATAATAATAATAATAATAATAATAATAATAATAATAATAATAATAATAATAATAATAATAATAATAATAATAATAATAATAATAATAATAATAATAATAATAATAATAATAATAATAATAATAATAATAATAATAATAATAATAATAATAATAATAACAATAACAATAACAATAACAATAACAATAACAATAACAATAACAATAACAATAACAATAACAATAACAATAACAATAATAATAATAATAATAATAATAATAATAATAATAATAATAACAATAACAATAACAATAACAATAACAATAACAATAACAATAACAATAACAATAACAATAACAATAACAATAACAATAACAATAACAATAACAATAACAATAACAATAACAATAACAATAACAATAACAATAACAATAACAATAATAATAATAATAATAATAATAATAATAATAATAATAATAATAATAATAATAATAATAATAATAATAATAATAATAATAATAATAATAATAATAATAATAATAATAATAATAATAATAATAATAATAATAATAATAATAATAATAATAATAATAATAATAATAATAATAATAATAATAATAATAATAATAATAATAATAATAATAATATGCTATCATTAGTAAAACAAAACATTCTCTCAGCTGTAGATGTCATTAAAATAATCCTATCTAGGTTGTTTGGTAGTGTTTAAAGCCCGCTTTTACTACATACGGCACCGCAGGCGGTGACACTGGTGGTACAGCTGGATTCACCGTTTTTGGCCCCTGAAGGAAATAAATGTAAAGCTTGAAACCGAGTTACTTACCAAGCCAGGTGACTGCAGCAGCATGCGAATTGGTGTGTCAGCATCATATGCTGCTCAGATAATGCTCTTCTCACAAAGGCAGTACAGTCCATGCAGAAAATGCCTCCATTATGTATCTAGCTTAATTAGTTGTGCAAATGTGTTCGTATTAGCACATGCATCACTGCAGATATAAATTTATTCAAGTTGCTCAATACCAGATAAAGTGTCTTCTTCACTGGATACGTCCTCAGTCAAACTATCACTGTCACTATCACTGCTATCTGCAACACCCTCGATTAAAAATTCTTCAATTGTATTCTCCACTATAATATCTTTACTATAATAGTGATTTTCTATTTCTTTTACATCTCGGCAAACATTTTGCCACTTTTCTGTATCTATTTCTTCGAACCGTGTGAAGCACAAACGCTCGGCATCCTTGAGTTTGAATGTGGCTACCAACCCACCGTTTAACATCTGCCCAGATTAGTTCAATAGGGTTTAGGATATGGAGGCAGTCTTAATGCACTATGGCCGTTTTCCTCCAGAATTTTCTAAATATTTTATGTATTTAGGTTTGTGCACTTTTATTAGGTCATAGAGCTTGGATTTAGCCATGTTTTCGTCGAATGCTATGCATTTATCCGAGAGCCATTTTGTCATGGTTTCCTTCAAGGAATTTGAAGTTGGGGGCTTCCCCTCTTGAGTATTATGAAATGGTGCATTATCAAACACAACTATGGAGTTTGGGGGCAAATTTGGAATAAGTTTGGTTTTTAACCATTTAACATAGTAGTTGGTGTCCATTTCCTTATGGTAATCTCCCGATTTCTGACTTGATTTATATATAAGCAACCCATTGCAAACAAAACCTTGTTCACCCCCCGCATGAACAATGATTAGTCTCTCACCTTTGGAAACCGGAGCAATGAAACCTGTAGCATTGTCATCAGTCCAACCCTTTGGGTTGGTGTGGCTACTGTGTATATAAGTTTCGTCTGTGTAAATAATAGGTCTTCCTTCGGATCTATACTTTCGTATGGCTTTTATATAGTCTTCTCGTTTAGAACGAATGTCATGCTTTTCTATCAACAATTTTCTGTTTGTTTTGGCCTTCTTCCATTTGAAACCCAGTTCTCTAACTATTCTGTTTAAGGATGACTTGCTGCCCTGAAAGTTAATGTTTTCTCTTAAAATAATAACCAATTTATCTATTGTAGGATCACTTTTTCCGGAACATAAAAATTTTGAATCGTTCTTCTAACGACACATTTATCGAAGTCATCTAGATCCGTTACTCGTTTCGGAACATTGTGTTTTTTGCCTGGAGTTCCAAAAGATGTGTTCTGATTTTCATTTTGTTTGCGTTCTTGAACAATCCTTTTCACTGTTCTTTCTGATACTCCTGTGGCATCTGATACGCGCTTTTGAACTTTTTGAATGTTTTTGATAAATTCTTGTGATGTAAGCAGTTCTTTGCTTTTAACTTCTTTCTTCATGCACGCCCATACATTTGAAACAATTTCTCTACTCTGACTGTGTAATGTTTTCGTCCCTAATTTAGAAAGTGCGGGTGGCATAATTGATTTATGCTACTATCAACGTCTTACAAATGCACTATATTCACTCCTTGATCTGTCTTCAACTGCACACTGTACTAAAAGTAACTGTGAATTAGCAAGGACTGTCTCAGACCATCATTACCTTCCCCCTCCCTCCCCATGTTGTGCATGGTTTCATTATCAGAATTATATGAGCTGACACAAGAGACAAACACTATGGGTTCGCCTACAGGACTTCCACTCAAGGTCAGGTGCCAAGAACGGTGAATCCAGCTGTACATGGAATGAGGATAGAGCACCGGTGGAATAAGATGGCGGGAGAAACCGGAGAACCCGGAGGAAACCCGCCCCAGCGCCCCTTCGTCCACCACGAATCCCACATGTGGTCGCTGGGGATCAAACCCGGGCCGCTTTGGTGTGAAGCAAATGGTCTAACCACTCGGTAGGGGTGTTGAGGGAAGGCTGGCGCACCTTTTATGGGCAAGATGGCCGCCATGCGTAATCTAAGCTTTAATAGGTAAGGTGGTAGGGGAAGCAGGACGTTGTAGGTGTTTGAATGAATCTCTAGGTATAACATTTAAAGCCTATAGCAGTGTATGTATGCTTCTGAGCGTTCATGGTAACTGAGTATGTCGTCCACTATATTGATGTATGTCTCCTAATGCAAGAGCTTTCTATCTTGATTGAATATATTACCCCATATAATGTTACCTCGCCCCACATAGCCACGCTAACCTAACCTATCCTAACCTAATCTAATCTAACCTAGCCTAAGCCCCATACTTCTACTCGTCTAACCTAACCTAACCTGATCTAACCCACCCTAAGCCCCATACTTCTACTCGTCTAACCTATCCTAACCTAACCTCACCTAAGCCCCATACTTCTACTCATCTAACCTATCCTAACCTAACCTCACCTAAGCCCCATACTTCTACTCATCTAACCTATCCTAACCTAATCTAGCCTAACCTAAGCCCCCATACTTCTACTCATCTAACCTATCCTAACCTAACCTAACCTTACCTAAGCCCCATACTTCTACTCGTATAACCTATCCTAACCTAACCTAGCTCCCACTCTTTTTTACTTTGAACTTTCATAATTTAACATAACCTAAGCCTCATACTTCTACTCGTGTAACCTACCCTAATGCTACTTAACCTAAGTGAGCATAAATCTTCCTATTTGTTAAGATATTTTAACCTGACTCAACCCAGCCTATTTCATTCCTAGTTAACTTAAGCGTTCTATTCTTCTATAACCTATTCTAACCTATTATGACCTTCACACCGTACCATTTCAGTCTTAGACATCCGCTTTCTTTTGCAGATTTTTTTCTCAGTAACTTTAGATAGCTACTCCGAAGGTATTAGACCCTCGGACATGCGAACCCTAAGTATTTGCCATACTTTTTACGAAACGTTGATGCTTTTTGGGAGTTTTAGTTGCTATTTTAGCCGCTTTTGCGGTATTCTGGAGACTTTTTTACGAATGTTTGAAGGCTTGTCCCGATTGTCAAGTATTCCCATGTCTTTAGTATGTTTAAATGCTTTTAAGGGGTATATGGAGCCCTTTTAGGGATTTGTTATGCTTTCATGATCAAATTCCATTCTTTCGTAAGTGTATGATGTTCTCGTCTAGAGAATTGTTTACAGTCTTTCTAAGACTAACCTAACTTATCCACAAACCTCTTTAGAGACATTTCTTCAACGTTATTTAACATTATACATGTTTCTTTTTCTCCTCCCTCGAACTCTTTTTGTAAACTAACATTAGAAGACGTTGTAACCTTGTTATTCAAATAGCTATTGTATCCGTCTTTGTGCACTGCTCCAGTATGCTACACATGTTAACCTCATTTAACCATTCTTTTGCGTAGTTCTGTATGTTCTAATTGTAACACGTCAAACGTTGCATACATTCCTTCTAAGACCATCCTAACCTAACCTACCTAACTCATCCAACAACCATCATCACCAGCGCCATCTTAACCTGCACGACCACAACCATCGCAGCAAACCACACCTCGGTCATCATCACCGCCGCCATAACCTACACGAACACCACCACCACCGCCATCACCACCACCACCATCCTCACCATCACCACCATCTCTACCATAACCATCACCATTACCACCATCCTCAGCATCGCCACCATCGTTAGCATCACACTCGTTACCATCATCTCCATCACAGCCAGTCAGTCTGGGTGGCTCAGTTGGTTAGACGCTGGCCTACTAATTCCAAGGTCGCGGGTTCAAACCTGGCCCAGGCCGATGGTTTTTAAGTGTGCTTAAAAACGACAGCTCCATGTCACTAGATTTACTGGCATGTAAAAGAACTCCTGCGGGACAAAATTCCGGCACACCGGCGACGCTGATGTGATCCTGGCAATTGACAGCGTCGTTAAACAACAAAATAATTTTTTCCATCACAGCCATAATCATCACCAACACAACCATCACCAAACCCGCCTATTATAATCTAACCGGTTGTTTTAAAGTATTCTTTTACAGTTTCATTGATCATTCTTGTTTTTTCTAACCCTTTATAGAGCCTTAAACTAGCACTAACATATGTTCTAACCAACGATGTTGAAGTACTTATAGTTCAGTATTTCTAAGACACGTACAATATCCTTAATAGTATTTTAACACAATCTTCTGATTATATACAGTTAATCATGCCAAACTTACTTTAAGGTAGTAGGATAGGCGCCTCTCCTCTTTTATCTGGGCTGGAGACCAGCACTAGAGTTAAAGTCTAGTGGCAGAGTTAACGCCTCCCTTTATAATTTCTATTCTTATTCTTTCTTCGACAAGTATCATGGGGGCGTGGAGAGACCAGATGAGTAACCTGTTTAATTTTTCTTCTTTCTTCGTGAAGGCGTGGAGGAGTCACGCATATTTTCATTTTCTACAGGAGACGTAACGGAGAAAATAGTTATCTTGAGATCTAAGCTGCATTCTCTTACGCATGGGTTGCAACGCTGTAATGACCGTACGCATACGTTGATATTCCATCCTCAGCAATTATTCTGTTGTCATCATGAGGCGACAGAGCTATTTTATTAGATTCAACTGTAGAAACATTATGATGCCGGGATAGGATTAAGTTCATAGGAGTTCTTACGAATTTACAGAAGATAATTGGAAGGTTCGCGATCACGATCATGTTTCCGGGATGTATAGAGGATCTTTACACAATAAATGTAACCTGGCTTGTAAAACACCTAATTATATACCTGTCTTCATGCATAATCTGAGTGGGTATGACTCTCATTTCATTGTTTAGGAGTTAGGTTGCACAAGCTAAAGAGCGGAGGTAATACCGAGCACTGAAGAAAGCTACATCTCATTCTCAAAATATGTTGGAGATATTAAACTCAGGTTTGTGGATACCTACCGTTTCCTGAGTACGAGCTTGGATAAGTTAGTGAAAAACCTCACTACGTATCCCGAAACAGAGAAGTACTTTGGAGAAGAGAAGATTGGCTTGATGACTCGTAAGGGAGTGTTCCCCTACGATTACCTTACATCATGGGATGTTTTGAACGACACTCAGCTGCCTCCAAGGGAAGCATTCTACAATAAATTTAATGAAGAAGAAATTACCGACGATGACTATGAGCATGCTAGAAATGTAAGGAACCAGTTTAATGTGGAAAACTTAGGTGAATACAGTGATATTTACCTAACTTCTGATGTTCTTCTCCTTACGGATGTCTTTGAAACATTTAGAGACCAAACTGTGAAAACTCATAAAGTCGATCCTGCCCATTATTTTACCTCTCCAGGACTTACATGGGTTGCTATGCTGCTGTATACTGGAATCGAGTTGGAATTGCTTCTTGATTACGATCCGCTACTCATGGTTGAATCTGGTATAAGAGGAGGTTTATGCCAGGTTTCTCACCGGTATGCTGAGGCTAATAATATATATATATATATACATATATATATATATATATATATATATGGAACAGTATGATCCTCGTAAGCCCTCTCATTTTATTACGTACGAAGACGCCAATAACGAGTACGGCTGGGCCATGTGTCACGCTCTTCCTTATGGAGGATTTATGTGGGTTTCTCCTGAGGGTATACATCTCAGTTCGTTGAAGGGGGATGATTCCTTTGGATATATCGTAGAGGTTGACGTGGAATATCCTGTAGAGCTACATGAACTTCATAACTATTTACCCTTTCTGCCTGAGACTATGAAACCGGGGGAATCGTCTTCCAAGAAACTAATTGCCCATCTTGGATCCCGAAAGAAGTATGTGGTACATTACATGGCCTTGAAACAGGCTCTTAGTCACGGTCTACGACTAGTAAAGATTCATCGAGCACTAAAATTCCGTCAATATTGTTGGTTAAAGCCTTACGTCG
This sequence comes from Tenodera sinensis, assembly GCA_030765045.1. Lineage (NCBI taxonomy): Eukaryota > Metazoa > Arthropoda > Insecta > Mantodea > Mantidae > Tenodera > Tenodera sinensis. The sequence goes on along the minus strand of JAUKNM010000025.1, from coordinate 6,240,334 downwards.
AATTTAATAATCGTCTACGGCAGCAAGCAAGAAACGATTTTGAAAAGGATTTGTATAAACTTTTCAACAACGCTATGTTTGGCAAAACTATGGAGAATATACGGAATCAAATGGATATACGCCTTGTTACCAACGAGAAGACTCTGGAAAAACTTATAGCCAAGCCTGCATTTATCGATCGAACTATATACGGGCTTAATCTTGCTGCTGTTCATATGGCTTCTCCTAAAATAGTGTTCAACAAGCCTATATACATTGGTATGAGTGTACTAGACATATCCAAGACGCTAATGTATTCGTATCAATACGATGTGTTACTTCCATAATATGGAGCTGAAAATTTTAAACTGTTGTATACGGATACAGATTCCTTCATCCATCGAGTGACTACAGCTGATATATACCAGAATATATTACACATGCTTGAACATCTGGATACATCGGATTATCCTGCTAACCATATATGCTATTCTACACAAAACAAAAAAGTGTTGGCTAAGTTTAAAGATGAAGCAAGTGGTAAAATCATTCGCCGTTTCGTTGGTCTCAGGCCTAAAATGTATGCTCTCGATATTGATGGTTCTGTGATAAAAACGATCAGAGGCAGTAAACATAGCGCCATTAAGCAATACATCAGCTTCAATAGCTATATGGAGTGTCTTAAAACTTTAAAAATCGTAAGAACTCCTATGAACTTAATCCTATCCCGGCATCATAATGTTTCTACAGTTGAATCTAATAAAATAGCTCTGTGGCCTCATGATGACAACAGAATAATTGCTGAGGATGGAATATCAACGTATGCGTACGGTCATTACAGCGTTGCAACCCATGCGTAAGAGAATGCAGCTTAGATCTCAAGATAACTATTTTCTCCGTTACGTCTCCTGTAGAAAATGAAAATATGCGTGACTCCTCCACGCCTTCACGAAGAAAGAAGAAAAATAAAACAGGTTACTCATCTGGTCTCTCCACGCCCCCATGATACTTGTCGAAGAAAGAATAAGAATAGAAATTATAAAGGGAGGCGTTAACTCTGCCACTAGACTTTAACTCTAGTGCTGGTCTCCAGCCCAGATAAAAGAGGAGAGGCGTCTACCCTACTACCTTAAGGTAAGTTTGGCATGATTAACTGTATATAATCAGAAGATTGTGTTAAAATACTATTAAGGATATTGTACGTGTCTTAGAAATACTGAACTATAAGTACTTCAACATCATTGGTTAGAACATATGTTAGTGCTAGTTTAAGGCTCTATAAAGGGTTAGAAAAAACAATAACGATCAATGAAACTGTAAAAGAATACTTGAAAACAACCGGTTAGATTATAATAGGCGGGTTTGGTGATGGTTGTGTTGGTGATGATTATGGCTGTGATGGAAAAAATTATTTTGTTGTTTAACGACGCTGTCAATTGCCAGGATCACATCAGCGTCGCCGGTGTGCCGGAATTTTGTCCCGAAGGAGTTCTTTTACATGCCAGTAAATCTAGTGACATGGAGCTGTCGTTTTTAAGCACACTTAAAAACCATCGGCCTGGGCCAGGTTTGAACCCGCGACCTTGGAATTAGTAGGCCAGCGTCTAACCAACTGAGCCACCCAGACCGACTGGCTGTGATGGAGATGATGGTAACGAGTGTGATGCTAACGATGCTGAGGATGGTGGTAATGGTGATGGTTATGGTAGAGATGGTGGTGATGGTGAGGGTGGTGGTGATGATGGCGGTGGTGGTGGTGCTCGTGTAGGTTATGGCGGCGGTGATGACCGAGGTGTGGGTTGCTGCGATGGTTGTGGTCTTGCAGGTTAAGATGGCGCTGGTGATGATGGTTGTTGGTTGAGTTAGGTTAGGTTAGGTTAGGATGGTCTTAGAAGGAATGTGTGCAACGTTTGACATCTTACAATTAGAACATACAGAACTACGCAAAAGAATCTTTAAATGAGGTTAACATGTGTAGCATACTGGAGCAGTGCACAAAGACGGATACAATAGCTATTTGAATAACAAGGTTACAACGTCTTCTAATGTTAGTTTACAAAAAGAGTTCGAGGGAGGAGAAAAAGAAACATGTATAATGTAAAATAACGTTGAAGAAATGTCTCTAAAGAGGTTTGTGGATAAGTTAGGTTAGTCTTAGAAAGACTGTAAACAATTCTCTAGACGAGAACATCATACACTTACGAAAGAATGGAATTTGATCATGAAAGCATAACAAATCCCTAAAAGGGCTCCTTATACCCCTTAAAAGCATTTAAACATACTAAAGACATGAGAATACCTGACAATCGGGACAAACCTTCAAAAATTCGTAAAAGAATCTCCAGAATACCGCAAAAGCAGCTAAAATAGCAACTAAACTCCCAAAAAGCATCAACGTTTCGTAAAAAGTATGGCAAATACTTAGGGTTCGCATGTCCTAGGGTCTAATACCTTCGGAGTAGCTATCTAAAGTTACTGAGAAAAAAATCTGCAAAAGAAAGCGGAATGTCTAAGACTGAAATGGTACGGTGTGAAGGTCATAATAGGTTAGAATAGGTTATAGAGGAATTGAACGCTTAAGTTAACTAGGAATGAAATAGGTTGGGTTGAGTCAGTTTAAAATATCTTAACAAATAGGAAGATTTATGCTCACTTAGGTTAAGTAGCATTAGGGTAGAAGTATGAGGCTTAGGTTATGTTAAATTATGAAGGTTCAAAGTAAAAAAGAGTGGGAGCTAGGTTAGGTTAGGATAGGTTATACGAGTAGAAGTATGGGGCTTAGGTAAGGTTAGGTTAGGTTAGGATAGGTTAGATGAGTAGAAGTATGGGGGCTTAGGTTAGGCTAGATTAGGTTAGGATAGGTTAGATGAGTAGAAGTATAGGGCTTAGGTGAGGTTAGGTTAGGATAGGTTAGATGAGTAGAAGTATCGGGCTTAGGTGAGGTTAGGTTAGGATAGGTTAGACGAGTAGAAGTATGGGGCTTAGGCTGGGTTAGATTAGGTTAGGTTAGGTTAGACGAGTAGAAGTATGGGGCTTAGGCTAGGTTAGATTAGATTAGGTTAGGATAGGTTAGGTTAGCGTGGCTATGTGGGGCGAGGTAACATTATATGGGGTAATATATTCAATCAAGATAGAAAGCTCTTGCATTAGGAGACATACATCAATATAGTGGACGACATACTCAGCTACCATGAACGCTCATAAACATACATACACTGCTATAGGCTTTAAATGTTATACCTAGAGATTCATTCAAACACCTACAACATCCTGCTTCCCCTACCACCTTACCTATTAAAGCTTAGATTACGCATGGCGGCCATCTTGCCCATAAAAAAGTGCGCCAGCCTTCCCTCAACACCCCTACTACTCTAATTATCACCAATTATTCATTGTCCAAGGTAGCTTCTGTTATAGAGCAGATGTAAACATGAAGTGTATGAAACAGTTTTTGATTTCGTCGTTACAGATTGCTCGAAAGAAAGGTGCTCTGATGTAAGAAATACTTTGAAGGATCAACTCATCTCCAATGTTATCAGCGGAGGAAAGACATTAAGAATCTTTGAGGTAAAACTAACTGAAATAAATGCATGATACAGTAGATTGCATTGCATGTTAACTGACTACAATGAACTCTTAGTGACTAGACATTTAAACTATTTAAAGCTGAACATACTAAAACTACACAGATTATCACTGGTCATAATTTGAATTGATTTCTCAATAGGAGATCGGCTTCTTAGCACGCTGCCAAGTATACCAAGTGGTAGACGCGGGTTCGATTCCCGGTACCTAAATGGGGATTTTCTCCCGCTGGGAGACCTGGAACGGGGTGCACTCAGCCTCATTAGGCCCATGAGGGGGCTAAGGATTTAAAAGTAGCAGTCTGTGGTTGGCAAGACCACATAATCGGTCAGGAGGAACCGGATCGCTGATCACTTCGCACCACCAGTGCTGCACCCCACTCATGACGCCTGTGATGGAGTACGCAGCGGCTGGGCGGTAGGCCTGGGATCAGTAGCAATTAATTTGTGATGCAGAATACGGTTGACTACTACGAGTACTTAGAGTGAAGTAAAGGTTAATGACATGTGTGTCACAGAGCGGCAGTCCAAGGAAGTAAGGCCCTACTGCATCAATGTTGTTAATATTCCAGATTTTCAGTGGATTATGGTTTTTCAGCTTTCGTATTGATACACTGTTACGCTGAAATAAACAAGGTGTCTGCTGATGCTTAAACGCTGCAGTTTTAAGGGAAACGAGGCAATTGACCCCTTTACGATATTTGAATTAGAGTTACACAATGGAATATTGTCATTCCCATTCCATTTGCTACCTGGGATTTAGTACACCGTATAGTGCCAGATTGAAACCTGCTCAAGTTATGTTTCACAGTTTTCTCTAGTTTGGTGAACGGTGCGATGGATTTAAAGTAGGTATCGCGAATTTATCATATTACATTTACTTTCTTTTCGGCTTCATCTTTGAAAAAACATTTTCGTTGCCATGGTAATTAGTAATTACTAGGCTTGGAACCTATATACGGCTATCGCGAAATGAGACGATCGCATGTTGCCTGCCACATGGGCACAGCGGGCCGTCATTGCACCAGTACAGTGACAGGGAAAAAAAAAAAAAAACAAAAAAAAAAAAAAAAAACACACATCTGGGCTCACTGCATACAGTGCATAGTGTCTCCCACTATTCCACACAGAATAAAATGCCTCCAGCACAAAATTCGAGATGTTCAGTACTGCTGAGATTGTACAAGAATTTGGGAGAGAATATTCCACTGAAAATGGTCACAGCAGAGAATATAAGTTGTACAACGTTATCTATAAGGTTCAAGCGTCGACTGTACCTGGCCTCATGCGTGCTCTGTTCATGTGACAGACTGATCCCTCCCACTTCCTATAGTCCATACTCCGTAACCTTTCATTCTCTGTATGAAGGTTCGCTCCCTAGTAATTACATTTTATATATTGAGAGTACTCACACATGACAATTAAATGACAACTGCAATTACTCGCCAGTTGCTTGTAATTGTAGAACAGTGCCATAATTTGGCTGCTTATTGCTATTAAAATACTTGAGCAGACAATATTTTGTGCGCCACTTTACTGATCCCAAAATGATTACCCTCCCCTTGTGTAGGATTTGCGCCCCCTAGGACTTACAAGCGAGTGCCTAGGGTCAGACGCCTGTCGAGGAGCATAGGAACCTATGGACCGAACAGAGTGTCGACCTGGAAGCGGGTGCTCAAACGAGTACCAAATGTGACAGTGAGGAAGAGAATGATGTGAAATGCAGGTGAAATACATTATTGGAAAGATGATAACGGAGCAATTGGTGGAATGAGTAACGAGGGAAACCGAGAACCCGGAGAAAACCCGCCTTGACGCCACTTCGTCCAGCACTAATACTACATATGGGTCCCTGGGATCGAACCCGGGCCGCCTAGGTGGTAGGCGAATAGTCTAACCACTCGGCCACGGCGCTGCCTCCCAAAATGACTATAATGGACAAAATAGGCAAGGAGTCACAGTGGAGAGTTTACAAAAAGATTCTTCTTATGTGTAGCACCGCTAATTCTAAAAATTAGGACACATGGGATTGAAGAAAACTGTAATATACATTCGGTATAGCTTTAAGCCTGTGCAGTAGAGGTCTGTACGGGCTCGGGCCAACCCCTCGGGCTTAGGCCCGGCCCAGCCCACGGGCCTGGCTCGGGCCTAATTAGAAAAATATTTGTCGGGCTCGGACCGGGCCCGGACTTGAAAATTAAGAGATACAAAATAATGTATATGTTTTTCCGAGAATAGCACAATTTTATTATCACAGCATTCCTTTACTAGGAATTCTATGATTATTCTGCTAAAAAGTTACAAATAATAATAATAATAATAATAATAATAATAATAATAATAATAATAATAATAATAATAATAATAATAATAATAATAATAATAATAATAATAATAATAATAATAATAATAATAATAATAATAATAATAATAATAATAATAATAATAATAGTAATAGTAATAATAATAATAATAATAATAATAATAATAATAATAATAATAATAATAATAATAATAATAATAATAATAATAATAATAATAATAATAATAATAATAATAATAATAATAATAATAATAATAATAATAATAATAATAATAATAATAATAATAATAATAATAATAATAATAATAATAATAATAATAATAATAATAATAATAATAATAATAATAATAATAATAATAATAATAGTAATAATAATAGTAATAATAATAATAATAATAATAATAATAATAATAATAATAATAATAATAATAATAATAATAATAATAATAATAATAATAATAATAATAATAATAATAATAATAATAATAATAATAATAATAATAATAATAATAATAATAATAATAATAATAATAATAATAATAATAATAATAATAATAATAATAATAATAATAATAATAATAATAATAATAATAATAATAATAATAATAATAATAATAATAATAATAATAATAATAATAATAATAATAATAATAATAATAATAATAATAATAATAATAATAATAATAATAATAATAATAATAATAATAATAATAATAATAATAATAATAATAATAATAATAATAATAATAATAATAATAATAATAATAATAATAATAATAATAATAATAATAATAATAATAATAATAATAATAATAATAATAATAATAATAATAATAATAATAATAATAATAATAATAATAATAATAATAATAATAATAATAATAATAATAATAATAATAATAATAATAATAATAATAATAATAATAATAATAATAATAATAATAATAATAATAATAATAATAATAATAATAATAATAATAATAATAATAATAATAATAATAATAATAATAATAATAATAATAATAATAATAATAATAATAATAATAATAATAATAATAATAATAATAATAATAATAATAATAATACTCGTCTTTGTGCGCACGTAAGTGTTAAGGTAGAATCAGTTGATGGTTAGGTTTTGTCTAACTTTTCGCAGTTGTTTGAGTTGCTGCACCAAATGCTTCTTCCCATGAGCGTGGGTTAGTTGCAGTTGTTGGCTGTGCGTATTCTTGTAGGCAGTATAGTGTTATCGATGTCGGATGTGTGGATTCCGTGATGGAATCAACCTGTCTAGCTAGGTTTGCCGGACATCTTTGGGGTATCCATCGAAATCGGTAGTGAAATACTGTATTGGAGCCCATGGAAGCGCGTAATCATTGTCTAGAATGTTGAGATGGTGGAGTCGAGCTATCGTTGCATGGTTCCTGTGAAGTTACGTTGTGAAGGTGAGAAGGCAGCCACGGTAGCGAGCAGGTCCTGGACTTGCGCTGCGATGAGCTGCAGCCTGGTATGATCCTTTGCTGGGACCGATTTTTTCTTTTACTGTGTGGAGGGGAAAAGTCGTTTTATGCATTAACCCCAGCCTAGCCATTGTCCGGTAGTCCTAGACACTAAAACAACACTAAAAACACCTCCAACTGTCAGTGTTATTTGTTTCGGTTCCATATCCATTAGCATTCCGGTTAGGCACGGAAAGGTGAGAAGCTGATTGTTTTACTTGCGACCATCAAATGTTACTTTCTTTGGGTTGCACATGACAAACGTCCAGAGCAAATATGGGTGGTTAACGGCCGAAATATCCTTGCAATTGTTAATGCAAATGCCCGCTAAAAGTTAATTTCAATATCTCAAGATCTATACGTGGACTTTAATAGCTACGTTAGGGCATATCTTGAACTATGCAGCAGAAGCATTCGTTTTAGGCGTTTATCCCTGGATGGTCTTTTGGCGAACTCCTCACGTGAAGTTCCCTGGGACGTCAGCAGTATCCTAATTCTTCCAAGAATTTCCTGCTCGTCAGATCTAGGCCCATTTCCTGACCGTAATTGTGCTTGCACAGGTAAGCTGTTAACCCATCGTGACGCAGCTGCACGAGTGTGGCACATGGGGATGTCTCAATCTCCGGGTTCTTCCGTGGCTGGATAGCTCAAGCACTTCGAAAGCTACTGAAGAGGTTGGATTGCCTTTAACAGTAAGTGGCCGGGTGAGCAGTTGACAGTTGTGTGTGTTAGTCTTAAAGGAGATTACTTGGGAATTCTAGTACTTTGTCCATTACGTAGGTTTCTGTCAAAGATATATATGTTATGTTTGTTCGTTTCATTTTCATAGTCTTCTAATGTTTTTATCTATCGGTTGTGATGTTTTGGAAATGTTGCATAAATTTCGTAAGCTACTTTCCTAAGGAATTGTTCTATAGTGTGCATTTTCATCTCATCATGGAGCATGTCTGTGGGCGCGATTCTGGAGATCTGCTATGCGTAAAATTCTGTTATGGAGTGTTAGTAATTTCTTAATCCGTCGCAGCGTGGTATCCTCATATCGCAGCAGCGTAAGTAAGTGTGGATCTAATTAGAGTTATATACAGAGTGAGTTCCTTCATGTTTAGTGCGTTGTTAGGTTTAGCCTACTCAGTCGGGCATAGACTTTGCTCCTCACGTGGTAAATGTGTTGTTGTGGAACGCCTCAGACAATCGACTCATATTGCGCAGTGCACCCTGAGCACACCAGCACCGTTACCGTACACCTTACTGACGTATGCCATAGCTGACTGCACCGTTTGCGCTGTGGATAACAGAGAGGCAGATATGTGGAGTGTAGGCTCGATGGTCTTAATCCTGTCAAGGTCGTCCGCAGTGGCCAAGTCCGATAGATATATCGGAAGGGTTATCCTCAATGATTGGATCGGCGGAGGTATACCACACGCTGTCCCGAGTGGTCGCCATCATTACCTAGCTCTTCAGCTTCTACTCGGCCCCGTCGTTCAGGATGTTCTTGATGACTGTCCAAAAGATCTGGTGTTGGTTCTCGGTCACCAGCTGGAACTCGATCTGCCACTTTCGAAGGAATGCAACCAAGTACCCAGAGCCCGTAACGTCCCTTATTTGAGCTAGTAAATCACGTGACACCGGGGCCTTCAGCCTCCAGGCTGTACAGAAAATAGATACAGTGTGTAAGATGCATGTCAGTGACTGCAAAATCACGTTCAGGTCATCAGAACAGGATCGAGGAGGGCTAAATGAGATGGGGATTGTGTCAGATCTGGAAGAGGAGTCATGTTGGGGGACCAATAGGGGCGCAGTAGTAATAGGCGGAGGTCAAATTGGGTGGAAATTGCATTGAGACGATAGTTGGCGGTGATAAGGAAGTTAGAGGAGAAACAAGGACTGAATGTGAGAGGGTAGGGAAAGGATAGGGAGGAGAAGGCGCGGAATCAGGGTAGGGGAGTTTTGAGATCCAAAGCGGAATTTGGGATTGAGGTATACAGCTGTGGTGTGTCTGCTGGACCACTTAATATCCTGGTATGTGCAAATTATGCTTGAGAACGCGGTGGGTGACACGACGGTAGATGGTCGAGAATGTGAAGCGACGACGCAGGTAAAGTTCCTTCTGGTGACTCCTGGTCACACACAACTCCATATGAGTGCGTACCAGCACAAATTTTACTTTGGACTTTGTCATCAGGTAGACATAGAAAACAAGAGTGACAGGAAATGATTTGTGAATTGGTTTGACAAAGTAAATTAAATGTAAGTCAATTAAGCTCGAAGCCGAAGAAGGTGGAAGCTATTTTGGGTACCTAGCCCGGAACTTAAAATTAGCCAGAAAGAGGGAAATATAGACATTCAGAGAAAGGGAGCGGTTACTCCGCTAAACAGCCCGAAGCACAGAGAGCCTAAGTTCTAGTAAAGGTGCCTAAGTTCTAATGGGGTGACGGTTGGCAGAGGTCGTGTACCACTTACTTATTAATGCTCGCACTAGAAGACGTTACAGTGAAGACGGAAAGCCTTATTTACTATTACTGCGTTCAAAATTAATAAAAATTTCAATTAAATTGCGCCAGAGGAACGTGAATGGTCTATATCCATATCTAATCCCCTGATGCTATAATATATCAATTAATGGAACTAAATACTGTAACACCTTACATGCAAATCATAAACATGAAATTTAGTAAAGACGAATGCGACTTGGCACGCCTTCTTGAATTCAGGCAATGTAATCACTTAAATTCATACAAACTTTACCAACACTGCCGTAACATAGCCAAAAAGGACACATCATCTTCACACGTTCACATCTAGAGCACACTTCCCTTCCTGTTTCCACTGCCTGTTGAAATCATCTCACCAGCAGCCAGCTTTGTTGCCGAGCGATTTGGCTCCGGCGGTAATCTTGGAATTAGTATTCGGGAGGTACCGATGGGTGGCCGAAGAATCTGATGAAAGTATTTTTCGCCATTCACTAGACAAATGCTGGGTTGGTTACTTTTCGTCTCGCCATTTTCTTTCACGTTCTTTTAATAAGGTCTTTCCGAGTTGGAAGTGTTGGCGAAGAAGCGAGTATGGTGCTGTGCGTGGTGGATTTAACATCTCTAACTGCTGTTCTGGGCGTAGAGGAGACGCTATAGTCGTCCCTGTCTCCGGGATCGTGTCGAAACCCGTGAGGCTGGAAATTGATAAACCTGGCATCGAGATGAAAAATCTCCAACACTCGTCAAGTACCCCATGTAGGTCGCGCCCCTTGCTCTCGGTTCCAGCACACCCGCTGGGCATTACCATCTCCTTCCTACTTCCCGGAGTCTGACTATAGAGACAGTGTGCAATCCCTTCCGTTTGTGCTCTGGCTACCTCTATCCAGCTGCGTTCGAAGAAAATATCAGCAGTATCACAAAGCACTGCGGCAAGGAGTCATGCATGAATGTTTCATTACGTAGACATCCTTCCTTCAGTCGTCAGGTTTGTTCTGGCAGAGCAACTCACTTCGCCGTTCATCTCCACCCTCATTTCATTTGTCATGTCCCCGTGAGCCGAGCGTTCGCTCTTATAACCAACCCCTCTTGTCCCTGAGTCACATGTCCATTTCTCAATTGTATACCATTTCGACATCAAATGCAATAAATTAATAAGGCCGATTTACTTCTTTCTCAGCTTTGTGTAAGCTTAATTAATTATAATTTTTTTTAAATCGTAGTTTTTCTTACTATTTTGCATTGCGTTTAAAGCAAACTTTCTTTTCTCGCAGACGAAATTGAATTTGGCTGAAATTACTCGCTACGTCTCTCGTCTCTCATACCTCTTAAGGTTAGGAAGCTTTGACAGTGGTTTCTGTACTGGCTTTCTGAATGCTCTCGGCTTCCGAGAACAAAGTATCTGACGAAGCCATGAATTCAAGGATCTCTGTAATACGCCATGTTATCTCTAATTCTAAGCGAAAAGGAATACCAAACACATCTACAATTGTTTTTCACCGTGAATATTGGTTATCTCTGGAAACAATTTTCTGATTATGGTACTGTCTGCCAAAGTAATTCTCAGAGGGCTGGGCTGCACAATGTCATTAGCAACACTGACCTGACTTACAGTTCACCCAATATGTGAACCACACATGAATGTGACATCACATAACATAATTAAGGTTAATTGAAACTAATGGAAACAGGTTTTTCTTTACTCTCTATACTGCGTACTTGTAGTAAGATGAATAAGTATTGCATTCAAAAATTCTATACTGAGATTTCACCGAAAATACACATTCTGAATTTTAAAAAAATACATTTTCAGAAAAAGGACTGTGTATCTGTGTGCATCTGCCTATTCTTCTGTCTGTCTGTCCGTTCGTCTGTGTGTGAATAACATAACTCGAAAACCAAATGTCGGTAAGTTACTAAATGGGTTTAACGTGAAATGTGTTTTAAAACGAGCCTACAAAAGCAGCATTGTGAAATTCTACAATCATGTATCACATAAAGATCATTTCGGGTCACATGAAAGGAAGTATTCAAAATTAAAGGATATATGTGCTGGAGTCCCAAAAGGAAATGTCCTTGTGCCAATGTTGTACTTGTATAATAATGATTTACCTCAAAATCAAAGAAATTACAGTTTTAAAAAAACAAACAAAAGCACGCTTCCATAACAAACCGAACTAAAAAGTAGAAAACAATTTTTAAGTTTGAAGAATTTGTTGCACAAAGTCAAGTAGTTCATTACATTTCAAAATTTTGTAATAAGTTTAAAGTAAAAACTAATTCGTATTAACAAAATTATACATTTTATTGTAAAAAAGTGTGGGGTGCTTTTTAGATATTTTTATAATATCTTTACTTTGATAAATAGCTACCAATGAACTATTTATAACATTTGATGTCAGACACCCCTCTAGTCTCAATTTTTTCTAATAATTTTTTTTTTAAATTTTAAATTTCAAATATGTTTAAAATTTCTGAGTTCAAAAAAATTCTCAAATCACTTTTTTTGGAAAAGTATTAGAGTACAATTACTGTTTTAACTACACTGTCAGCTGATGTGTACTTCCTGCCCCTCAGTAAACTTCGATCCGCAATCGTTTACCCGAAATCTCGTGTCTTCTCTCCAGTGATCTCCGTCTTTCAATGTTTTCAAGTGATTTAATTCCTCTGTCCAGTGTAACCTGTGTCGATGGCTAAACTACCAACTGTTGTGGGTGTCTTGGCCCTGTGTGAACTCCGGTCCGCGATATTTCCTCCGGGTCTCTTGTTCCTTTCAGTTCCTCTCTCTGGGCATCTACGTCATCCAAAATAGAAATATCTGTTTATTTAATTAAAGCAATTTTCAGGATGCATGTTGATATGTTACCTAGCGACATCTAAGATGTCATAACTGTACAATTTTCTATAAAATAGCTTAGTCATTCTTTATCCGCACGATCCTGGTCAGGACATTGGGACAAAGTCCTAATTATATTATTTTCTCATCGGTCCTTAACACGGGTGCAAATTTTCAAGTCAATCAGACAACTCTAAGTTGATGAAAATTGCGTTGAACGATTCTGTTACATTGATAAATGTATCTAAGTTTTTTTATTATAATTTTATGTTCTAGTGATCCTGGTCAATGCATTAGGACAAAGTTATGATATTATTATTGTATTGCCATTGGTCCTCGACACGTGTGCAAAATTTCAAGTCAATCAGACGACTAGATGGTGAAAATTGCGTTGAAAGATTCCTTTGCAGTTATAAATTTAGCTTAGTGATTCTTTATTCTCACGACCCTGGTGAGGACATTAGGACAAAGTCATGATATTGAACATGATCATATTGATCATACATACATTGTCATCGGTCCTTGACATGTGTGCAAATTTTCAAGTCAATCAGACGTCTCAAGTTGGTGAAAATTAGGTTACCTTGTTAAATTTAGCCCAGTCACTTTTTCATCCTGATGATCCTGGACAGGACATTACGACAAAGGCATGATATTGTTACATTGTCATCGGTCCTTGGCATGAGTACAAATTTTCAAGTTTATCAGACGACTCAAGTAGCTGAAAATTACGTTACATTGGTAAATTTATCTAAGTCCCTTTTTATCCTGATGATCATAGTCAAGACCTTAGAATAAGTTTATAATATTATATTGTCATTGATGCTTGACATGTAGGTATGCAAATTTTCATGTCAATCAGACGAATGTAAGTTGGTGGAAATTACGTCGAAAGATTCCATTTCATTGATAAATTTATCTAATTAATTTTATTTATCCTGATGATCCAGGACAGGATCTCAGGTAAAATTATGATATTATTGTATTGTGGTCGGTGCTTGATATGCGTGCAAAACTTCATGTCAATCAGATGACTCTAAAGGGGTCACAATTATGTCCAAATATTCCGTTACATACACACACACACACACACACACACACACACACACACACACACACACACACACACACACACACACACACACATACACACAGGTGAAGGTAATATAAAGCGTTTAAAAACCACAATGACCAATGCTGCTGGTGACACTGCTATTTTGGCCGTTGGGAAAACTGAAGAAACAACCGATAAAATCCAAATTGCACAAAATGAAGTTAGTGTTTGGACTAATATGTCATATTAAATTGAATGAGGCAAAATCATTCACAATTTAAATTGTACAAATAAAAATGTAAAAAGAGTACCTATATTAATCAATAGACAAACAATCCCATATAGAAATGAGACCAAGTATGTATATGGGCACGACACTTGACACCCAGCTAAAGTGGAAGGCACGTGTTAAAAATTAAAAATAAGAACTTTTTATAAAGTACAGAGAGGTATACTGGCTATAAGCAAGAAATTCCTTACTTAACATACACAATAAATTGTTGTTGTATAAGGAACTATTAAAACTAGTATGGGTGAATTGCGTGCAGATGTGGGAGTGCACAAAGAAATATAATATTAAGATTATTCAACAATTCGGAAGAAAGGTACCGCGTATTTTCACAACCCTATGATACCTAACAACATAGAGATTCAAAAATGGGTGCTGTCAATGAAGAAAAATAAATGACAGTGAAACATTTTAAGGGACTTCACAACCAGTTACAAATCCTAATGGTTTCGGTTATCGGACTACAGTAATTGCCAAGAAGATTTAAAAGGACAAAACCTATTATAATAAAAATAAAAAAACTTTGTATTTAAGCTCAGCGTATTCCAAGAACGCGGCACGAAGATTTAAAAAAAGCACCCCATCCCAAGCTATCTTACATGAAAATGTTTTTGAAATACTGAATTTTCTCAAAAATGGTTCTCACGACCTTGAATCACCTAACATATGTTTAAAATGTTTTAGTTACAAATTAAATGTATGTCTTAAATTTTCTATGAATAGTCCTTCATTTTGAATGACTTTTGTGTTACTGGTTATAGAAAAATCTTAATGTATAAAAATGTAGATCTCGTTAAAGCACACATCTTATATACAATGTTTTTTTTTTCTTTTTTTTCCCCTGGAATTAGCCTTCACAGTTGGGATTCCGGGACGTCAGCCGATGGCTTATTGTGCGTCAGACCCCCGGAGAAAAAATGAAATGAAAATACCTTACGGGTGGCCAGAACGCACCACAGGCGGAAATGCAAATACGGCGGGTCCCTAAGAGGTGCAGGCAAATTCTTGAGCCCGACGGACTTCCAGGTTACCACAGAGAGCCCGGCACCAGCCAGGTCCGGCTGATCAATCAGTCTCCCTCACCACAGCACCTTCCCTCAGGCGAACACCATATTTCCAAAGCGCAAGCACCACCATTGGGCAGCCCACCCCGCTGACTCTTACAATCTGGAAAGACCGAATAGATGCAATTATAAATGAAAGGAAGTGAAACGAGGATGCTTTCGCCTTAGCGAGTCGGGAAAATCCTCGAAAAAATCCAAGGCTAGAAAAGTCGGCTGCGGGTGCCGAACCCGCGACCGCCAGAATGCGGGCCACATACGTTACGGCCTGAACCGTCCCGCTCGGGAGACACTGCTTAACTTATATCCCTAAACATGATGCTGCTGTATGGGAGAGTAAAACTTAAGCTGAACTATAGCGCTAAAACATATTAATTTCTACTAGTATTTTATATAAAATACTTCGCTGGCCAACAAAAGGGCAGGGCTGTTTACGGTCACAGCTTTCCATTATTTATTGGGAGGTTGTATTTTTGTGCCCCTGCTGCTTGCTGCAGTGAGGCGGAAAGTTATGAACAGTGAACATGGACTTAATGTCTTTACCATCAACCTTCCTTTGGATTTCCTCTCTAATGACTTCTTCACTCCTTCGTTACTTGAAATGAATTATAGTTCTAAAAAATTAACAAAAAAGCGCTTTTATAACAAACCGAACTAAAAGGTAGAAAATAATTTTTAAGTACGAAGAATTTGTTCTATAAAGTCAAGCAGTTCGTTATATTTCAAAATTTTGTAATAAGTTTAAAATAAAAACTAATTTATATTAACAAAAAATACATTTTATTGTTAAAAAGCGTGGGGTGCTTTTTAGATATTTTTATCATATCTTTACTGATATAAATTTCTAAGAATGAACTGTTTATAACATTTGATGTCAGACACCCCACGCTTTTTGACAAAAAATGTATTATATTGTTCATATAAATTAGATTTTACTTTAAAGGTATTGTAAAATTTTGAAATGTAATGAACTGCTCGACTTTATAGAGCAAATTCTTCATACTTAAAAATTTTGTACCTTTTAGTTCGGTTTGTTACAAAAGCGTGTTTTTGTTAGTTTTTAAAACTATAACGTATTTTTAACGTTTAGTCTCACATTTGTCTAATCTTTTTTCAAAATTTTTAATTTGAAATCTTTTTATAATTTCTGAGTTCGAAAAACTTTTCAAATGCCTGTTTTTGGAACAGTGTTAGATTACAATTACTGTTTTAACTACACTATCATCTGTTGTGGACTTCCTGCCTCTGGGTAAACTTCGATCCGCAATCCTTTCCCCGAAATCTCGTGTCCCTCGCAGGTCCTTTCTCCGGACATCTCCATCTTTCAATATTTTCAAGCGGTGTCTTGGCCCTGTTGAACTCCGGTCCGCGATATTTCCTCCGGGTCTCTTCTTCCTTTCAGGTCCTCTCTCTGGGCATCTACGTCATCCAATATAAACATATCCATTTATTAAATTAAAGTAATTTTCAGGGTGCATGTAGACATGTTCCCTAGCGACATCTAACATGTTATAACTGTACCATTTTCTATAAATTTGCTTACTCATTCTTTATCCTTACGATCCTGATCAGGACATTGGGACAAAGTCCTAATGATATATTCTCATCGGTCCGTATCACGTGTTCAAATTTTCAAGTCAATCAGACGGCTCTAAGAATGTGAAATTTACGTCGATATATTCCTTTGCATTTACAAATTTAGCTTAGTGATTCTTTATCTTTACGACCCTGGAGAGGACGTTAGGACAAAGTCATGATATTGTTGCATTGTTATCGGTCCTTTACATGTGTGCAAGTTTTCAACTTAATCAGACCGCTCAAGTAGCTGAAAATTGCATTATATTGATAAATTTAACCAAGTCAGTTTTTTTATGCTGATGATCTTGGACAGGACATTAGGACAAATTCATGATATTAATACATTGTTATCGGTCCTTGATATGTGTGCAAATATTCAAGTCAATCAGACGTGTGGAGTTGGTGAAAATTACATTACATTATTAAATTTAGCCAAGTCACTTTTTCATCCTGATAGTCCTGGACAGGACATTAGGACAAAGACATCATATTGTTACATTGTCATCATTCTTTGAACATGTGCGCAAATATTCAAGTCAATCAGATGTCTCAAGTTGGTGAAAATTACATTACATTGTTAAATTTAGCCAAGTGACTCATCCTGATAATCGTGGACAGCACATTAGAACAAAGTCATGATATTCTTACATTATCATCGGTCCTTGAATATGTGTGCAAATATTCAAGTCAATCAGATGTCTCAAGTTGGTGAAAATTACGTCGAAAGTTTCCATTACATTGACAAATTTAGCTAATTAATTTTGTTTATCCTGATGAGTCTGGTCAGGATCTTAGGATAAAGTTGTGATATTATTGTGTTGTGTTGTGTTGCTTGACGTGTACAAAATTTAAAGTCAATCAAACGACTCCAAGTGGGTGAAAATTACGTCGCAAGATTCCGTTACATACATACACACACACGCAGATGCACACACACACGTACGTACACACACACGCACGCACACACACGCACACACACAGACACACACATACAGACACACATACAGGCGAAGCTAATATAAAGCGTGTAAATAAGTTCGTGTTGGAAGGCATGTTTTTTTAAGGGGGCAATAGATGACTCTTCAGGTCTATATAACATAATACTCTTGCTATTCTGAGATTTCAGTGAGCTAGAATGTGTATGGTTTATTGTTTTCCCTGGTTAAGGACCGGTTTCGTCACACTTCTCTAAATTGTAATAGTTGAACAATATGTTAGGCATCACCTGATAATGTTAAAATCGCAGTTATAGGATCATCATGGAATGTCAATTATGGAAATGTTCGTTAACGAAGTGTTTCCATTGTATCCAGTTTCAACACGAATTTTTAATAACGACATAATTGAAGAACCAAAACCTTTCTGTTTATTGATCATACATGGCGTATGCGTGAAGCAGAATGCTATAAAACAGCCCCCGGCAATAATTTCTGGGAACAAAAATCGCTGTGTTAACTTTTGAGCATGACAAGTTAATTAAAAAAAAATATGCAGGTATATAGGCCTATTAAAAATGGAACAAGTTTTAACTTCCCTCTCTTCAACACCATGAAGGGTTTATTGTTTTACAGCTTCTTTTGACCAGGAAACGGATTCTTAGGTGCTAGAATTTGGAGTTCGTTTATTTTTATGCATTAAAATTTGCTAATGTAGGTGTTTATCAAAAGGTTAAAAATAGTTACTAATAGAAAGAATATTTTCTTCCTTTTCCGCAACAGAATGTGCTGTAACCAAAAATTGTTTTACAACTCACCAGTGATGAAGTAATACACGACATGTTCATTTGTTGAAAATTCTTGGTGTTAGAGTGCACAACACCCGTTTTCTCCTAATTGGCCACTAGAAATTTCTGCCTATTGTTACGAAGCATTGTCCGATATTGGGACAATGATCGTTCTATATCACACGGTCACTCTTGCACTTTTTTCATAGCAGGCACGTCACTAACGCTTGCAGTCTTAATGTCTACTTAATGACCTTCTAAAACATTGAAACCTGTCTAATAATCTGAAAACTGTATTTTTTCAAATCGTGACAAGAAATTTGCATGAAACTTACATTTTAAAGGGGTTGTAACACAAAAGTCACTGATCTATTTAAAAAATTTCCATTAGCTCATTATGAATGGTATGTTTTTGAAATGTTGCAAACCTGTTATCTATAAATGTAGTATGTAAAACGTTTTTTGGCAAATGTTTCTTACACAGATTGGGCAATACAGAACTAAAAAATGAAAGTATGATTAGAAATTATGTCTTTTTCTCTGAAACTTGTGAAGCAATTCATCTGAATTGTTTACGGAATTACTGTTTCCTGTTAGTAACCTTTGGCCTCTAAAGGTTTTTGTGTGACATAAATACTTGCTAAAATAAAAATTAATTATACTTTTAAGCTTTTTTAAACATTTTAAAACATCTTTCGCATAATCTCAGTACATGGAGCTAGCATAAAACTCGTTCTAGTACTCCATTTAACTTTTCTTTAGAGGACAATCTTCCATATTAAGTTATAAAGACTTATGAAAAGTTTCGTGGCTCTAGTACTCATGGTTCCTGGGAAAAAGGAACAAGTACAATGAAAAGTATATGTTGCGAAAATGAGAAATTAAAGCATTTTTCAAGTATATGAACATCAAATACTGGCTTTTAGAAGCTAGCAATGTTCAGTGACCACCATATACATGCTCCTCATCATATTCTTGATTCTTTCTTTTGGCTTTCTTCTGCTGCCTGCTTCGTGATGCAGTTCCAGGCAATTTGATTATGCTTTTGTTATGCTTATCTGATTCATGTAGTTAAATATTTTTAATGTGTACACTTCCAATTTTGTCCAGCTTTGTTTAAAACCTTAATTCTGCCACTATTTTCTACTTTGTAATATAATACAGCATCATACATAGCAATATTCAGCACTTTTAGATCACAAACCATTGTTTTATGGCACCTAATCCACACTAAATTGTTAAAACTATCATTATTATTCTGAGTTTTACCATGCACAAATTTTTGCAAAAGTTCAGCATGTAACAGAACTCCAAATGTTGGCTTTATTTCACTGCCTCTGGTAGTGAATGCTTGCGTGTATAGCTGCAGCTGTCAATATTGTTCTTGCACCGCCCTTCCTTGGGGCACAATTGGTGCATAGGTTTCTGATAGGTTGATAGATTGTGAAATTAAATGACCCAAATTGCTTTCCTCATATTCTCTACAGTGGAATTATTTTCTCTTATGGCTTTCCCACAGCAAACCTGCAAAAAGTCTATTCCTTTGCAGTCAGCCTTTTTTTTTTTCCATCTTCCAAGCGAACACCCCTTCTCTCATTCAACAGTCGATCAAGCCTTCACCAAACCTTTTCTGAATGTGTCCAATACATTCTAGTTTTTCAACTGGTTTGTCATAAGGATTTGCTTCCCAGACATGCTTCTAGGATGAAGAGTCACCATCCCCAAGATGTTGACTTTATAAAACATAACAACATCTGCTCAGATTCTAGCTGTGTTCGTTTTGATTAAAAGTGGGCGTGGCGGTATCAGCGCACTAATAGTATTTCACTTTTTAATGCATAAAAAACTGAAATATGTTTAAATTTAAGGAGGGTGAGGAAAACATCACGGATGTTAACAAACTAACAAATTCAAAAAATCTTAAATTTTTACCTTACTATTTACATCCGCCCTTAAGCCTACCTTAACGATTTCAATAGGTAACACTTTCTGTCAAGATTAGTTGTAGCCTGTAGTTTTTTAATGGAATCGTGTCAGAAACTCAAATTACCAATAATATGTACCTACCTACAATGCCATTTCTTAAACATCTGTTACACTTAGCACAATTTTGAGCAATCGATATTGTACAGTTCATCCACAGCCGATTTAAAGCTTTCGAAATGTTCAGCACAATTGCTGGAAAAAAAAAAGTAAATAAAATAATAATAATAATAATAATAATAATAATAATAATAATAATAATAATAATAATAATAATAATAATAATAATAATAATAATAATAATAATAATAATAATAATAATAATAATAATAATAATAATAATAATAATAATAATAATAATAATAATAATAATAATAATAATAATAATAATAATAATAATAATAATAATAATAATAATAATAATAATAATAATAATAATAATAATAATAATAATAATAATAATAATAATAATAATAATAATTATAATAATAATAATAAAATAAAATCTGCATAACTATTATCCTGGCTTCTAGAATCTATACCAGGGCATAGAGTCCGCCGATTTTATTCGTTTCCACTTTATTAATAAAAACATTCTACAAACAATTTATACAAATGTGCAGATATAAATCCTACATCTATTACTACATCTACTAACTAAACCTACTAGTTACTGGAAACCAGTAACTTTACATATACACAAATATCTAAACTAATTCAGTAATTTATCTTTTACAAACTATTTCAACAATTTATTAGCTATTTACATTACAATTTCTACTATTAATTATTTAAGATAAACTGCTGATCCTACTACTACTTCCACTAAACAAAAACTGGTATCCATTCCTCTTCTCAACTGGAATTCAAGATTTTCACCTTTACATCGGGAGAAGAGGCTGGTTCTTCAGCTTATATTTCCTACTTCTACTCTACAAAAACTATTACTACTTATCTTCTTTTGTGATTCTCATCTATTCGAAATTTCTTCTCTCTTCATCTGGATCTACTGGATCTTGTTCTATTCTGGGTTGACCTTCATCTAATAATTCTTCTTCTATCTCCGCCAAACGCCGCACTTCCGTTCTTCTTCTTGCCGCTTCAATTCTCCCCGTGGAAATCCACAACTCTCTTCTTCTATTTATCCTTATCTCTTCATCATTCATCACATCTTCTTCTTCCAAATTCTCATCATTTCCTTCATCTCTCACATTCTGTATTCTTTGCGATCTTCTTGGCGTAATATTTACCACTGGACGTTCTTCTTCTACCTGATCTCTCCTTTGTCTATATAATTGCATTTCTACTAACGATACCAACCGCACCATTTCTTCTAAATGATCAAAATCATCCTTATTCCGAGATATATTCCATATTCTTCTTCCCGCTAAATTTCTTCTTCCATCTTCTAACATTTCACTAAATCTTATGCATTCAAACAGGACATGTTCCGGTTTATCAATCTTGCTACATATTTCTCAATTATCATTTATTCTACGTCCGATTTTCTTAAAATAGGGTTTAAAAGGTCCATGTCCGGTTAGAAATTGCACACCCTCCTTTTTTGGCTGTATATTCTTCAAGCCTAATCTTTCCCTGATATTTGGATAAATTTCATAAGCTTCCTTCTTTTCTTCGTTGCCATTCTTCTTGCCATTGATTCAATATTTCACTTCTTATATCCCTTTTCGTAGCGCATTCTTTTCCAATAATTTCTATTACTTTATCTAACCGATTCTTCTTTAGCCAATAGATTGCTCCTCTCTGTCTAATTATCAACTCAATTGGCCACACGCCCAAGATTACTGATATCGCCATTGTTGGTGTCGTAGTTACTATACCCATACGTCTTAATAGGGTTTGTCGTTGCACTCTTCTTAATGCCTTAACATTCTTCCCTAATTTTGCCTTATGCGCCCATATACCTGCCCCATAGCCCACAATTCCATATAGGATCGCCATCATATACTTCTTAACTGCCTCTAATTTAATTTTAAAATTTCTCTCCGTCATGGTTGTCAATTTCATCATAACATTTGCTGCCTTATTCCTTATTTTAGCAATATGCCCGTCGAAAAATTGTTTTTCATCCAAATAAATCCCGAGATATTTAATAATTCTTTCCCTTTTAATAATAACATTATTTATTTTTACCGTCGGATTTCTTTTCAGACCTCCTTTAAGAACCACACTTCGTGGGGCTATTTCCAATTTAACCTTCTGACACCATAAATTCAGGGCATCGATAATAGTTTTTACTTTTTCTTCTATCTCATTCTACTATTTCCTTCTACTAAAATCATTAGATCATCCGCATAGGCTATAACTTCCATGGTTTCAATTACATCCATTAATTTTTCCAATATAGGTTCCATTAAAATATCCCAAAAAAGTGGACCTAAAATACTTCCTTGTGGGCATCATTTGATTATTTTCCTTCTTATGACTGAATTTTCCCCTTGCAAATATACCCTCCTATCTTTAAAATAGTCTTTTAGATTATTGTATAGGCTCATTGGGTATTCTTTTTCTCTTAGGATTCGAAAGAGTTCTGGCCACCACAAATTATCAAACGCCCCAGCGATGTCAAAGAATACTCCTATTACATATTTCTTCTCACTCATTCCTATTTTATTTAGGGCTTTATTAATAGCATCCTCCGTAGACTTGCCTTTTCTAAATCCAAACTGCTTTTCTGCCATATCCATCATAATCCTATATTCATTTACTCTTTTATATAATAATTTTTCCTGTATTTTCCCCAATGCATTTAACAAACAAATTGGTCTATAGGATTTTGAGTTTCCTGGATCTTTCTCTTTAGCTTTCTTTAATATTACCACATTCGCTTCCTTCCAGCAATATGGTATTTTACTATCAAGCATTAATTAAATATATATCTCAAAAACGGCGTTATTTTAGATTCCAAACACTGCAAAACTTCTACTGGAATTTCATCTGGGCCTGGTGCTTTTTTCTTTTTCATTTCCCTTATTGGTAATTTTACCTCGATGTCATTCTATGGATAAACTACGCGTTTATTCCAATACAAATTTCTAAATTCTTCTCTTTGCCGTTTATGATCCTCTTCATCGTCTAGATACTTATCAGAAGGTAGTCATTTCTCCAACAAATAATTCGCCGATTCCTGCAGGTTTTAGTAAACTCTCCATTTTCTTTACATAGCGTGGATAATACCTCTGGTGTTTTAGTTTTCTCCATAACTATTTTATAAGGAACTCCCCAAACATTATCCTCCAATTTCTCTGTTACATAATTTTCCCACGACATCCTTCTTACATCTTCCAATTTTTCTTTAAATCTTCTTTTTAAATTTCTATACTTTTCTAAATTTGTATCCTTTTCGCTGGCTATTAAACTCTTTTGATATATTATTCTCGCTTTCCTCACTTTTCTTCTTAAATTATTTAATTCATCATCCCACACAACTTGACCGCTAAACTTACTCCTATTCTTCTTTAATCCTTTTTCCATAGCTTCCTGTATTGCTTTGGTTAGCTTGTACGCTTTTCCATTAACATCTTCAGCATAAAAGCTTTCCGGCATTTCAAAGTTCCTATATACCTTTTCCCAATTTGCATTCTTTATAATATATTTATTTCTTTTCATATTAGCCTTATTATCCATATCCACATTTGCAACCACATCAAAATAAATCAGATTATGATCGCTCGTGGTTAACTGTTGAGCCACCTTCCAGTTCCTAACCTTCTTCGCTATATGTCCTCTTGCAAGTGTTAAATCGATATTTTCTGTCGCATCTATTCTATTTTCAAACGTAAATGGATTATTAGGTTCATTTACAATATCAATTTGATAACTCACTATTACCTCTTCTAATTTTTCACCCCTTTTATCCGGACATTTGCTGAACCACAACTTTGATTTCGCATTTGAATCCATGGTATATAAGATTGCTTTATCTGTATATTGGAAATAATGATTTGTTAAGATAAATTCTATTCCCCTAAATTGAATTTGAACACAATTTACATATTCATCGCTAATTTGAGCAATCTTTAATACTTGAACTTCTTTATTTACAATAACTATGGTTGCTTTGGGATTTTCTCCATCACAAATTGCACGACGTGTTATTTGCAAATATGCTGGTTTTCCTTTCACAACATTAGGTTCTTGTATGCATAAAATATCAAATTTCATTTCATCAATCAATTTCCAAATCTCCATCTTGACTATTTTGGATCTCTGCGCGTTTATTTGCCCAATTCTTAAATTATAAATCTCTCTACAATCTTCCTCTGCCATTACTTCTTAAGAATTTTAATATCTTTCCCCTTTCCTTTCTTCTTATCCATTCCCTTAATCTTTTCATTCCCTTTCCCAATATCCTTTCTCTTTACTTTACCTGATGGCTTTAATTTTGCATTCATAACCAAACCCTTTCTTTTAACACTCGGTGTCATTAATTTCCCCTTTTTCTTATTTTGCTGTTTTATCCCTTCAACCGATCGTTGTATAAATTTAGTATCCATTGCCAAATTAGCATTACTCACTATTGCCGCTGGTTTGGATTGTACACTTGGAGTACTTTTGTTACTAATTATTGGTCCGGCATATCTTACATGTAGGTACATAACAATTTGGCCATCGTTGTGTAGAGTCAAAAGCAACTCTCCCATAACTCTGGACAAAATGTTTATATATTTCATCTATATCAAACTTCTCATTTCTTCTTTCAAATGCCTTCTTCACTACAACCTATAATTCCTCTGAATCAGTTGGTAAACTAACTACTCTTAAATCCATCCGATCTATGGCATCTGGAACTGGAAAGGTTGTGCTATCTCCGCTCTTATGTTCTAATCTAACTATATGCCGCAAAGCTGCTATTAAAATATGTATTTCTTCTAATCTGCTTAGCTTTAAAGTTAATTCAAATTCATCATATATATTCAAGGGATCCTTTTCTACTTTTATTTCCTGCCTATTTTCTTCCACCTTTATACACTCTTCTTTTACCTTTTCTTCCTCAATTTCTTCTGCTTCTTTCATAATCTCTATCTCTGGCTCTTTCATTACACTTTCTTTCTTCTTTTTCCTCTTTCTCATAAAATTAAACAACTTTAATTTCTCCTTCACTTCTTTTTCTTTAATTTCCTCTTCTTCTGTTGACGTCATAAAATCTCCTAACTTCAATTTATCATAATCAACTAAAATTTTCCTTTTCTGTACTTTATCTACATTATACTCTCGCTCTTCATCTGTATCTGGTGTCAAATATCCACATAAACTTAAATCTATGGTAACTTTATTGGTTTGCATTGCTGCATCAACCATCTCTTTCCTTAAAATATTCTCCCTATATCTTCTTGCTCTATCAGCATTACGTCGTTTCCTGCTTGGTATTTTTTCTTTTCCTCTTTTTAATTTCACTAAATATTTTACTATCCATAATCAATTCTAGAAATTAGCCTATCAAAATGCATATTATACAATGGGCAATTCTTTCCTCCTGCACATAATGACTCTTTCCTAACTATTCTATTTCCATCTCTAGCCAACATACTTCGTTTCTTATTTTCACAGGGTATACAGAAAGAAGATCGATCCTTCTTTTTACAGTCCTTCTTCATATGTCCCTGCTCCCCACAATGGAAGCATACTGCTTCCGCTAATGTGCATTTCTTGGCTATATGTCCAAACTTTTGACATTTCAGACATCTTTTTACCACCACATAATATCTAACATTTATCGCTTGAAAGCCAATGTAAACTTTATCTCTATTTAATATTAATCTCCTAACTTTAGGGGTTACTACTGCTGAACACCAAAAACCCCAGGGAGTACCTATTGTTGTTGCTGGTAATGGAGTAATTGCGATTTATTTTCCTAAAGAGATAAATTCTAGAAGGGGCCTTAGAAAACACCGAACCAATACTGTCGTGTACCTTTGTAGTGCATGCACAACTTTAGTCGCATGTAGCACTTTCGGATAGCTGACTGTAAGTGCTTCTGCAGTTTTCTTTATCTAAGACGCCGTGTCAAAACATAAGCACTTCATCGTATTTGACATTATTTGGCCATGTGCGTGCACATTTAGACCATGGCAACATTTTTCTGCTAATAAAAATGCTAATAAAAGGCTAATAAAACGAATGATTAGAAACCTTTTCCTCATTTTAAAAATACCAATCGCTACATCTCCCATTTTCTTACTGTTAAGTTTAAAGTTTCATCAATTCACACGCATATTTTCTCATTTACGCATACAACCCTGATTTTTCGTAATGTTTCTTTATGACACTTTTGAAGGCTGTGTATCCTTAAAGTAGATTCGTCTGGAGAATCGAAGTTCGTGTACTTCACAAGAAAAGCTTTATGCTCTGGTATGTTCTTTATAAGCAGCGGAATATCCGCAAAACTTTCGTATAAATCAGAATAACATTCATGACACTTATAAAGTCTGAATAGGAGTGGAGTGTCCAGTTTTACCGAAAAGCACCTGCTTCAAAGTAGAACGAGAAGACGCTAATACAGGTTTGCTGCCGAATAATGCTGCATTATCTAGAATTTGTCCATCTGTGCTGAGAATTCTTTAAGATGAAGAATAAAAGCAATTAATGAAACAAACTTCACACTGAACACTGCGATACTCGTCCTTGTTTTAGAAATATTCCCGTTTCTTATTCCTCTAAATAAATGTAAGCGACTACTTGAAAAAAAAAAAAAAAAAAAAAAAAAAAAAAAAAAAAAAAGTAATTTTTAAACCATATCTAAAGGTGCACACGAACTTTCGCCTTGCAGTGAAATTAGCTGCCAAGGTAGTAACAGCAAGCTTAATATCATATGATACAGCAGGAATGTCCCAGTGAAGAATAGCCACGAGCGCTTCGTCGTTGACTGTGAAATACAGAACTGCTAGCTGCCGGCGGTTCGATCCTCGTCTTTCGCATGTTTATTTTCTGAAATACAAAATTAGCAAACGTATTTAGTTCTCTACAGATTTTTATCAGGAATGGAGAATCCGATGAAGGCACACTGCTACAAATTGAGTTAATGGGGACATGGCAACGTTGTGTCATGTTTGGAAATAACGACATGACAACCTTGCTGGGTGCAAAGGTTGCTTCACCCTCAATGAATCTACAACTGTATTCTATTCTGTTTAATGTATCATGAATTACATTATTCACTTGCATCCAGATCTGGTAATTTGCACTATTACATGCTTATGTATTTTAATATGGTAATAGCGTACGAAATTCATAGAGATGCTTTTGAATGTGAATGTCTAAAGGGAAATATTAATTTCAGGAGGAATGTTTGGCAATTGAGGTAGGCGTGTTCCCTGCTCGTAATATCTTATGAAGCATTCAGTTGTAAAATTTCAATCATACTGCAGCATTCATAAGATGCCGGGAAAAGTTACAACGGTACGCGGAATAAAAATTCCTAAAGGAGGAGCTTTATCAGAAATACATTCCATTAGTTTGTATACCTTCATATATCGCACGGGTTATATAAATAATAATGTTCTCGTTAAGAGATAAAAAGGGAAATAAAAAGAAGTGTGTTAAATGGGATTAAAACCCACGTCAGCTCACACTACTCACTTGAATGAACACGCCTTAGCCAGCTTACCTAAACCGCATACAGGCGTTCGGTCTGGCTGATTGTACTCACATTCTAGCACCAAAACCGAATCATTTTAGTTCTAGTCCACAACTTAGTAGAAACACATAAGAACATATGTTCTGCAGATGCACTGAAGTTGAATCTGCATTGTTTGCCCGTTAATGCAGAAGGATTGCTTAAATATTGCTTTTCAAAGCCACGAGGTGAGATGAGTTATGAGGTGACATGGCTGTCATGTCCTCCGAACAGCAAGGGAAGCATATGACTAATTTAAATCTCATACCACGTATGCAAACACGCCTGAGAATTAGGTGACCCTTCGCGCAGGTCTCACTGAAGTTGGGTATTTACTTTTGTGAAAGATAGTATAAGTGACTTGAGTTGTGCATGCACTACAGAGGTACACGACAGTATTGGTTCTGTATTAAGGTGGACATATTCGTGTCCAATGGAAAGAAGATGCCTTTGAAGACCCCTTCTAGAATTTATCTCTTTAGGAAAATAAATCGCAATACTCCATACAACAATTGGTACCCCCCGGGGGGTTTGGTGTTCAGTAGTTGTGCTGAACATTTTGAAAGCTTGAAATCGGTTGTGGATAACAACGACGTCCCTGTTGAACCCTTTGCTCATTAACGTAAGTTTAATCATTTCTGTGCTCAGTATTAGCTAACCGCGTTAAAGAGTGTGGTCACCGATCCAGAGTGATTCTCTGAATTTGGTTCGAAACTCATGTAGCGCATGTTTTTACTTCTCTACTAGTAAGTATAGGCAGTATTGTATTCCACCCAAAAATTCGATGTCGAGATTTCACCGGAAATATATGTTTTGAGACCCCCTGAACCCAAAAAAGAGCATTTTTAGAAAAAGGTTCGTGTGTGTGTCTCAGAGTGTGTCTGTGTGTTTGTGGACAGCATAGCTCAAAAACGAAAAGTAGGTTAAAAAGCAAAGTTGGTATTTAATTTTAATGTCTTTTAAGGATGCGACATGAAGATTCTGAAGAAAATATCCCAACCCTAAACTACCCTTTATATGGAAAATTTTTCGAAAATTTTGATTTTCTTGAAAATGACTTTAACGATGTTGATTTAAATGTCATATGTGTCAGATCTTTTTATGACAAATGAAATGTATATTTTGAATTTTCTGACTATAGCCCATGTAGTCGTATTTACTCTGGACTACTTTTGTATAACTGCTAAGTCATTAGAGATAGACAAATGTATATCTTGCTAAAATACTCAATTTATGTCTCGATAAATTTTCTTGTAGGGTGAACCATTACGGAGATATTTCTTGTTATGTGTGTGAGCTTCGGAAAACTTGAAACCTTCGTGAAATGGAACATCGTTGTTCATTTTTTTATATGTCAAGTACGCAAAGAGAACGGAATCTCAAAGCTTTAAAAGATTTGACTATCGCACTAAGCCTACTGTATTCTAATATTCCTCTTGCACCTACAAGGAAATAGGCAATAAGATAATTTGTACAAATGTTTATCTTAACTAACACGAAGAAGATATAGGAATACGAGTTTGTAAGAATGGTTAGCACAAGAGCAGAGAAAGTCATGTGAGTGCAGCACATCAGATTTTTACTTCTCTACTAGTAAGTAGAAGTATTGTAATCCACCCAAAAGTTCGATTTCGAAATTTCACCGTTAGAATATGTTTTGAGGCCCCCTAATTAAAAAGAAAGCATTTTCAGAAAAGGCTGTGCGCGCGCGTGTGTGTTTTGTGTGTGTCTGTGTGTCAGTTTATGGACAGAATAACTGTCGTTGGTTAAAAACCAAAGTGGGTCTTTAAGTTCAATGACTTTCAAGGATGCGACACAAAGATTTTGAAGAAAATTGCTCCACTCTCAACTATTCTTTACGTAGAAAACTTTGAATTTATTGAAAATGGCTCAAGCGATTTTGATTAAAATGACATTTTTAAGATATTTTCATGACAAATTAAATGTATATTTTGAATTTTCTGGCTATAGCCTATGTAGTCCTGTTTACTCTAGATGACTTTTGAATAACTCGTAAACCGTAAGAGATAGACCAAATCTTAGTATACAAATATGCAGATCTCGCTAACACAATTTATGTTCAAATGAATTTTTTGTAGAGTGAGTCATTTTGGAATATCCTTTGTCATTTGTGTCAGTTTCGGAAAACAAACTTTCGTCAAATACAACATCCTTGTCCATTGTATTCTATTGTATTGTATTCCACCCGAAACTTCGATGTCGAGATTTCACCGGAAATATATGTTTTGAGGACACCTGAATAAAAAAAAGATCATTTTTAGAAAAAGGTCCGTGTGTGTATTTGCGCCTGTTAGTCTGTGGACAGCATAACTCAAAAACAAAAATTCCGTTAAAAACCAAAGTTGGGATTTAAGTTTAATGTCTTTCAAGGATGCGACACAAAGATTTTGAATAAAATGCCTTCACCCTAAACTATCCTTTACGTGGAAAGTTTTCGAAAATTTTTATTTTCTTGAAAATGGCTCTAATGACTTTGAGTAAAATATGTTTGAGATATTTTTATGACAAATGAAATGTATATTTTGAATTTTCTGGCCATAGCCCATGTAGTCCTACTTACTCTGGATGACTTTTGAATAACTGGTAAACTGTAGGAGATAGACTAATTCTTACTATACAGAAATTTAGATCTTGCTAAAGTACACAATTTATGTCTGAATAAAGTTTTATGTAGAATGAATCATTTCGGAGATATGCATTGTTATTGGTGTGAGTTCTGGAGAACTTATACTTCTGGCAAATGGAACTTCGTTATTCAGTTTTTTATATGTTAACCGTGCAAAGAGATCGGAATTTGAAAGCTTTTTAAGATTTGAGTATCGCTGAAAGCCTAATGTATTCCCACATTATCCCTGTTTTATGTTAGTTGTGCAAAGAGAACGGAATCTCAAAACTTTCAAACATTTGGCTTTCGCTCAAAGCCTATTGTATCCTAATGATCCCCTTACACCTACAACAACAATATAATTTGTACAAATGTTTATCTCAACTAATACGAAGAAGATAGGGTTTTGAAGAATGGTTAGTACAGGAGTAGAGAAAGTCATGCGAGTGCAATATAGCAGACTTTTTGTATGTTAACCGTGCAAAGAGAACGGAATCTCAAAACGTTAAAAGATTTGACTATCGCTCAAAACCTGCTGTATTCTCATATTTCCGTTCCACTTACAATGAAATAAGCAATAAGATAATTTCCGCAAATGTTTATCTCAACTAACACGAAGAAGACATGGGAATAAGATTTTGTAGGAATGATGAGTACAAGAGTAGAGAAAGTCGTGTGAGTGCAACACATATTTTTGTTTCTTTTCCCTTCCTTTGTGTCTTAACGGAACATCGTTATTTACACACTTTGTGCTAAATGTACTATTATACAGTATTGCTGCAGTACGATTAAAATTTTAAAACTGAATGCTTTAGAAGACATTAATTACAAGTGCTGTAGATAACACAGGGATTACACGTACTTCAACTATTAATCATTCTTTCACAAATTAATACCTAATATTTTCCTTTAAATATCCGCCTTCAAAGGCATCTCATGTAAATCGAAGATTATTACCATGTTAGGGAATTTACTTCCATCATGCACTGTTACTGTTTAGTTAGCTTACAATGGGTGTAACAAAGCATTATATCTTCTTCATGTTAGAAAATATCAACTTGCATGAAAACTAAAATATAATATTTCAGGCACAGGAAACGTAAATAATTATTTTTGTTTATGCTTAATTATGCAGTAATATGACACAAATATCATATAATTCGTGACTCAGAACATCGAAGGAAAATGAATCTCGTATATTACAGACCATACGGAAGAAAATGGAATATTACTGGTCACAAAAATGCATTGTTAGAACTTGATGGCAGTGAATAAAATAATTAATGATGTATTAAACAGAACGCAATTGTAGACTCCTTCAGCGATAAACAGCTTTTGGACCTGGCAGTGTTGTCATTTTGTTTATTTCATAACATTACATAATATTGCCGTGTGCCTTCATCCTAATTCTCCAGTCCTGATGAAAAAGTTTGCAGCACTAAAGACGCTGGAATCAATAGCTTCTAAAGCTTTTAGTTTTAAAATTTCAATCCTGTTGCACCAATATAATGATATTGTATAATGGTTTATCTGGTCCAAGTTATATATATATATATATATATATATATATATATATATATATATATATATATATATATATATATATATAATGATACTCCCGTTAAGACAGATAGGAAGAGAAAAGAAAAAAAAGAAAATGGGCTGCATGGGATTCGATCCAAGTTGAAGGAATCGCTCTGGCTCCGCGGCTGCATTCTTAAGCGCGTTTAGCTAAAACTGAGTACAAAAATTCAGTGTGGATGATTAAACCTACGCTGATAAACAAAGGGACATCCGAGCTAAGGGTACCACTCTGGGTCCGCGCTAATGCGCTTTATCCCGTTCAGATACTGCTAAGTACGGAAAGTCCGTGTGTGTAATTAAGCTTATGGTTGTAAAGGTAGAGTTTGTCCGTGGTATCATTGTTATTTCTGGTCCACTATTTAATCAATCCCGATAATAATATATTTTCTGCATGTGTAGTAACGTTGAGTTTGCAATATTTGAATGTTACTATAGAAGGATTACTGAAATATTGCTTTTCAAAGCTGCGAGGTGAGCCCATGTCTGCCATGCCCTCTGAGCAGCAAGGGAAGCATACCACCTATGTAGGAGTGCCTGGGGAGTAGGCGATCCTTCGCGCAGGGCACAAGGGTTGATAGAGTTTTTGATTTTTTAGCGGAGTGCAATATCAATTTGAGGATTTAAAATTTTTTAATTATCTGTTTCTACTTTTGGACATATTTATCACCTTGTTTCATATCTGGCTATTGCCACTGCTTTTTACCTTTGTATATTTTTCTTGTTGCTAGTATTTTATTTTTTGAGTGAAATTTATATCTGGCTATTGCCATGAATCTTTTAAGGGCGCTGATGACCTAGAAGTTGAGCGCCCTTAAACCGAATCCAAATCCAAAATTCGCGCAGGGCTCACTGAAGTTGGGTATTTTCTGTTGCGAAATATAGTACATTGCGTTAGATCTACGAAAGCAATTTTAAATCTTATGCAATAAACATCTGTAACTTCTTTGGTACTGTTTACGTTTAAGAAGGCTATCAATATTTGGGGACAAGGTCGAAGTGCATAGCCTTAGAAGAACCACCAAGTGATCGTCGCGTAACCTGTTGCACGCAGGCCTTTAATAAAGTTCAATTTATAGAAAATCTGTTCGCCAGTATATGTAGCTATACTCACTCTTATGCACGGAAAAAAGAATAATAAATATCAGATTAAACTTAAAGTTAAGGTACACATTTACATTCTGCGTACAGTAAATAGGGGGAGTATCATATTCAGCAAGAATGCGATGTCTAGATTTCGCTCTAAATTCCTGCTTTGAGGCCTCCCCAACTTCTTCCTTCTGCATGAATTTTGCGTAACTGGTAAACCGTAAGAGACAAACAAAATCTTGCTGCACAAAACATGTAGGTCTCATTACAGCAGGCAATTTATGTCAAACAAATTGTTTATGGACATATCCATTTCTGAGATATTCCTTGCTTTTGGTTTAAGTTTTGCAATATCTGACACTTTCCTCAAATAGGAGGTTTTTATTGTGTTTTTAAGCCCTGGCTATCAAATTCTCCAACTCACTTGCTTTTTTTCCCGATAAACCACAAGGAGGCCTCAAATTCATATGAGCTAAGATACCCTAATGGCGCCTTGCTATACTGTAGGTACTTAAGCTCTGGGCTTCATAGTTTAGCCAACTAATCTCATGACGCTACATTGGCCATGGTACAGCCATGGGAAAAATGATTGAGCGCAATAGTGAAAATGATATTTTGTAAGCCCACGTCGTGTTGCAGCGCGGTTTACACAAGTCGTTATTTCCAGCATGCAGCCTGAGTTTACTGATAATCTCTGTTCCATATGTTATTGTCTGTCGAACACATAAATAGGCAGTGTCTTCAATCACCACTCCCATTTGAATGCATATTCGCAGATACAAATGAGAGTGGTGATTCAAAACACAGCCTTTTTGTGTGTCCAACAGACGATAGCATATGGAACATAGACTATCAATAAACTCAGGCTGCATATTGTAAATATCGACTTGTGCAACTTGCGCTGCAACACGACGGGACTTAGAAACATTCTGCTCTCCTAATGCGTTCGATCATTTTTGCCCTGGCTGTGCTTCAGTGGTTAGAGTAGCTGGACGGAGACCGGAAGATCCGTGGTTCAAATCCCGGCTATGGCATTAAATGATTCTGTCATTTCAACCTTGTCCTACACACGGCTAGTGTAGAAAAACAGTTAATTTACATTATATATAATTGTGTAAGACCTAACTATTTTGGCATACAAAATATGATATAGATAATTTGGGTTTTAATGATTTTACTACATTGCGCTCATGTATAAGAATGACAACACTTGTTAATGTACGAGAGGATTATGAGGATTCATTGATAAACTAGAGAAAGCGTTGCAGCTCTACAGACAGCAATGTGGTATCATAAGGTTTAGCGCATTAAAATCAGTAACTCAAACTGAAAACAGAAGTACCCATTTTCTCCCATATTACTCGTATATGGTCCACACTGGAAAAAATTGTTGTGATTAGAGCTGTTTTATAACTGAAGTATTAAGAGTATTAAGAATTAATTTTAATTTGCACTACTTGAAGTATCTCAGCTTTCCGATTTACAATAAAGTGCTGCAATAGCATTTTTAAATTTATTTGCTTTTCATTAAAATTCGGCGCAGTCTAAATCTGCCGATGTAACAGAAAAGTATGCAATGTGGTCGGTGAGAACATATCTCCTTCATAAACTCTTCTCAAGGAAAACTATTGTCAGAATTGGTGTTACTGCTTAATAACTGAAGGCAAGGGGACTGTTATAAACTGATTTTATTGCGTAATAATTATGAGATAAGCACTGCATTTATTAAACCAGTAGCCTAATGTATTTATTACACGCTATGTTATCAATGATGTATTTTATGGTACGCCAATATATATATATATATATATATAAAATTTTGTGTATGCCAAATACCTTACATTTAGGATACTAGAATGCTGAATAGCATGCTTTGGACTTTCTCTAAATAAAATTAGAAATCCTCTATATTCTTATTGCATTTTTATAAGTTGCCAAACAAATTGCTTGATAAAGGCTTGCTGGAGAAAAAAAAATGCTGAAATCTTTAAAAGTAAAGTTAGTGTCAAAGAAAACATCATGCCTCTATCATTTCTAGGACACAACTTTTTCGTTTGTTTCAACTTTTCCACTTGTT
Organism: Tenodera sinensis; assembly: GCA_030765045.1. Lineage (NCBI taxonomy): Eukaryota > Metazoa > Arthropoda > Insecta > Mantodea > Mantidae > Tenodera > Tenodera sinensis. Next base: position 6,204,948 of record JAUKNM010000025.1, on the reverse strand, counting down.
TACAGTACGCTTCGAAATGTCACGTAGTCGTGCTTTTGTATCTCAGGAAGTCATGTCTGCTTAGCATAACATTATGAATTTGATGTTTAAATAGCATTATCAAATTAGAACAAAAATGTTTAGGAATGGGAGTACCAATTGGATTAGCAGACACAATACACACACTGTTATTTGCGGACGACCAGGTAGTAATTGCGTAAGAAGATATGGAATTGATGCTGCGAAAGTTACTAGAAGAATATGATAAATACGGGCTGAAAATAAATTTAGAAAAAAGGTTTTATATTGGATGTGGAACAGAAACCAAAGATTTAGTTCTGGAAGAACAGAAAGTTTGTATTAGAGGATGTGAAAAATTTGAGTATTTGGGGGGAAAATAAAGGATATAAATACGAAAATGACATTAAGAACAGAATCAATAAAGGTAGGTAAAATTATGATATCAATGCTAAATAGTATCCTGTGGAACAGGCATATAAGTATAAAGAATCAATTGCAAATATATTATACAATAGTGAAAACTACTGTGACATATGAAGCTGAAACATATAAATTTAACAAAGCTTATGTCGATGGAAAGAATTTTCTAATAAGGTCAGTGGGATGTTCAGAATTGGAAAAAAAAGAAGAAGAAATAATGTTGTAAGAGAGGAAATGAATAATAAGAACTCAATATTAGACTATGTAAGATATAAACAGCTGAGTCGGTACGAACATGTTAGAAGAACAAATGAAGATAGATTACCGAGAAAGATTTTGGAATGGAGTCCACCTAGAAGAAGAAAAAGAGGAAGACGTCGCAACTATGGACGTGGTAAATAAGAACTGGATGAGAGCAAGAGGACTGGAAGAAATGGAGTGAATGGACAGGGATATGTGAAGGAAGAAAATTCTTTAGGCACAGAAAGATGTGTAAACATTGAAATTGTGTATATAACTAAAATAAATGTTTAAATAGTTTAGTATAGCCTAAGCTGTATATTACACAATTTTCGATTAATATTTTTTTACAATTGTGGTAAATTGGTCACAATTATGACCAAGAAAAAATTAAGAAATTTGTAGAATATAGAATAAAATGTATAGAATATGTTGAAAATTAATAGTAATAGGTACGTAGAGAAATCCACCTTAACTTTATATGTCGGGTTTTTTTCTCAACTAATTATTTTCGAAATAAATCAATGCTTCAAAACACATTAGCTGAACTTGCGTTGTTAAAAATTTCACATGTTTGAAAAGAAATTTAATCAGCTTACTAAACTTGCTTATAAGACCTAAGGAAGAAAGAAGAAGATAGTGTGCTCCGTTATGAATAGAGATTCGGCATTTAGCCATAAACTCACAAAGCATGTCTAACTGAACATGAGAGGGCAGTGGATTTGCGCCAAATTAAATATATGGAGAGTACGTTTATTCTTAAAGGATATGGGTTTGCGCCAACGGCATGTTTGGCTATGAACTTTTATTTTTCTTAAGTTTGTAGTACAATAAATCGACTAGTACTAGTTATCGTATTTTGTTTCAGTAGTAGCCACATTGGGTGGGAGAACATAACCATTGTGACATAGACTAGTGAACAGTAACGGTTGTCATGGAAGTAGTCGAAAGGGGCAGAACAGAGGACAGGACTTACTTGTATATAAGTTCAAGTTTCGTAAGGCGTACACATATACGCTGGCGTTGCACAGTGAAGAATTGTCCTGCCAAAATAATAACGTTAAGCATGGATACTAAAACTGTAGGCGGCCATATCACCACTATAACGAAAGAGATGGACGGCAAAAAGTATGTGTGTCGTGTAAAAGGAAAGCGCCCAGTGACTTAAGTGAAAAAATCAGGCATTACAATAAGTACAACATTGAATGAAACTCCAGAGACTTGTGCTAGTATCTTACATTTCAGTGATGTTAAACTATTACGAAAAGCAATCTACAGAGAGCGGCATCATCGTATGCCGAAACTACCTAAAAACATACTTGAAGTTCACGAAGCTGTAACTAAAGTAAAATCAATGTCCCCTATTAACGAAAATTTTGTGCTGCTCAATGATCACGAAAAAATGTGATTATTTTTGGATGTGAAAGTGGTTTGCACTATTTGTGTGAAGCAGAAAAGCTTTTCGAAGATGGAATATTTAACGCAGTTATTTACATTGCATTTCCTTCACAATGTGCATTACATTCCAGCAGTTTTTTGTTTACTGTCAAATAAGAACATACACATGTTGTAGGTTTCATCTCGACGTAAACTATAAAGCACGTATCACTAATGTAAAATACATTTCTCATTTGAATGTACCCTGCACAAGGCAACCTGAAAGCAGAAATTTTAATCAAGGAGTTTTGACAATTTTAATCATTTTAATTTTTAAAATGTCATGACCATTGTTAACCACACGCGCATTTTTAAAACGTTATGGCAATTTTTAACCACACCACGCGCATTATGCACGCGTCAGTTCGCAGTCTGCAAGTGGAAAAGAAAATTGTTTCGTTTAACATTTAATTCTTTCAATTCTAAGATATGTCTCACCATGTTAATGTGGTGCCAACCTATGAACAAAAATACACATATTAGTTTCCAATTATTGGCGCAAACGCATTATCCATACACTGCAACAGATTGTGGCGCAAATGTGGTGGCCCGGAACATGAGGGTTTCCAATTCCTTGTTTTTCTAGTTTTCTCTTGCCATATTTAGTTAACGGACACTGTGACTTAGAATTTAGTGAAATAACAGTTAAAACTTCGATTTGTTTTCCTATTACTTATTTTCTTCAATTATAGTTTTTTTTTTTTTTTTTTTTTTTTTTTTTTTTTTTTTTTTAAGAGGATTTCTCACCCAATCTTTATGCTCCAAGGTTCAATATTAGGTCTTAGAGTAGCGTGATTTTTTGTCCACTATGGCAAACAAAATGCCATTGTTCTCAAAAGCGTTTTCTTGGTTTTTAGAATGTTCCATATGCATGAGCGTTTTAGTGAAAATGTTCGCATAGTATATTAAACAGCTATACTTGCTAAAAGTTAAAAAGCGTATCTGAAGTATCGTCGATGAGAATTCTTAAAAAATGTCTTCTTAATGTAAAAAACTTTTGCACATCTACAAGTTGTACACTAATTGTGTTACGTGTTCAAAGGAATCGCACATGAGTATGTATAAAAGGTTTTATCCATGAACTATAATGCCAATTGCAAAAATATTAAATTTCTGCATTTGAATTAATGCGTGTGGAACATTTTGATTCAGCTATAGGTATGTTTGATATCAACATTATATAGTTATAATCTCTTATGCAATTGGTTCAATATAGTTTAAATTTATATTCTACTAGTTATATACATACTACTATATCTGTCCTGTGGTACCATGGCCCTTTGAGTGTAGCCTTGGTCTACCGCCCTGCCGCTGAATCCCCCACCTCTACCCACCACAGACGCCATGAGCGGGATCTAGTGGTGGAGTGTGGGACGTGGTCAGTGCTCCGAGCCCTCCCGGTCAGTGTATGTGGTCTTCGTAACCGGAGTTGATCACACACAGGTACAAGGATGGCTGATCAGCCCGAAGCCTGGTGTGAGACAGAGGAAGTGGATGATATGAAATGAAGGCGAAAGATGGTGGGAAAGGTGATGATGGAGCAATTAGTGGAATGATGAAGGGGAAAACCGGAGAAAACCCGTCCCTGTGCCGGCGTGTCCACCACACATCCCACATGCGGACGCCTGAGATCGAACCCGGTTCGCTTTGAAGAGAGTCAAACGGTCTAACCGCTCGACCACGGTGCGACCTTATACAACTATAACACTACTATAACTACTAGTTATAAATGAAGAAATGCTTTAAATATTTTCACTACTAGTTTATAAGAATGCACTGTGTTAGGAAGTCTGCTTCTCATTCCTAGTTTTAGTATTTCCAACAAGGAAAGCGATCCTGTACTCCAAGATGACCTCATGCACTGCGAGCGAAAGGTCACAGCTCTTTGACTGGCGCAGTGAAAGCAGCGCGCCTTGCCTCCGGTTCGGCTGGCTCGAAATAACCCAATAAAGTATCCGCGGGGGGTAAATGAGTTTCAAAATTTTCCTCAAGGGGCTTTAGTGTTTTATGTGTTTCATAAAGGGCCCTTTGTCTGCGGATAACTGAAACATAGCATTTCAGCTCAGCACGCAATTCCATGAACCAAACAATTAATACACTGTATTATAGTTGTCATGCTTGTACATTAATGAAATTTGGAGATACAGAAATCCTAGAAGCGTACTGAGGCGTTGGATTATTTTATGGAACTGGAGAGAATTTAAACTTTGCTACCCGTGCGGATTATATCCCATGGCAAGTGATAGTCTTCTGTCTGTTCACTTTCTGACGCTGCACACATTGCGAAAATAAGCATTAGGAGTGGAAGGAGTGAGAGAGGTTGTCCGTGGCTTCTATAGAGGATGAAATATGTACTATAATAATGCCATTCATCTATGACTCCTCGATTCACCACTACATTTGATATCGGAATTATTTACTTAAAAGACAAATAATGTTATAAAGAAGTGATAAGGGCATTGATAAATAATAGTAAGTAATTTCCATTTGTTCAATTCAAAGAAGGCATTAGTTAGCCAAGTTCCGGGTTGAGAAAAAAGGCAATTAGTATAAATCAATGTAGTCAAGGCAATTAGGCTTCAGTGAACTCATTGAGGAAGAAATTCTTTCGCTTAAAAGTCAGATACCTGGAACATACATTTAGAAGTCAGATTTGCGTGAAAATACTCAGGCAGGCCAGTTCTGAAAGTTAGACGGAAAATTTAATTGTTAGAATTGATCAGGCCGCAGAGTAAAAATTGGGTTTCCGATACAAATTAGCAGCTTAAGATTTGGCAACATTAAATAGGAACCTTGCAGGGCTTGACTTGCTAAAGGAGTGCATATCTCCAAAATTAGTGTCTTTACCTTCGTGGTTTACAAACTTAGACAAGTGTTTTACTGTGATCGATTATCGACAGTCCATAGTGCTTAAAGACAGCATTTCTGCAACTCACGGCAACATAAGTTTCTCATTGTTATTACGGAAACAGTTATTTTAAACCCTAAACTATTGATACGCCATCTAGAAGAAATATGTTCTTTCAAAGCTACAATTCCTTAAACATTTGGCAACTTTCTTAAGTACCTAGGCATTTAATGAATAAATAAATAGACGGACGGACGGATGGATGGACGGATGGATGGATAGATGGAGGAATGGAGAGATGGAGGAATGCATAGATGGACGGACGGATGGTTGGATGGATAGATGGGGGAATGGTTAGATGGACGGATGTACAAAAATAAATAAACAAATAAATAATAAATAAATAAACAAATAGACAGACAAATAAATAAATAAACGAACCAACGAACAAACAAACAAGTAGGTAGCACCGGGCGGGTGGTCGGGCTGTCGGGTGGCGGGCGGGCGCCTTTATAACAAAGCGTACTAAAAAGTAAAAAATTATTTTTAATTATGAGTTTGTTCTATAGCGATATGAAGACAACTAGTTCATTATATATCAAAATTTTGTAATACGTTTAAAATAAAACCTCATTTATATTAACAAAATAATAAATTTTACTGTCAAAAAATAAAGAAAGAGAAGGGAATGAGGAGAATATATTTAATGTGAAGAATTTGTCCTTAGGCAGGAAATGATGCTTCATGATTGATGAAGTAGTGATAAAGTAGTAAAAGAATGAAAAGGGAAGGAAGGGCGGGAGGAAGGAAGGGAGGAAGGAAGGAAGAAAGAGAAGGGAATGGGGAGGATAGAGTTAATATGAAGAATTTGTCCTTTGGTGGAAAACGATGCCTCATGATTGATATAGTAGTGATTCTGTTTTTGTGCTGTCCAGTTACTGCACAAGGTTTGTGCGGCTTTTAGACATAGGTTTTTAACATAACATCTATTTCCTGCTAAGAAATCAATTTGGTAAATCTTACATTACATAAGAAGCACTTTTCTGACTTTCCCTTTATTAGCAGTAGCAATAAGAATTACAGCAGTGTAATGTTAATAAGACTGCATGTGTAGGTATTGGGATGCAGGATCGTGCTCGGTGATTAAATCGAGTTGTTGGACGCCAAGTCGTCCCTCCGGGGTATGTTTCATGTGGACATCCAGGGGACAACCCGCATACTAAAGAGAGAGAGATAAGGCAAAGTTAACCGTTATACAAACAAGAGTTTTATGCTGTACACAACAATCCAGTAAATACTCGTATGTTCAGCATCTAAAAGCTCATGGAATAAAAGATTTTTGGACTGGTCTTGAGCTGTGTTTTAGGTAAGGGACACTGGGAGTGAAATGTTGGTCGAAAGTTGCTTTTTTTATGTTAAAATGTTCCTGGAACTCCTGTTAAAGGCATGTGAACGCTGCCCAATCCTCAAGCCAAACCTAGTGCGTGTACCGGCAGAGGTTCTGTACACAAGAGCGCGTGAGATGCGTGTACCACATTCGGCAGTGCTGGTAGGAGGGGCAAGCTTAGGATTCACTGGAGACTGCCTTTAAGTTTTGCGAAGATTATAAAGCTTTTTACTGTAGGATTCTCTGCAAAGTGGTATGCGGGATAAAGAATTTGTGTCTACTGATGTCGATTATGATTCTATCTTAAAGCATGATTTATATTCCTTCGCCTGCTTTTCTCTTAATAGTTTTGGTTAGATTTATGAGTGTTTTAGATGTGCCACTTTAAATCGTTTTACATGAGTATGAGAGGTATTAGCTTCTCTTTCAATATTTATAGGTGTCCATGGAATATTTCTTAGTTATTTTTTAAATTTCATATTAAATATGAGTGCTATTGTTTAGCAATAATTAGATTTATTGTTTCTCTACTTTGGTCTGTTATTTCATTGCAAAGATCAATATTCTCCATGCCATTTTCACTCCTTTTTATTTTCATCCGCACATTGTAACCATAAAATCAGTATAGAGTATACTATTTTCGACGACAACAATAGAAATCTGTTTCATCTTCATATATTTCGCCCAAGCGTCTAACACTATAGTTATTTCGTCAATGTCCTGTTATAGTCATTTTGTGCATTTCAAAATCCAGCATAGACTGCATATAGTATAAAAAATAATTTCCTATCATTAAATGGTTAGACAAGAGCGGTACTATTAGAGCAATGAAATAAAATTTCCAGTAACTGATTTTTATTTGCTGCATTGCATGTAAATCGATTCCCCGCTTCTCGTTCCAATGACTGTGCTGAAACAAACTCCGAAGTTTGGTGCTTTCTCCCGCGATACAAGTATTACCTCTGCGAGTAAATGCTTACTTCAGGCAGCAGCAGGTTTTGCCCAATCGAGCCTTGCTCTGGCTCGTTGCTAGCTTAGAGCCTCAGTGCAGCTCTCGAGTTACGTCAGTGGCGTGCTTTAATGGTAACACAACTATCCATACATCAGGTCAAATTAAACTGACAGTCTATTAATAGTGAACCAATATTCCACATTTATAACACTACTAAGTGCGTGTATGTATTTACAGACATATTTATTCCAATTTGTCAGACAGTTTATCATACATAGTTCTGTGTTACACTTGCAGTGGTATACTTTCGCTTTGATTATACTTGATGAATTTAGTTATTTTATACCTACATGTACATGATATAATTAGCAAAATATAAAATAGAAACGGCTTTTCTACGTACATTTAAGTGAACTCACAAACGTAATAGGAATTAAATTATACTTCATAATATAAAAACAAGAGAAATAATACAATTAGAAAAGTTAAAGGTCTGACGGATGACAAATTATGAATAGTTAATTTATATAAATTATAAAATACAAGAAAATTAAAGTATAACTTATTAAGTGTTTCATTTTTGGTGGTTAGTTTTGTGTTGACCAGCCTATGAATATTTGGGGAGATATTTCATGCTGCCTTGATTCTAAGCACTGCATTAAGATTTTCATTAAGAACGCGCATACATGTATTGCTGTGTCAAACGTTGAACCGCCACTGTTATCCACTGCTGTGAGGTGACCGGTCACTACTTGGCAAGCAAGCACTTCGCTCTGCCTACTGCCCTTAGCTTTAAAGTAGTGTACCTGCTGACTGGACTAAAAAAAGAAAACAAAAAACAAAAAACCAGAAAAGCCAATCGTTTTTAGAAAAAGGTGAATGCTTATGTATATAGGGTAAGTGTCGTGTAATGGTCAGAAACGGACAAAAGTCGTTTAAGTAACGATCCTGGAATACAATTAGGACTGAAAAGTTGTATAAATATACTAAAAAATTGTAGAAATAAATTTTGTGACGATAGTTCCTAAATGTGTGATAGGATTTCTAAATCCGTGAGTGGTATCGTAATGCATCCTAATTCTCTGATATCAAAAACAATGACAACGTACGTGCATTGATTCTCTTGACCTCATCTACATTACAAAATACAAACTGTTATTAAAATTATTGTCTTTATATTAACCTGCAATTGTTTGAAATTAATTTCATTTTGTTTTTCGGCAGGGACTTCAATTCTCACAAGCTCTCCATCGTTTCATCCGATATATTAAACAACATATTCCATGCTAGAACGATTATTTGTTCGATACCTCAGAATTACTATTGCAGAATAAACCATGGTAGGAAATCGAAGTTTGTATCACGGTATTAGGCGTATCACGGAATTATGTATCTTTACCCTACTTCTGTGAATGTGGTTTGTCTGTCTGTTCAAAAAAAATCCTTCCATGGTACCCTCTACTTGTAGCATTTTTTGAAAATGTTGATTCTTTTAAAAATACTTAAGATATTATAATGAAAAATTAAATGTATACCTTAAATGCGCTGGGCTATTCCGAATGACGTTTATATAGCTCGTAAACCGTAAGAGACACGCAAAATAGTACTGCGTAAAGAAAATGTAGATCTCATTAAAGCAATTTATGTCAAATACAAATTTTTTTTCTATGGAGTTATCCTTTCCGAGTTATTCTTTGTTATTGGTTTTTTATTTTAAAATACTTGCCTTTTCTCAAATGGGAAGTCGTTAAGTTGATGATTAGTTACTTTGTAGAAGAGTCGTTAAGTTTCATCTTTAGAGCTCACATTATAACAATAGAATGTGTTTATGTGGAGGCCATGGATGTCAACATTCTGCACTTCACCGGAAGCAGTCCTACCTTTATTTCTGGAAGAAGGAAGAGCATTTAAAAGTGGCTCCGCTGGTGTAGGTACTAGTTACCGTGTCACTGTCATTAGCAGCGTTGCTTTGAAGGAGGAAGCCGATTCTCGAGAACCTTCTAGGGAGCCCTTGAATCGCGGTAATGAGCTCCCTACCTCTCAACATCTCTCGTCTTGTGGCCGCCATGTCTCACTGGCGAACCCGCCAATCTACAAAACTAATATTCTCACCATTTTCTCTTCATTGTTCTCAGAGTATCGTATTTTTATTTCCCCACCGCTTATCTAATGTGAGGCAATTATCCCATTTTAATGAAATATTTGATATCGAGAATTTTCTAGAAATGTGGTTTAGTGCGAGCGTGTGTTCTTTGCGTCTGTGTAAACAGCATAATTTAAAAATGAAAAGTCCGATTAATACAAAACGGTATACTTATGTAAGTCTGCTTTTAAAGGTTTCAGAGATTTTTTTCCCATCCAAACAACCTTTTTACAGATTTTTTTTTTCTTCCCATTTTACAGCAGAATTCTGATAACCCGACTCTCAATAGCTCGACACACCGTGTAACTCGACAACCTCCTTTATTTTAATGGTATTCTTTTAATCATTAAATTTGACTGTAATAATTTATATTATTTACTGCACGGTATGAATACCCTCCTAGAGTAAAAGCCCTTGCCGGCTATGGCTTACCGCCCGACCGCTGTGTCCCTCGCCTCTGCCCACTACCGGCGCCATGAGTGGGGTATATTGCTGTAGGGTATAACGTGGTCAGCACCCCGAGCCCTCCGTGGGGTATCTACTTCTTCATGAAGTAGCTCCTCAGTTGACCCCTCGGGACCTAACGATGCTGAGTGCACCCCGTGCCAGATCTCCCAGTGAGGGAAAAATCCTCACGCCGGTACCGGAGATCGAACCCGGGTACTCCGTGCTAGAAGCAGGCGCGCTACCTCTGCACTATGGAGGCGGTCGTACGGTACGAATTGTATAAGCAAATTTTAATTAGTATACGTATACAACCTACCGCATTCTCCATTATTGACCAGTGTTGACCTTCGATATCTAGTCAGAGCAAAAGCAGCCGACATACCCCTGTCAAGAAACCAAAAGCTTGCCGTTGTTCTGTGGATACATAGCACAAACACTTAGGAAGGTTGAAGATTTATTGCTTCACCCAGTACAAAGGTATTTTTAGACGTGACGAATTGCGCAGTGGTTTACGATCGAGTTCACCTTTATATTTATAAGACCATAGGGATGTCATGCTATCTTTCAGACTTTCGTGTAGTACATAAACATCGTGGACCGTGCGTGATTGAGTATAGTACCATCTGGCATTAGCAGCAGTGTCTTGAAGTGGGAAACAGAGACATTACCCCATCATCAGTTTGCATGTCACTTGCGCAGATCCTAGAAAGATCATTCACCACATCTAAAAATACCCCTGTACGTGGTAAGCTAAACTTTTAGTTACATATTTCTTGTTACAGTACAGTTTGCAGGGTTTCAGGCCTACTGTTAGTGCCTACTGTTGAGTTGTTTCTACCAGTGAAAATGTCGAACCAGAAGAAAAGGCAAGCTAATATGACAATGGAAATTAAATTGGATGTGTTAAAGAGACCGGACAAAAAGGAACATAATATGTAATACATTTAGAATATGTCATACTTTTTTGTTTCCTATATTGTGCTAGAATATGCATTTATGCAATTTGAAATATTATGTAATGAGTTTTGTATAAACAGACCCTTGATACCGTAATTATTAGCCGTATTATTAAATATGATTTTAATAATGAATTAAATGACAATTAAATTATAATGAAAAAGTAATGTGAACGTATTTAATATAATGATTATTACGAATGGATCATTTTATGATATGAAGCAACAGTATTTAAATTCAATAACCAGAATGCGAGTAAAATTCTAATTCAGAGATATGTAATGTAAGGTTTCTAGTTGATGTTAAAATGTTACTGGTGAAAGATGCCTGCCAATGTTTTGGTGTCGTTACCTGCGGTAATTAGCGGCCCGGTCGGCCACCCCTAAACTCCTTAGGGCAGTTTCCAGGAAATGCGCGTTCGCTAACAGTTTGCTAGCTGGTTTCTGAGAATTCTGCCTGAAGCGAAGCTAAAGCCCGCGGTTTATTGTTACCGTCCCTAGCTTGGCTGGAGAACACGCTTAGGGGTAGTCGCATCATGAGTCTGCCGGGGAACACACGTCGATATAGTCGCACATTGCTTGCGGCCAGCACCCGGGGAGGTCGGTCTGGGTGGCTCAGTTGGTTAGACGCTGGCCTACTGATCCCAAGGCCGCGGGTTCAAATCTGGCCCAGACCGATGGTTTTTAAGTGTGATTAAAAACGACAGCTCCATGTCAGTATATTTACCGACATGTAAAAGAACTCCTGCGGGACAAAATTCCGGCACACCGGCGACGCTGATGTGATCCTAGCAATTGACAGAGTCGTTAAACAACAAATTCATTTCACTCACTCGGGGAGATTGAATGCCTTTGCACCTCTCCAAAAACAATTTAAGTGCGACTTTTGCAATTTTGAAGGAACAACGGAAAATACGAACACTTGGAAGTGACACACGATAGATGTATAAAATTGGAGGAACTGGAATTCTCATCATCTGGAGAATTCAAGAGTTGGGAAGAAGGAACTGAGGCGGCAACACGGTCATCCTTTGTGAAAATCGTTCTAAAACTGCCTCTGAAAATGTAAAGCATTATTATGCGTGTCATCGCTCAGGGAATATTCTCTCTACAAAGGCAAAGGTATGAGACGTTTAAAACTGCAAGGGAGCAACAAAATTGGTGCAGAATGCCCTGCAAAGATGAGGGTTACTGACGATCAACAAGCAGTATGCAAAGTAAAATTTGTTTCTCTAATTACTTAGGCTACATAAATACTGCTATTCATTGCAGTGTATTTTTATTTATTTCTAGGACATACACAGTGGGAAGCGGGAGTTTTGATTGTGGGTGTAAAACTAACAAGCTATTAGCGTCTAGCACTGTATTTTATCACATACTCGCCACACTTTCTCGTTCTGGTTATCGTTACCGTTATCGATGGTGCTGAACGAGCCTATAATTATTATTTTGTCATGTAAACTTATAACAATGTTGGTATTCAGGAGTTATGTATGTTCAATATCAATTATTTTGTGATGTAAACTTATAACAGTGGTGGTATTCAGGAGTTATGTATGTTACATTTTCATAATTTTCTGATATAAAATTTTAAAACTGTTAGTATTCAAAGGAAGTTTGAGTTCAGTACCCAATTATTTTCTAATGTAAACTCAAAAAAGTGTTGCTATCCAGAAGGAGTGATATGTGTTCAATATCAATTATTTTGTAATGTAAATTTATAAAAGTGTGTATTCAGAAGTTTGGGACTTATAAATTACCTATGTAAAACTAGGTAAATAAAGTATTGTTTGTTAAATGGGGAATAAGGTGTTCATACTTTTTTTCATAAAGTAAAAATGTACAGTGCGACCATTTTGCAAAGAATAAATTATCTAAGAGCAGCTGTGATAACTTTCAGGCTAGTGTACAATAACGGGAGGAATTCCGGAATTATAATGAACGGAACGTAATACAATTTCTAGTTTAGCGACATTTCTTACTTCACCATCTCAGCAGTTGTCAAGCTGATGGCATCGACATTCAAGAATATATTACAATACGCTAGATACTCTACTTTCTCTGGTGAACTTAACAGATCGCAGTGATGGTGTGTTATCTTTAATATTCCAGGTGCTGAGAAATACTTATTTCATTATGCAGTAAAATGTTTGATTGCTTGTCTATTAATCAAGGTGTGACTATTGTGATCATGGTAACTACACAAACCTGTGTGTCTGTTTTAAGTATATAATTTGACAATCCATCATTTGTTACTTACTACACCAGCAAGAATTATTAAGTGAGAGGGATGTGGTAAACTAAGGTCACAACTATGTAAGAAAAAAATCTGATGTGTTGCACTCACATGACTTTCTCTACTCTTGTATTAACCATTCTTACAAACTCTTATTGCTATATTTTCTTCGTGATAGTTGAGATAGGCATTTGCACAAATTATCTTACTGATTATTTCCTTGTAGGTGAAAGAGGAATATCAGGATAGAGAAGGCTGTGAGCCATAGTCAAGACTTTTAAAGCTCTGAGATCCCGTTCTCTTTGCACGCTTAAGGGTACATATGACTGAATTTTCCAACTTCTATATTTTTTAATAAATTTTGATGAAATTTTGTGTGCGTATTTATATTGTAACCATATTATGCTGTGAAAAGTTTAAACTCTGTATGTTGCTTGGTTCAAGAAATATTGCAAATTATTTAAATAAATTAATAGTCGCACTTAGAAAGTCCCTTGCGACAAAGTTTTCATCCAATCATTCTAAAATTTTGTAGAGATGCACTTTAAACAAGGATAAATTAGAATTGTATTGGGTTTTTATATCTGGTCATTTGTTTGGCTTACAGAAAAATGTAAATATTTATTTTTCATAATTTATAAAAAAATATGGAGTAACAGCCTGTTCTGAAGGAGAAAAAACACACTAAAATCCATCTGATATCAAAACCCAATATAATTTTTATTTATAGTACACATTACTACATCCTGTGCAAGTTTCAAGCCATTCTGATAAAAATGCTCCGCAAGGAGCATTTTGTATAGAGCAAAATGCTGAAAATTTGCTAACTGAGAAAAAGGCAAAAGAAAATAGCCTGACCTCAGAATTGCCCTGGACTATATGTCTCCCCCTCAGACCTCTTGTTTCCTTCTTCAGATGATACTTTCAATTACATTACAAATGGCAGTAGCCAATCATTAGCAAGTTGCTGTTCACCTACTTCAAGCGGCATAATAACAGTGCACAATAACATTATGTCCCAAAAGTGGGCGTATACGAACATTTGAATACCTTGCACATGGAGTTAAAGGATGGCTTCTGTTGGCTTTAAATATGGTGGAACTGAAAAAATAATGCATGCATATGATAGAGGTAAGATTGCACTATTTCTTAACGCTAAAATAAAAAAATTCCAATTTTTTACCAAAAATCGTCAAAACTCAGTCATATGTACCCTTAACATGTAACAAATCTGAAGTGTTGCACTCACATGACTTTCCCTACTCTTGTACTAACCATTCATACAAATTCTTATTCCTATATCTTCATGTTAGTTAAGATAAACATTTGTACAAATTATTTTATTGCTTATTTCCTTGTAGGTGCAAGGGCAATATTAGAATATAGCAGGCTTTGTGCGATAGTCAAGTCTTGTAAAGCTTTGAGATTCTGTTCTAACGATGATCCATTTCACAAAACTTTTTAAGTTTTCCGAAACGCACGCACATAACAAGGAATATCTCCGAAATGGTTTACCCTACAAGAAAATTTATTCAGACATAAATTCTGTATTTTAACAAGACCTATATTTTCTGCACAGTATGATTTAGTCTATCTCTAACGGTTTACCAGTTATGGAAAAGCCGTTCAGGGGCTATAGCCAGAAAATTCAAGATATACATTTCATTTATCATAAAAATATCTCAAACATATGACATTTTGATCAAAATCGTCAGAACTATTTTCAAGAAAATCAAAATTTTCGAAAAATGTTCCATGTAAAGAGTAGTTTAGTGTGGGGCTATTTTCTTCAAAATCTTCGTGTAGCATCCTTAAAAGACATTCAACTTAAATATCAACTTTGGTTTTTAACCAAACTTTTCGTTTTTGAGTTATGCTGTCCACAGACTGACAGACAGACAGACACACACACACACACACACACACACACACACACACACACACACACACACACACACACACACACACACACACATACACACACACACACACACACACGGACCTTTTTCTAAAAATGCTTTTCTTTTGAATTCAGGGGGTCTTTAAACATATTTCCAGTGAAATCTCGACATCAAATTTTTGGGTGGAATACAGTACTTCCATCTACTTACCAGTAGAGAAAGTAAAAATCGTATAAGCGGCAGGATAAGTAAAAGTAAAAGTAAAAAAAACATAGTGCATGAAGATATGAGTGAATCACAATGGTATATTTTGTGTTTCATTAACCAAAGCTGTGGTTGATACACACATGTTTATCTTCCTCCTGTTACAGTGGGTTTTATTCTGCATTTCATGTGCAATATACTCTATCTGATCACAAACTGATGGTTCATACTGACCTAAATGACTTACCAATTTTCAAATTTAGTCCAATTATTACTGAGATTTCCTTCACCTTACCATTTGAAAGACACTGTTGTTATACACACACCTTTATAAAACACTGTAACTTCTAAATAAACTAACACTTTAAAAACTGTCTTTTTTTCCCCTCCCGTTAGCGTCCTCCAACGTAATGTCATATCGGACAGTGAATGAGTGAAATGGGTGAAATGTTGCTCAAATAAGTCCAAGGTCCATAGAGCTTTAAGTTACCCGACATTCGTCTTCTCAGGATAAGGCAACACCTTGGAAAAAAAACCTTATCCGAGATTCGAACTCGCAATCTCTTGAACGTGAGGTAGACACTCTAACCATCACACTACAGAGGTGGGCTCACCTATAATGTGCTCAAGTACTGCCATAAAATCGCTTTTGATACACAAACAGTAATTAGTTTTCACCTTCAATCATAACAAATGGAGTGAATACCATTTTTAAAAGTTCCCAAATGAGAAAATCGTATTGTTTTTACACCATTCTCTGAAAGCCACCTCTTCCTAAAGTCTCTGCTACCACCTTTCGCCAGGATCCTTCCGAATTTATGCTAATGCTTTGCTTAAATTAAATTAAATAAGGTTGGTTCTCAGAGCTAGCAGATGTATATCTTTGAGCTAATAATGTTATAATTTGACTTGCAACTATTACACAACAGCTCTGCGGCTCTGAAACAACAGAAATAGGTCACCTGACTATAGTATTTGTAACAAAAACAGGTTATTTCAAATCTCAAAAAATTATATTTGCATACCACAAAGAATTTTTTGAATCATCCAGTTCGTTGAATATACAGGTAACTAGGCTAAACAACAGATTTACACTTTACTAGCAAATCGGCTTACCTTATTTCTTACCTTATTTCATCAAAACTGCAGTAAACAAACCGAGAGTCATTTTCTCCATCAAGCCATAGCTCCTACAATAACAAACTGACAACATGTTCTCCAGCAAGTCACGTCACTCCAACACTTCGGCTTTCTTCGCCGCAGAGATGGGGTGTGGTAAATTTCGTTCAATATTATCCAAGGATGCCACATAAAAGTTTTCAACAAACTACTTGTAATATGGTAATGTATTATTATGATTAAAATACCATCTGTTTAAGATGTTTATACAAGGAATAAGAAATATATCTTCGATTTTCCACGAAGAACCTGTGACAACCTTATTCTTACTGAATTTTCTATAACCTATGAACGTAAGTAATAGATAAAGGACTCTTTATATATATAGGATAGTTTAAAAACTTACTTATCATAAATGTAAGTCTCCTTAAATACACAATTTTTATCAAACACGGTTTTGGTGACACTGATTACTTCCGAGATATCTATATTATAGGTTTGATTTTTCAAATGTGCTGAGATCTTCCTTCTCGAGGTCATTCGGAAAAGAAAAGAAAAAGAAAGAAAGAGGAGCAAGGTTTCAAGCGAGACATTTTTAAACGCTTTGACTTTAGTTAGCCCACTGTGTTCCTCTTGTAAAAAAAGAAAATGTATATAAAAGCATTTCTGAAATATTGGTCTGGAAGCGTCATAGATAAATAAGATATTTTATTTACATTGCACCACAACAGAGCAATGGTTCAACTATAGCCAGTGCATACGCATTAAAACAGCCAAATTTAAATATATCAATAACAACACAAGTTTAAAAGGATACCCTGAGGCAACAAACAAATGACCGATTAATACAATAGAAAACAAAGCGCCATTTGTATAATTGTAAAACGTATAGTCATAAATAATATAACAGAATTACTGGCAATTAAAACCTGTTCCATAAATTGTCCATCTCTATTTTTGTTGACAGTTCATTGTATTTGGGCACAAGCTCAGAACAGGGAAGCTTTTATGAAATGAGGTTTTAGGTGCACTAAGCTGGAATAGTTTGCGTTTTTTGAAATTTATTTTACTGGGATTAAAAGATTTTATTAAGTTATTCTTATTAGAGGAAACATCAAATAGCACTTCAACGCTATGTTCATAAAATGGAAGCCAAATCTAGATTAAATAGAATTGCACTGCTTCCAGTAAATCAAGTAATCATGTATATGAGTCATTCCACGTCAAATCGCACAAAATATGGTAAAAATTGACCTTAATATCTCAGATTTTCTTGAAAACGTTTTTTGGTGTTCTAAAGCAAAGTAAATTTGATCCGTGTTTCTTCGTTTTATAAAAAAAAATTATTTTGGCATATATTAGTTTTTGAAATGTCCCAAAAATCGCGCGCTCCTCGCCCTTCGATCAATCATACCTCCGACTGTAATCAAGCAAATTACTTGATCTTTGGCTCAAATTAAAGATAAATCGTAGTATTTCGTGATGTATTTATTGGAAAATTTTATTAATTATTATTAATATTATATTTTATACGATTAAAGTTTTAAAGTTAGATAATAAAACAAACTCGGCCATTTAAAAATCTGAAAACAACTAAAAATACACTGAAGTTTATTCAATATTCGCACAAAAAATCAGAATGGAGTCTCCAATAGTTCAGTTGTAATTAACTACAAATCAGTGCAGCGGACTCGTGTGGCAGGGATGACAGCTACCGTAATCTCGCACAATTGTCACCTTCCATTACGGCAACTGTTCACTGCTTGAGGTTTCATTAACGTTACAATAGTACATTAAGGAGAACACCGCTAGCTGGCACTATTATATGTACACTATTAGCATCTTCAAACTGTTTTTAAAATATGCATTTTAAACTGTTTCCATACAACTAAACTAAACCCCGGCGCAACAGCCCATGAACGGCTAAGGCCTACCGCCCAGCCCCTGCGTCCCCCACCTCTGCCCACTACAGGCGTCATTGGTGAGGTGCAGTACTAGAGGGTGGGACGTGGTCAGCGCCCCGAGCCCTCCCGGCCAGTTATGCGGTATTCAGACCTGGGGCCGCTGTGTCCATACATTACAAAACTTTAAATTTCTACTCGTCTACCTCCTTCTTAGAAAGAAAATTGTTTCACTAAAGCTTTAGTTTTTGACAAAGGAATGAAGGAGTGTAATTTTAAAGTATAGCTGGACCCATCGTTCCTGGCCCCTGATCTTGACTGGAAGTCCTGTAGGTGAATTCAAAGCTATTGTCTGTTTCATCAGCTCATATTGTATAATTCTGTGAATGAAACCATGCACTACATGGTGAGGGAGGGGGAAGGTAGTGATGTCTGCATGATCTGAGACAGTCCTTGCTAATTCACAGGTGCCTTTTAGTGCAGCGTGCAGTTGAAGATATAGATCTTTGCGATAAAGAGTGAATATAGTGCATTTGTGAGACATTGATCATAGTGTAAATCAGCTATGCCACCTGTACGTTCTAAATTAGAGACCAAAACATTAGACAGTCAGAGCAGAGAAATTGTTTCAAATGTATGGGCGTACATGAAGAAAGAAGCTAAACGCAAAGAACTGCTTACATCAGAAGATTTTTTCAAAAAAAATTCAAAAAGTTCAATGAAGTATGTGAAGCATATGAAGCTGACGCACCAATTCGCATGCTGTCTGCAGTCACCTGGCTTGGTATTCGCTTTCAAGCTTTACATTTACTCCCTCCAGGAGCCAAGAACGGCGAGTCCAGCTTTACAAACGGATCTCTACTTCATGTCGTCCGTGAGCGCTTGCACGCCTTCAGAAAAAAAACCGTAGTAAATGCACTTACGCTCGCTCCATAGGTTTTAATGTCTTATTTTATGAATAAAATGTCAGGGAATACGTGTATATTTTTTTTAGATTTTTAACACTTCGATTTAAGTTTTATTTTTGGTTTTACAAAATATAGCATCAAAAAACAGGCCAAAATTTGTGTGTAATAATGATTGATCAAAATTTATTAAAAGTGTTGCATTTAGCCTTTCCAGTGCGCCAAACCCCAACTCTCAACTCTATATGGCCTTACAGTAACAAGTGATTTTATATTATGGTGCGCGCAGAAATTGCTTAATTTCCAATAGCCATAACTAAGCAAATAATTTAAAAATACCGAAATAAAAAAATATGGGTCTCCTTATTTGATGCCTATTATTCATAAAAAAATTGGACCTCCTACGAAAAAGTCGTGTTTTTACGGGTGTGCGATTTGACGTGGATTGACCCATATACTCCTTTTGAGTCCGTTGAATTACATAAAACTTCTTTTGTGCTGTCCTATGATAAACTGCCGATGGATCCCCTCAGTTTCTTAATATATCTGTAGTTTACCTGGCTCAAAATGTAACATTTTCGGAAAAGTTTACTTTTCCAATGTATAAATATTTTGAATCACACAACGCTTTTCTCAGTAGATCTCAAGAAAGTCTTCTCAAGAGTCCTCTTTCTACTTTCCTACCCGATGAATAGCCCGAGTTCTAATAAATTGTTGAAGCCCATGGAGCATGATTTGAGATATACCCAAATAGGGAGGGTTATTAGGGTGAGAATGGGGCAAACACACATGGGCAGACGGAGACTTGCTAAGAAAATTCAGTGTAATTTTCTTACCAAGGCTGGTATCACTGTGTATTACGAAGCCGTGCATACGTTAGAGATGTGTCGACATAATTATGGAGACGATCTGTGAGTATAGCAAAGCAAACGTGTATTCCAGTAACAGAAACGAAACGTCTGAGAAATACTTGTTATTTAGTTACTTGAACTCTAAGACTGCGTCCGCTGCTCATAAGGATTTTATTGAAAACGACGACGTAAAACAATTTTCTAAATACACACATAGTGACATAACGGATTCATCTATCGGTAACGAAGGTTGCTAGAGTAAACATCTCCACTCTGTCTTCTGAGTTATTTTCTGTTGAGTCGCATTGTGGGGCAGACGGACACACTCGGTGGGACTAAAAGACAGCCGAGTTTTCAAAGTTAATTCGATATGACTTTTAAATTCTTTACAGATGTGAATTTATCTAAATAACAACTTGTATCATATTTACTGAAGTTAAATTGAGTTTTGTGTTCATTTCCACTTGAAAATCAGAATTGGAGTTGAAAATTAGATTCTGGAATCTGAGTCAAGCTCCCTTGAAGAATCTTTAGGAGGCAATCCAAAGTAATAGAAACACAACAGCACAGGAAGGTCAGGTTACTACAGCATCGACAAGCTTTGAGCAGCTTGTTACCACAACAACAAATTCCCTAGATTATAAAAGTAAACAGGAACTCAAAACGAAAGAATGACTAGTCATTCATCCTGAAGATGGGAGAGATGTACACTCCCGATGTCTTTTCATCACTACACCTGGCTCGAAGCCCGAGAGAATCTTGAATATTTTCGTATACAAATTATGTCAAAGTTAAATTCTTCAATAAGTCAATATGGTTTTCTGAAAACGGTTCTACTCCTCTGCCCAATAATCTTACCTACTCTCAGAAGATTATTACCACAGCCGCACTTTTTCGTTTTTACATATTAATTATTTGTCTTTCCCAGTACAGCTTCTAAATTTGACAATTCGTGCATTTACATTACTTCCTTCTGTAGTAACAGCGTTTAGCCCAATAACAACTGTTTCTCCATGCATGACCACGTTTACCACAATGGGGCGGTCTGGCCTCTATTTCCTGCTAAGATTTAACAACATAGGAACCGCTACAAAATCTTTTACCGTAATGGATCGAAACCCATCGTAAATCCTATCTTTATTATTATGGAGCTTGGCTTTGGTGATACTTCTATAATATGATGTACCTTCTTCGTGTCCTAAATCTGAATTTCAGGTGTTCATCACACTCTTCAATACTACTCAATTAGATCTTAAAGTTTTTGCTCATAAATATTCTTTGTCAAATCTTCTTTCTCACCCACAAAAATTCCGTACATGATCATTAATGGACCCTTTTCTTTGGCACTTACATTTTCAAAACCTTTGCTTGCAGACTTTCAGTTTGCATTGTTTTCAATATATCCTCTTTCGTATCAGCTTCTATTATAACCTTCCTGTTAGTTGTTCGGATTTGATTGATTCTGACGTTCTTCTGTGCCGGATTAAGATATACGGTAACTGTTTGTTGCACCTCTTTTAAATACAATGCTTTTCCTGACGTGACAAATAAATGTGCTTTCTTCAGTTCTATTATCTAGTTTCGGTAAGCTTACAATCTTGGCATATGTTGACACTGGTATTTTAACCTTTATAATCTCCTTCGTTACGTTAAATTCAGATTGAAGCTTCACAACATCCATTCTTACCTGGTCATGTGCCTCAGTAATTTTTGCTAATATAGCTAAAGCCTTTTATTTATTCGCTATAGCTAAGCTTTCATCAGTAACTAATATAGTAATCATTTCTAGCCTTAGTGCGGTCACATCGGATATTTTATCAGCTTCTGTCTCTGAATTAACACTTTTAGGCAATTCCTATAATGCCATGGCTTGCGGAACACTCACGACATAACGCTTCTCAGCACCAGCCCGTAGCCTCAGCCAGTAGTTACCTATATCGCAGCTTGTCGATTATGCGTTTGGATCCGAGGAGCCCACCCGAGGAACCCGAAAGAACCTCCTACAGGACTTCCATAACCTTATTTCGACGGAGCACCAGCTGGTCTCATTAGGTTTTCCCATCTGGTGTTTCCCAGATCCGCTACAAATCATCATCCTTGATCCTCAGCGAGTCCAATTCGGATATGTAAGATTTATACACGCCCCTTCTGGATGCGATGTCCTCCTAGCTCAGCCTAATGCATGCTTCGACTTCTCGGCACACTACTTGTCCTTGGCGGCACTCCTCCGGCCAAGGTCTCGACAGGGCATCCGCATTGAAGTGACTGTTTTCCTTCCGATGTTCTGAGGTGAAGTTGTACTCCGAGACTGGCTGTCTGCCACTCCAGATTCTTGAAACTTAAACGACATGTGAGAGCGGAGGTAAAATGACTGACCGTATATGTACACATGGCGCTTTTACTACTGCCAGGAATTCGTGTCGTGGTTTTTCTCGGCCTTGGAGGGCGTGTTGGTACAGCAGGATCCGTGACCACCCCTGTTGGTGAGAACCATGGGGCCCAAGCAGTGAAACTTCTTGCTGAAGAGATGGTACTTCCTCGCTTTCAACTTCATATTGGCAACTTGTAAGCTGCGTAATACTTCGCTCACGTTCTCCAGATGATCTTCGAAGGTGCTACCAATCACCGCGATGTCAGCAGGTACAGTACGTAGGCATAGTAAGTCAGGACCCTCATCACCGAATTCATTTGGTGCTAGAAAGTGGTGGCCGTGTTGCAGAGGCCAAAGGGTATAACCATGAACTGCCAAGGCCCTTGCCACGTAAAAAGTTCGGTCTTTTTCTCTGTGACATTTAGAGCCACCTGACAGTATTCCGATTTCAAGATTATGATCGAGAACCACTGGGCACGATCAAGAGTGTCCAAGGTGTTGTCAATCCGGAGTAGGGTAAAGAAGTCCTTTTGGGTGGCAGCGTTCAACTTCCAGTAGTCCACACAGAAGCGAAATTCGTTGTTCTTCACAAAGACTACAGGGGAGCGCCAAGGGTCTCATCGATGATCCTTTTAGATCTCATGTCCTGCAGCATGTTGCATACATCTGCTTGCTTTGTAGAGCAAGACGTTTCGGTGGTTTCCGGTTAGGTCGAGCGTCTGTAATGTTGTTATGGTAGAGCTACCGTAATCGCCGGTTCCTTGGCGGAAGGCTGGCTGGTAACATGCAAGTAGATGTCGGACTTTATTTTCTTTCCGGTCAGATGGTCGACCACCCTCTTCAATAAGCCTTTCAGCCCAGGTCCTGGAATGGGGCTGACTCCAAAGGTCCGTTGCAGGATGTCACATTCACACCCGGCTTCTTCAGCTCCGTTCTGGCATGCATATCCGTATCGCTGTACTAAGGATTCAGTAGCCTTGTGGAAAGACAAAGGCTTGATGACGCACAATCCGTCCAAGGGCGTCTTTCGGCACCACATTCCTTGACGACTTCTTCACCGGCGCGCCTGTACAACCACCTCACTTCTCGCGGGCACTATCACGTCCTCCATCAGGGTCACCGCGCTGCTCGTTTTGGCTCCGAAGCGTCCTCGGGTCTCGGCCCAGCCGCAACACCCTCCTGCTGACGTCGACCGTCGTCGAAATGTGCAATACAGTGCAAGAAGGAGAAATATGACCGAAGAAGTTTAGCATATTATAACCGATTCGCACAACTATTTCAAACGATCGATCATGGTGATCAATGTTCTATGAATGATTAGGATATCGCCTTCAGAGATGAATGTCTGTTTCTCATGGATAGGGATGCACATACACAAAATGGTCAATATTAGTTTCAAAATCCAAGATGGATGGGTGAAACTAACAGCTCCATTGTTCCCAAAGCTATAATCTGGTGTGGCATATCATTTAATATGGTTTTGGTGCAATGCAGTTATGGAAATATGCATCAGAACGATCATGGTGAATTGTCGGCTGGATTATAGGAACAATTGTTGGATTTCGTGATAATGAATAAATGAATAAACATGTGGGTTTTGCAAGCTGGAGCCATTGCATATTATGTTTATTCCTTCACCATAAACTGAATAGGATATTTGCTGTTTGCTAGTTCGGAAAAGATGATCTCGTCCATGATCTCAACGATCAATAGACCTCGCTTGTACTGGTTTTCCCTAGTAAATAAAGTGTCTACGCGAATCAACATACCCTAATAGCAACCAACATACCTTGAATGTCTAAGAGAAGAAATTCAATATAGGTTGAGAAATTGTTTTTAAGTAAATGGAAGTATTCAGCTAGCGGCAGAGCTTAGTACAACTCTAATTTATTTAAAGCCATCTATGTCTTTGTTGCACTACAGATCACTTAAATAAGAGTATTTAATATACAGGTGTTAATGAAATACACCGAAATATTTTCAGATTATATGGAGATGCCTTAAATAAGTATTTTGAAATAGGAGACCTCTGACCTGTTCGTTCAAATTTCGAAGTTACGGCTATAAGTTTCTAAAGTGCCAGTACGCCACTGAGTACAACCATTCGAGAGCGCAACACGCGAAAAGGAAGGGACATTTTAAAGTGTACCTCTCTGGCGCAATGCTTATGATGACTTTAGCCTTCGAGCATAAGGTCATCATCGTTTTCAACTCGTTCAATACATTTTCCCTTTTTTTTTTTTTTTTTTTTTTCCCCTTTATTTTGAGTAGAGCATATTAACGTTGTTTTGATCTAGATTTTGATTTTATCGTTCAATGCATGCAGTCTGACGCTAAGTTGTCGAGCCGCTGATGGGATAAGGGTTGTTGATCTTTGAATTACCCACGTTGGATGTGTACATTAGCTGCTGTAAGATGTTACTGGATACCAGCACCACATTCACAAAGATGCCACTTATAAAGAAAATGCGACATTACCTCGACTTAGCTCGGAATAAGCGTGGCTTCTAAAGTTCTCAGGGTATTCGTGAGTATTGAAGGAAAAGTTCAACCTCGTTCTTATGTGTATTTATTCGCCAAATTCTTCATTCTTAATTTTGAGAGGAGGCGACCACAGCTAACTGCCAAAAAGTGTTTCACATCTTAAAAATCCCTTACGTAGTCCACTCACTGCATGTTCTGGCTGGCAACTGTCTACTACTGACGCTATAACTCGCGCCTCCGCCTGGGTTCGAATTTTGTACGTTGATCACGTGAAGCCTGTCTGACAACCTCGCGGTAAACAGGTGATCATTACTCGCGTAAACTCAATTTCTGTCCGAAGTCTTATTTCCATAAGTCAGTACAATTAATTACAATTCTTGTTAACAAAACCTTGAAAGCTGTTTAACACGTTCATGTGTTGCACTTCAGAATTACTTTAAAGGGTCAAAGAAAGAATAAAAGCATAAAAACACCTAAGGCTTTACGTTTCTTTTACTTTTATAGGAACTGCTGGAAGTTGTGATCTGAACTTTCATGGCAAAATTGACAGCGGCGAAGGAACGATTGCCGTACTCCATCCAAGATTTCTGATGTGAGCCGAGTAAGGAAATGGTAGTAGTGTTAATGCTCTTCTTCATGCCGAATAAACAAAGAAAGCAAAAATAGTAACTGCATGATAGGAAACGAACCCACAACCTTTGGGGCTACAGGCTTTGACGTTACAAATTGAGTCACAAGAGCAATCAAGCAAATGTAGCTAGAGTACACTTCACAACGTAAGAAGGGAGCTAATCGTTGTTCAGTGTTGCATTGTCAAGTGGTTACTTTGAAATTTGAGAGATTTTTGTGAAACTGAATCTTGAGAACGCTGATAACAAGCTGCTGAAAATCGATGTTTCTATACTCGGGCAGCTGTTTTAAAGATATTCTCAACCATTTTTTCACCAGGCTCTGCTTTAGCACTGACTTATCAGCAGTGAGATCTATCAAAGTGAGGTGAAGGGAAGAGCAAGCGAAAAATGTCTGCGTCAGGTATACGCATTGAACGGTGAGGTGGCAGCTTGAGGTGTCATTTATCCAAAGGATAATAATGGATAATATCGTAATGGATAATATAATGTGCATTATTGGGAAAATTAGTATCCCTATATGTCAGCTTTGTTTTAACCCAAAAATATGTGGTTTTGGTTGTTTCACTTTTCTGCTTCCTGCTCGCCTACCACCTAGGCGGCCCGGGTTCGATCCCAGGGACCCGCATGTGGTATTCGTGGTGGACGAAGCGGCGTCAGGGCGGGTTTTCTCCGGGTGCTCCGGTTTCCCCCGCCATCTCATTCCACCGGTGCTCCATCTTCATGTATCATCAGTGTCACCGCCTGCGGTGCCGTAGTAGTAAAAGCGGGCGTTAAACACTACAACAACATTTTCTGCTTCCATAACTATGGAAAACCAAATCATCATTATATTTGAACAAATACAAACTTTCAGCAACATTCACGCCTGTCAAGCATAATATTATGTCGATTTGTGTGGATTTGCCTGGGAGATTGGCCTCTTCAGCGGTATAGTAAACGCTTTGGATTGAGTGTTTTGTTTACAACCGGCGCCAGGCTGCCCTCGAAGCAGGGTACTACACAGGCCATTAGCGTGCGCGAGGAAGATGTGCGTTGCCATTTTCGTTGCAGGAAAATGAAAGTTTGACGAAACTATTAAACCTACGGAAATGAAACATAGTATTTTATATTTGTTACACCTGAAGGTTTTACATAAGCGCTCACCATCAGTTTTATCTCTTTGTTATTATTCCACATCCTACATCGCAGTGATCTGGGTCAGAGTTTCTTGGACCAATGAGCATGGTCTTTTGTTGTTACATGATGCCAGTTCTTTCAACCAGTTAGCGAAGAACTTCAGCAGTAACAAACCTAAGCTGTAACATGATTTGTCTATTTTTCAGGATGGATGAGGGGGGAGCACACTACTATGCGGCATTATATGGCCTCGTTTCCTGCCTGCTGGTGATGCTGGTGGTGCTCCTGTTCTACGTCGCCTGCTCTAGGAGGTATAAACTCAACTGGTTCGAGAAGAATCTTCTGGAAGCTGCTACTGAACTCAGTCGTGAATCTCTGCTGATACGATCCCCCCAGCCCGGAACTACACCCACGACCACTGAGCATGAGGGTGACGAAAAGGGTGATTTCTGGGTGCCACCTAATCTCCAGCATCAGGGAAACGTGGACCACACTTCTGAGGGTGAGTGCACACTTTGTTCTCCTAAATTTGAAGATTTAAGTGGTATAAATCTCCTTCTGTTATAGCGGGCTGCCACAGAACAAAAATAAACTTACTAAACAATTCTAAACACAATGCTATTTTGCAAAGGTGGAGTACAGGTTAGAAATGGAAGTTTGAATCAGATTAAAAAACTAAAAAACGGCATACTGAAATGATTGTTTTTAATGCAGGCTTAGGTGGGGATTAAAACTCGTATACACCTATGTTCTATGTTTTTCATTTAGGACCCATTGTCTCAGAAACTATCAGAGTAACCTTTCCAAATATAGATGCATGTCTTCTAATTTCCCTAATCTACTGTCATGCAATAAGTTTGTTTAATTTGCTTGATAGGATTTCTTCTTAAGTATGCGATCTTCTGATTAAAGGTTATCAGCCATTATTTTATCTTAAAAATAACTAAACTTGTTTTAACACCAATGTAGACCTACAACATCAATTATTACATGCTGTTTTTACAATCATACAATTTAATTTTGCTAGTGTCAATATTTCTGAGAATATTAGTGATTTACGGGCGCGGCTCCTCAGGGTAGGCAGGATCGGCATAGCCTACCCTACCGCAATACATCAATAAATAAATGTTTAGCTATGATTCTGTATTTTATCATTTCAACCGTCATTTTCCCTAAATTGTAGTTCTCTCTGTTCTCTCGATTATAATGACCAGCGCATGCTGAAATCCTGGAATCTTGATTCCGATTTATCAAAAATGTGTTGCGTGTTTGAAACGCGCGACAGAAATGACACGCATGGAAGATGGGTACTGGAGAGCCGGCTAGTTTAACCTCTGCCGGCTAGGCCCCCTTTTCTCAGTACGAGGCTTTTGAACAAGAATAAGGAAGTATTCTATTCCGAGCATGCGTAGACGCGTCTGCCAGCACTCAGAACACCGAGCCGGCTCAAAACCAAATTTATACGACTTTCTCCGAACAGCCATGCTCTACGAACGAAGATCTCAGCGATCGGAATCGTTTTATTGTCATTCTGTGCTAGTTTTATTGTGTATTGTGGTTTTGTTTTATGTGTTGATGGAAAATAAATACCTTTCGCCTATAAGTACCTGAAAATTAGGGAGTTATTTTGGTACTCCACTGTGTGTTATAATACCGCTATGACTGATTTAATTAGTGAACTATTACAAAGTCCCTTTTCGCAGCGCGCTGACATTGAAAAGAGGAGTGTTTTAGGTATCGGGCGGCCATTATTAAATACAGTTATGGTGGATAAACAAAGTGCCATGAAATTTAATCCATTGTGATATCAGTCACGTAGTTGACAGTCACAGAGCTGACAGACTCTGAAGCTAAGGTTAAACTTTATTATGAGAGAGCCTAAACTTTCACGGCCTGAGTCAATATATCTAGGAGTTATTTCCACATCGGCTCGACAGACTCCTTCATTGAAGATTCTACACATCCAGAAACTACAAAGTCTTACACTACAACCTCATGACCGTCTGATCAGCTTTGATGTCGTCTCACTCTTCACCATGGTTCCAGTTCAAGAGGTCCTCACACAGCTAGAGCACATTTTCTCAGACGACATAATTGCAATTTCCCCATGTTCTCATCAGTACATATTTCCAGTGGAACCATTCGTTCTACGAGCAGATAGATGGCGTTGCCATAGGGAACCCTATGATCCCGGTAATGGCCAATTTCTTCATGGAATCCTTGGAGTCTACAACCTTGGACATAGCTCCACTAAAACCGACTGTCTGGCTCCGCTATGTGGACGACACCTTCGGCATATGGCCCCATGGAAAAGAAACCCTCCAAGACTTCCTATTACATCTTAATAGCATCATCACCCACATACAATTGACTATGGAGGAAGAGAAATATGGACAGCTACCTCTTCTGGACGTCTTAGTCAGCAGGAAGGCAACCGGCACACTTGGGCATACTGTCTACCGTAAGCCCACTCATACGGACCGCTATTTAAATAAGGTCTCAAATCATCGTCCCAGACAGAAACGAGATGTGATTAAGACACTTGTAGATCGTGCTTCTCGCATTTGCGAGCCACATTTAATACGACATGAATGCTGTCACTTTGAACAAGCTTTATTTGTTAATCGTTATTCAGCCCAAGAAGTTAAAAGAGCCTGCCATCCTGCCAGACCAAAACCTGCTTCACAAAAAACAGACAAGCCACAGCATTACAACATATTTTCCTGCCATCCTTCCAGAATGTCATCGATCGTATCCAGCACATACTGTAACGACACAATGTCAAGACTGTCTTCAAGCCCACAAAACAACTCAACAATCTACTACGCTCAGCTAAAGATCCTCTGGAACCCTTGTCATCATCCGGTGTATACCATATTCCCTGTACCTGCGGTTCGTTTACATCGGAACTACACAGCATAGCATCAACACCGGACTCACCGAACACAAAAGAGGCTGCCGCCTGGGCCAAACGGATAGGTCCGCAGTTGCCCAACACGCCATTGAAGTGGAGGGTGAACATGTAATTAAGTTCCAGGACACGCATCCACAATACACTACCATGCCCGGCTACAACGTGAAGCTATTAAAAGTTATAAACATCCCCACAATTTAAACAAGAAGGAACTTTTGAAGCTTAACAGCAACTGGTATCCTGTCATTGAAAGCAAGAAACGGCACAAAACAGGAGTAATTCAAGTGGAGCAATCAGAAGGAAAGAACAGGAGTCCAGGAGTCCAGGAGTGAGTACGAGTCGCCTGGGTTAACCCAGGTGGATGGTAAGGTGGCTACGGCACCTATCTGTTTAATTACGGATTTACCCGTGAGGTGGTATAGGTTTGTCGTCGAGGAAACAACACCTTGGGTGTAGCCCACCCCCACCCTCCTGCTCTCCACCATCCGAACTAATCAACGATGGCCACCTGAGGGATAAATACAGTAGCTCAGACAGTCCACATTACTCGAAAAACTTATACTTTCTCGACTTCAGGAACAAGTTTCGGAAACACATGAACTTTCAAATACACAAGTTGGCTTTAGAAAAGGAACTTAACAGAATTGCAGCTACTCAGGCTAACTGATGACGTAACTGAGAAATTTAACAATGGGCCTTCAACGTTGGCGTTATTTCTGGACGTAGAGGACGCGTTTGACTGGTGCTGGCACAACGGCATCATTTATAAACTGCACCACTTTCCCGGCCCTTCAAAAGTATCTGTACTTGCTGAACAATTTCTTGGAAAATCGGCATTTCTACGGCCAAGTGGGAAACTTCTGCTCCAGGGAGCGCATGATGCAGGCTGGTGTCCCACAAGGGACAATCATGTCGCCGTTTTTGTACATATTGTTCACCAATGATTTCCCTGTGGACGCCAGATGCAAGGTTGCCATGTATGCTGACGACACTGCAATATACAAAAATCGTCGCTTCGGCCTTGCAGAAATGCAAAGATATGTAAACAGTTTCCTCTCATGACCACATGATTGGAAAATCAAAATTAATCCTAATAAATGCCAGCTGATACATTTCTCCAAGCGGCGTCACACTTTGGCAATGGACCTAACGGTCGGTGGTCAAACACTCCACTGTCGTTGGCATATTAAATATCTAGGCGGCACCATGACCCGCACGATGTGCTGGTTCATCCACATAAAAAATAGCGCCAATAAAGGCTAAAGCGGCTAAAGTTATGCGCCCCATTTTCCGCAGCAAACAGCTCCAACTCAGATCCAAATTAAATTTATACAAGACATTTATTCTTTCGGTGATCCTGTATGCATTTGTGCCCTGGGCCAAAGCCCCCAAAACCGCTTTAAAACAAATCCAAACCCTCCAAAACCTCTCCCTTCGAAAAATCCTCTCTGCTCCACTCCGAACCACTAACCAAACCCTTCAGCTTGTAACCCAGATCCCATTCATCCCAGAGGCAATAGCTAAAAGAGCCAAGGCAGCGTGGACACGCATTATATATCCCGAAAATTGTGATCACCAACATTGGCAAAGGTGAACTGAAGCACCGCAAACACGCTAGGATAAAAATGTTTAATACGCGGCACGGCTCGCCAACTAACGCGCAACCCCGGCAACTCACTACTACAGAGGTCTGTGGCTCGGGAAACATACAGGAGCTGTAACATGACCGCGCAAGAAAACAGCGGAAAAGTGTATATAGTGTAAATAGTAAAGTGAATTGTATATAGTACAGTGCGTGAGCTGGGATGCATATTTTTGGTGTGCCCAGTGTAAGCATGAGGCCGCCTCCGTAGCGCAGCTGGCAGCGCGCTTGCCTGTGGCGCGGAGGACCCGGGTTCGATCCCCGGTACCAGCATGGGGATTTTATCCCCTCTGGGAGGTCTGGCACGGGGTGCACTCAGCCTCGTTAGGTCCCGGGGGGACCAATTGAGGAGCTACTTGATGGAGAAGTAGCGGCCCCAGGTCGAGAAGACCGCATAACTGGCCGGGAGGGCTCGGGGCGCTGACCACGTCCCACCCTCCAGTACTGCACCTCACCAATGACGCCTGTAGTGGGCAGAGGTGGGGGACGCAGCGGCTGGGCGGTAGGCCTTGGCCCTTCGTGGGCTGTCGCGCGTTGTTTACATTTACAGTGTAAGCATGAAGCAAAACACTCAAAAGACAATCAATGCAAAAACTGTTCTCGGTGACCTAAAGGTGGTCACCGTATGGGTTTTTGGTAAGCCCAAAAACTGTAAATATTACAAATATTGATAATTATAAGTTAATGATAATAATTGTAGCCTGTAAGCCGGGCCTATTGTACTGACACCAGGGAAAATGTTCTCAATAAACAATCAGAATCAAACAATCAATTAGAATCCACACCTCAGACGCAACGTTAACCTCTCGGAGGAGACTACGATCGCACCACCGAAGATGTCCGCCGCAGTTGTGGACGAAACGTCTCGGTACCTAAACTCCAGCAGACCACGGCATAACAGCCCGGAAATAACTCCTAGATATATTAAACTTTATTATTGGCCGTGCCTCAAGTTGTCTACAAAAGAGGGAGCTTGGAATCGTGACGGCTATTTTGATCTAAAAAATTTATCAAAGGCCATCCAAGGACATGAGAATTCAAAACAACATATTTTTAATTCCGTGAATCTAAAGACGCTGGAAAAAAATACCTGTCCAATTTCAGAGATGAGAAAAATATCAAAGCAACGATATCACAAAAGGATTGAGAAAAGCAGGGAAATTATAAAGAGGCTAATTGGTGCTGCCGTACTGTTGTGTAGACAGGAATTGTCATTTCATGGGCACAACGAAAGTGATTTGTTTTTAAATAAGGGAAATTGTATTGAAACTGTTAAGAGATTTTCCCGTCACAGCGAAGAGTTGCGTCACTACAGGGAGGAATAAAATTGGGAAAAACTTTC